>BGPR01000028.1:2276257-2438114 GCA_013235015.1 Araneus ventricosus | reverse complement strand
ACAGTCAAAATGTATGACTACTAGTAAAATCAATTGAATTACTTAACTGCAGTAAAGAATAATATTTCGATGTATAAATAAACAATATACTTCTAAGACAAAAAACAGACAAGTCAATATACAAAAAAGTCTCATGTCATTTTCTTCGCCTAAAGGAATAAGCCAAAAGATGCGTTTCAATTACACTTCAGGTTAACTGTTTAATGACACAGTTCATACATGTGAGGCTTTTAACGTTAGGAGTGTGATTATTGCCTAGGAGACTGGTCTCAATTCTTTCTGAAGGATTTCAATTATATATGGTCTTTTATTTTAAATAAACACAAAGATGAATATCCAAAATATTTCATGAAAATGTTTTATTTCAATTTCGCCAAAAAGCTGCTACTGTTAGGTATGAATATTATGATTTTATAAGACATTATCGCAATTACTTCATTACATTGATTTACAAACTTAAGATTTTTCTTTTTTAGGGTTATGATAACACATGTCAGAAATAAACTTCAGTGAATAAAATATTGCTGCAAATTTCGCATGAATATGGATATTCCTGGTGTAAACAAGGTGATGTCTTCTTTAATACTTCTATAACAAGATTTACATTGCGCTTCACATTCTTCCGGATTTCATTTTGTATGAAGATAATAATGCTGATATAAATGATATTTTCAGTGATATATCTTACTGCATACTCTGAATGCATTAGTTGGCTTTTTCCTCCTTAAATGATGAAAATAATGTTAATTTCAACCCGATTTCTTCGAAATTGTGTTGCAGCATATTTCACAAACGTATGGTTTTTGTCCGTATCAACAGGGTATTGTCCCTTGCAATAATAATTATGCGAAATGAATCAATAAACTTCACAGATACATGGTTCTTCTTTGCGATGAGTCCGGTAACATTCATTTTCCAATATATGAAATTTCAATGGAAAACTCACTCTTTACAATCGTGGTTTTTCTTCTGTATGAAAGCGGTAATTTTGATTCAAAATTGATTTCTTTAAAAAGCCTTGCTTCAGCTTCAGAGATAACAGGTTTATCTTGCTTATGAGTCCGGTAATGTCGGTTTAAGTTAGGTTTCAGAGAAAATGCCTTATTGCATATTTCACACACATACGGCTTTTCTTTTGTATGTACAAGGTAATGTTTATTTAAAGTAGCTTTCTGAGAAAATGTTTTATTGCATACTTCGCACACATATGGCTTTTGTTTTGTGTGTATAAGGTAATGTTTATTTAAATTAGATATCTGAGAAAATGACTTATTGCATACTTCGCAGGTATATTGTTTTTCGTTTGCATGAACACGGTAATGTTGATATAAGTGAGATATGTACAAAAATATTTTACCACATGCTTCACAGTCATATGTCGTTTCATACGAATTAACTCGATGACAACTTCGTAACGAAGATGCCTGAGAAAATGCTTTTGGCAACATATTGAACAAAATCTTTATTTGTATGAACAGGATAATGATTTTTTCTTTAATATTTTGATTAAAAAAAAGTGTCTTGCTATAGATATTCACTTACAGAAGGATTTCAGTTTTGTTTTTAAATATACGAGTTGAAATTTGGGAGTTTAGAAAACATGTCTAAAAATTGTACTAGCAGAAAATGTTTTGCAAAGTCGTAAACTCTTTTGTCATTCAGAAAAAAAAATTTCTTTTATACATTAATAAAAGATTTCTTTTACTCCTTAATGTGCTGAATAATTCTTTCATATGAGAAAACGAAATCTCCTTTCAGTATTGAACCAGTTTTAATTAATGCATTTTAGTTTCAAATCTGAAATTATGGTATTAGAATTCCAGAAATTAATGAACAAAATTACTTATAATATTTGAAGCAATGAATGACACTTACTAAAACTGTATATCCTTTTCACGACACAAAATGTCAAGTCTGACTGTATTTTTCACTGGCAAGTTTTCTCGTAATTCGGTTAATTTCCAAGCGCATATTTTACCCAATGTCTAAGCAAGGGATCTAGAAACGAAATCGCAAGAAATTCACGATTCTCTATTGTCAAGCAGCTACTTTCCAGCAGGTTACAGTTAAGAAAAAGGAACGTTTGAAGTAGAGTGAAAACTTTATGTACTTACGCTTCTTGCAAATCAGGGTTCTGGAAGGATGGTTTAGTCAAAATGGAAAAACGCACAGAAAACAGAGATGATTATAATATATTTGTTGAGTGAAGAACAAGTGCAGCCAAATGGGCTTTACGATGTAAAGTAAAAATTACACATATCGAATCGTACTGAAGAGCACCGGTACTCAGAGAAGAATATTTCTTTGTTCAGCAGAAAGGATGCATGATAATAATAGTTGATCGTTTGAATTCACTTTATCACACTTGGGGAAAACGGGAGATTATTCAAGAGGAATTTTTTAAATATTTAGAGAGATTTTTAATTTACAGATTCATTCATTTCATAAAGAGATCGCGTATCGAAATTAGGAAAAACGAATGTCTGAAAATCTTTGGGAAATATTGTTGCGAAGTTGTAAAGCTATTTCACCTACATGCTAATCTTATGGCAAGAAAGAGAGTTGTACTAGAAGCCAACTATTTGAACCCCGTCCATGGCGACCATTTTCGTAACACTGGCGACGAAATGAATCTTCTAGAAAATTAAAGAATTATGGTCCTATCTCTGCTGGGAACAAAAATTTACAGAACCTTCGAGAGAATTCTATAGGAGGTCGCATCCTTTCGGAAAGGGTATAAATACCAAGCTAAACGAAGGTTGATTCATCTTTGGAGCTCTGATCGCAGTGCATGCTTCTGAGCTGATAGATAATAAGCTCTTTGAAAGTGTTGTTATTGATATTTATCAGTGATCTTCATTCCATTCGTGTTATTAATTTTTGAAAGTGTTGTTTAATCTGGTTGCCTGTGCTACGTTAGTGTTCTCCGAAATATTTGTTTAATAAAGTGTCATTTATAACAGTATCTTCTCCTACAGAAGAATTAAAGCTGGTTTACTAAGAGGATCCCAAATCTCAGTTCAATTCAACTCTATATCTGTATCCGATATTCTCAAAACGCAATAAAGGAATTGATATGTACACTGAATCAAACAGTAATACTGCTGGAATTTTCTCTCTCATTAGTCTCATATTTCCAAACACCCACCTAAAATTGTTAGAATGCTTGATCCTACAAATATGTTTTTTTATGTTTATAAAAGTTCTTTATATGTTTATAGAAAAGAAGGACTCTACTTGAATAAAAGCTAAAATTAGAATCCCCAAATTTCCTTTAATAATTAAATTATTCCCCAGTTTCAGGAAACTCAATACTTAGCTTCCTAAAATTGTTGTAAGTACTTAGTGAGAAACTGGTTTCCTCAATCTCGTTCTTTCTGCATCTATATTCCTACTTACCTGAATATTTAGGAAAGTTGGATTAGAGATCAGTTTTTTAATACTGTGATTGATAATGTATCAGTTCCAGAGAGGGATCAACTTTTATATAAGTCACAGAAATCTCACAAATGAGATCAATAAAAATAACTTTTGCAATGTTTGGCTTAAAAAAAGAGATAAATATATTTACGGCCATATTTTTAATGCCTTTGAACACATCATATATTTCAGAAACTGGATTTTCAGCCATTCTATAAACTAAAAATAAATATAGGACAGGGCTGCAATTTGAACCTAACTTGAAATTAAAATCCCGACGTAACGAAATTCGTTACAACGGAACAATCTCAGACGTCGCATTAATCCTCATCATAAATAAATATTAATATTTGCTATGATGTATTACGTGCTATTTACTACAATATAGAATCTATTTTATTATGATGTACAAATTTCATAAACGAAATTTGTATATGAAATATAATTTAAAAAGATAAATTTTAAATGTTTTATCCTTAGGTTATTTTTTTATCCTGAATTATGTGGTACAAAATGTCAAAAGATTGAGAATCCCTATTCTAAATATAGAATAGTTATAAATTATTGGACCCATTTCAAAAATTAATAAAAAAAACCTATAATGTAGCAACTTTGTTTTTTTAAGCGGCAGAGTAGTTCAAAAGTTCTTTTCAAGGAGCACTAAATCTGCGCAATCCAACGCAAGTATCAAAATGGCTATCGTACAGCAGAAGGCATGTCTGTCTCGTCATTGGTTCCACGAAAGCAAATCAATTATAACATTTGAGAGATTTATTTGGTTAGAGCATCGGAATTGTGGTTCTCCATTTAAGAACTCCATTAACCGTTTGTATTAGCAATTAAGAAGTGTAAGTCTCCCTTACTGAATCACATCTTTACTTTCTTATACAACGCTTGATGAAGTTCTTACTTAGAGACAGGAAATTTCGATATTTTAACCGAAAATTTCTTTGAACTGTTACAAATGATTTGCTTTCGTCGAACCAGAGTCTTGCCAGACGTGTCTTCTGCTGCACAGTAGCCATTTTGACATTTACGTTGGTTTGCGAAGATTAAGGGGGCCGTAAGGGCACACTTTCAATCTGAAAAATTGTTTTGGGCCACTCTCTCATTCAAAAAAAAAAATGCAGTTGCTACATTATCCATTTTTTAAAATTATTTTTTGAATTCGGTTCAATAGCTTACGACCACCCTGCACAATATATGAAAACTATGCAAGAGTAGCAATTTAAAATAAAAATATAAGTCGTTGTATTTTCATTAGCACATTTCATTTCGACATAATGATTTTGTTTGAAAAACAGAGGAGTTCAAATTAATTGCAAATCATTAAAAATGCTCATTATAATAAAAAAAAAATCTGCAGAAGAGAAAGAAAACGCTGTACATAACGTAGTAAAAGTCTTTATTGAGAAACACTTCGTATACTACACAGCAAAAGAAGTCGCTGCATATTACATTGAGCGAATCCGTAGACCTCATTCATAAAAACCAGTTGAGGCTAGAACTTCCTCGAATAATATCAAAAAAATACGACTCACTGAAGAAAGACATATCTTTGCTACATTTGCAACAATATTTTTTCATGATTCAGCCTTGCTTGTACGAGAATATCTACGAATTTGCGAAAATGGATTTTACTATTAAGTTACCGCTTTAAATAACCAAGATTCTTCAGAATAACAATTTCGTCTTCATTGAATATTTGGGATTATGTGTAATGTTCATAGAAATATTGCAACTTGGTAAAAGGTTCCACTCGCACCTTCATTCTTTTCCTTGTCAGAAGTAGACTCACAAATTTGGTCATGTCATTTTCAGCCTCATGGCACCAGGAGACTAGAATAATTTTAACAATTATTGTATCGTTAGTGAAATGATCCTTTTCTCCTAAAAATCACTTCTATTGCTCGTGTACATCAAGTGATTTACATATTTTTTTTTGTCTTACCTGATCTTTTTCATTTAATTCACATTTGAAACGATATGGTATATGGCATAATCTCCTTTCTATGTACATCAACCAAATTCATAAGTGTCCATGCAGAGCCCACTGTAATTTCTTTTTGTAGAAATTTTAAAATTTTAGAAAGGTATATCTTTGGATATCTTCATTATCACCTCCCAGTAACTGGATACGCCACCGGTACATTGTGTTATGTACGCCGTTTTAGATTCGAATTTTTCCTTGAAGCAAACTTTGGGAGAAGAAAGTCCTGTTCATTTTATAAAGAGGGAGAAGAGTTCTATGGCTTATGTGTTGTAATCATTACTTTTTCCCTTCTTTAGTTTAGGCAGGCGACGAGACTCTAAGATCTCTCTTCGTCTTTCTCAGTGTGCAGAGGAAGACACGAATTTTCAGAACGTAAAATATTAGTGACAAGGTTGTCAAACAAGTCATGAAAACAATCGGATTTAATTCATACTGCTGTGGAGTTATTGATCTGTGTAAATGAAGTAGACTAGCGCATTTATTTAAGCGATGTATTCAAGTTGCAAGCGAATGCCCGCTGAATAATTAATTCTTCCTCTTTCTAATCGCAATGCTCTGCTTTCTCATACTTTATAACGCAATTTTACTTATACAGCTGTGTTGACTTGTTTCATGCTTTTAAAGACTGAATTTCGTAATCAATGTTTCACTTCACTCTCCGATGTTCTAGAATTCTGAAGTTTTGTACAATTGTGTGTTCCCGATGACGATGAAATTTTTTCAAAATTTGATTATCAGAAGATAGTAAAAGAAGCGTCACCTGGTAGTAAATTTGAGAAAAATTAGTTACAAATTCCGTAATAGTTATAATAATTACTTATAAAATATAGAAAAGTAAAAAATCAAAAGGTTTTTAAAAGCGCGCCTTCCTAGATGTACTAAAATGATGAATATTTCTACACATCGAGATGACGTTGGGCTCCGACGGATTTAACCCCTTAACAGTGATGCCCGAGCTCAGTTCGTGCATCGAATTATGGCATTTTTGTACTTATAATCTAAAATTAAGACATTCATAGACGTTAACATCCGATGCAGAAAACATAAGAAAGGCACAGTTCGGAACCGCGCCGTAGATTTTTCGTGAATACGTCGGGATAAAATCATAAAACAAGTGTTTCTTATTAATATGCAATTTAATTATCATTCTCTTTAATACAATATTTACGCGGAGTATAATTCTTATCTTTTATTTAGAGTAGCTATTGATGGCACCATCTGTTGACAGTATATAGAACTGCATTTGGCGTAAGCGGAGTAAAACATTATTTACTACAAATGCTCATATTTCCCGTAATATTTAAATTTTTGAATTCAAATTTTAATACAATGTTTCTTTCACGTATTATCAAGTATTCTGTAAGTTTTGTACAATTCTAAAGAAAACTCCGCATGTTATAATCAAAAACCATGACGAGTTTCAAATTTTCAATTTAATACCGATTCTTACTTACATTCTGAAAAATATTTTTATTCTCTCACTTTGGGTCCTAGTAAAACTCCTCAAGCTCTTTAAAATGACACCAGAATCGACCTCCTAGCTAAACGCCTTTCCACAATTACTTATAACCTTACATAAGACCGCGGTGGCCTAGTGGTAAGGTCTCGATCTCAGGACCAAGGGGCCGCAGGTTCGAAACCCGATTCCATTAAAAAATCCGCCGTGTATGGGTCGTATTGCACGCTAAATCATACGTAGTGGTCAAACGTCCTCCCGTTGGTGAGGGGGTGCCAGCTCAGGAGTCGCCCTCTTCATCTGACCGCTGTTCAAAATTGGGAGGTCCGTCCCTAAATAGGCCTCGTGTTGTTTCAAAACGGGACGTTAATATAACCATACATAAAGCTAATTCATAACAACCACGCGCATGCGCCTACACTGGTACGATGACGTCACAGGCAAAACATACACTATGCGACTAACTCCTATAGATATGATCTATCCCCTTTCGAGTCAACAATTCTTTTCTCCTTATTTGTCTCGTAGTTATTAGCGATTCAAATCTGACGGTATTTTGACACACAAGAAAGTTCGACCGACTATCACCGTAACGAGCGGAAAGACGTTCTTACGCCTAAATAACCGGTAATCCATTTATATCTGTAGACTCTTATTTGAATTAATACGACAGCACATTCCCTAAACAGAAGTGATTTAGACAGTAAAGAAAGCTATACTCTGTTAAGGCGGTTAAAGTTTACCAGGCCCGTTTATTTAGCCAGTTTTTGATTGAATCGAACACGTGTTCTTATGATCGCGGAAAGGTATCATCAAACAACCCATTTGAATTAAAATAAGAATGGTAAATATTTATTGTTTTTTCTTGTGAGATACTACATCTCAACGAAATAATCCGTTTTATATTTATATATCCAGAAACTATATTATAACATTTCGTATAAGACGCAAGTAAAATTCAGTATAGAGATTTAAATATTAATAGGGAAGTTGCAATGTGGTAAAGCTGTTCTTGCTTCGATTCGGAAGATCCCGAGATTTAATTTCATGAATGACCCGCCGTGTATACCATCAAGGTTGCAAATTAACTCCATGTTTGTAGCAATCATTTTCATTCTAAAAGGGTCGTAATGCATCTCATAGATTTAAAACTATTCTTTGACATGAACATCCGGTTTCGAAAAGCTTCTCCTCACAACAATAATAATTAATCCTAATGAGAATATAAATGAGGATTCCATAAAAAAATTCAAATTGTAATGTGTTAAAAACAACTGATAAATGAGACTCCATTACAGATTGCGACTGACGAAGTGTTTAATTTCTGGTGAAACTCCCTTTGCTGTAAAAAACAGACATGTAAAATTAGAAGATGCGTTCAGTTATTTAGTTACAGAAAAGAATCTTAAAAGTTCGAAAAATAAATGGTATTTAATCAAGAGAATCATTCAGTTATTTTCATTTTTGTTCGATTCGGATAGTTTTGATCAGGTTATATTAATTTAATTTTAGCCATGCAAATAAGTTTCAAACCAAGGTTTTACAATTGCATTTATCTCTTCTTATGAAAATAGTTGTAATCAACTTCGGAACTTTTTCAATAAACAATGGAATAGACCTAATATAGCACTGATTTGGATTTGTTCAATTTCCGGTAATTATTTTTCAGATGTCGATTTTTAATATAAGAGCGTAAATGCTAAAGCGCTGTAATGAAACGAACTGTATCATGTATCCCCTTTTTGGGTTTTCTAATCAAAAGTTTGCGAATGTTTCAGAATTCAAATGCATACAATAAACCTAAGACAAAATTCCCATGCGCAAAGATAATAAAACGACACTTAAACATGAGGTACTCTAGACATTTTCAAAGGCTAATTTTATTCATGCTTTAACTGCGACTTTGTCAAGCTTACATTTTTCAAATATCATTGTACATTAGTGTTCCTTAAACATAGATAGTTCAACTGTCGATTGTCGATAGTTTTCCCAAACTGTCGATTGTCGATAGTTTTCCCAAACTGTCGATTGTCGATAGTTTTCCCAAACTATCGACTGAACTATCGATAGGTGTTCATCCATTCGACCATTATAGCATTGATTTGGATTTGTTAAATTTCCTGTAAATATTTTTCACATCTCGATTTTTAATATAATAGCGTAAATTCTAAAACACTGGAATGAAACGAACTATATCATATATTCCCTTTTTGGATTTTCTAATGAAAAGTCTGCGATTGTTTCAGAATTCAAATGCATGTAATAAACCTAAGACAAAATGCCCGTGCGCATTCAAACGACACTTAAACATGAGGTACATAAGAGATTTTCAAACGTCTAATATTTTCACGCTTTATCTGCGACATTGTCTAAATCGGATTTTTCAAATATAATTATGCATTAGTGTTCTTTAAACATCGGTAGTTCAACTATCGATTGTGCCGTCGATAGTTTTCCCAAACTATCGACTGAAATATTGATAGTTTTCTCCCCGGCGATATTATCGATAGGTGTTCTTCCAGTCGATAGCTTAGAAACTATCGATAGTTCAATTCAAGAGGTTTAAAACTAGCAACTGAAAATGTGTCTATCGATAGTATTGCCCGGAAAAAAAATATCGATAATTTTGAGAAAGTTGATTCTATCGATTGTTTCAGTCGATAGTTCCGAATTCGATATTCTCGATAGTCGATCGATGTTTAAGGATTACTATAGGGCGTTTAGCTTGTATATGTAGCTTATATAGCCAATGTTGACAAGAGGATACATACTGAACTTTTCATTGAATCAATTTATAACATATAGTTGGCAACCTGAGTGCTGATAAAAAATAAATGGATGCTTTTCCCACTTGCATTATTTCAGCTTTGTTTTGTACCTTTGAGAATAACATATGTTATTCTACACTGTTGAATGAAATTCATAATCCGTATTATTATTTCTTAAAATCTCTGTTTGACATTATAGAATTTTTTCAAAGAAATTTTTTTCTGAAATAAAGCCACTGTTGTCAGTTGGTAACAAAAAGTTTTTGAATCATACTTAAAACAAAATAGGATTTTTTAAAGTATTTTTTCCACGTTTTATTCAAGAAACGACAAAAAAATAAATTTTAAAATCAATTTTTAGAAAATCGGACTTTTAAGGTTTAAAAGTCGAGTCATAAAGGGGCTATCAAACAGAATGCGAAATGTCGCAAGGACAAGAGACGCTGTCCCTAAGTACCTAAATAAACACCGAAACTGAACCAGTTTTCCAATAGTATGTTCCTCGGAAATCTATATAGCGTAAACTTCCGATATTCTATAGCCGATGACATTTCAAGTTGACTTTATGAGAAAAAATTCATGTCCCTTTGGTAGGCTTAGTTAAATAAACCCGAGTATGATTCTAGTGCATTTAAAGGCAATGATGTGTTTGAATATAATTAATTTTAAACAACGATAATTATTGTTCTGCCTTATATCTAAAAGGAATGTTGCTTACTCCATGGAGCTCTTTTTATATCTCTGAGATTATTATAAGAATCTACATTATTCATTAAACTTTACGTCTGGATCGGTTGGTTCACATATTGTTTTGGAGTGACCAGCAGTTAAAGTATAGTAAATTTCGTAAATTATTCTACTCTGTTCTGAATAAAAATAAACAATACGATATTAAGCATTAAAAAACAATGATTTCAATCTGTTAACCCTTTGACTGGAATATGAGTATCATTATGACCGCTAAAGAACATGTTCAGGAAACGGATATTCAAAGCATGTTCGGGTTAGATTGTTAAGGAAAGTGCTCAGTAATTTGGTATGCATCTCTTAAAAGTACGGAGTATTCAGCTCTAGTAGGTCAATACTTTCTATATCTTTAGCCTAGAGGATTTTTAGTTCAATTATCTTGGAAAAACTGATCAGCAGAAACCATTTACTATAATTATAAATGCACTCATGAAATGGATGTCGAAGTGCCTCCAAGCATTTCCTTGCGGGCCGCGGTGGCTTAGTGATAAGGTCCTGTCTTCGGGACCGGAGGATTCCAGGTTCGAAACCAGATTCCATCAAAGATCGCCGTGTATGTAGTCCCGCTGTACGCCAAATATGACGAAGTGAATCGATGGTCCTCCCGCTGGTTGCAAGGAAGTTTCGAGTGAGGATGCCAGCTGAGGTGTCATCCCTGTCATCTGAAAATAACGAGGTCCGTCCCAAAATAGCCCTCTTTTTTCCAAAACTAAAAGTGAATATATAATCAAGTCAATGAAGGGTCTGAAAAGTATGTTAAACTGTATAGTTTTGAAAATTAGTATACATGTTCGTGAGGGGCTCCTTTTGAAAATACTAAAGCTGGGCATTCACGAGAATTCTATGTTATGCCATTTGTCTTAATATCGGAATTTTTTCCCACTCATTTTATTCTAAAGATTAGGCAAAGCCTTCATGGATGTTCCAAAGTTTGTTTTGAGACAAGGTTCAAAGTCAAATTCTTAACACCCACACTCCTCCTCCCTCACAATGGGGATATCGAGTTTCATTTCTAGGCTCGACGCGAGCACCAAGGTAGGCAGATCCTTTGTTTTACCGCTACCTTCGATTCGAGATCCCAAATTGGAATCAGAGAATGGAGTTTGGGATTTTTAATTCGTTGGAATTCCATCTCTTCCAATTCATTTGATCCAAATTTCATAGATTTTCGACCTTGACGATTGATTTTAAAAAAATGGATCAACGGTGAATGGCCCGAATAAAAGTTTCTGGTCCTAGGAGGAATTTCCTTTTGTCTTTAATAGTTTCCGAGATAATTTGTCTCAAATTTTGTTACCAACTCGAACGCGTAGGGAAAATATGAATGACTCGAACGCCCTCTGTGACAATTGATCGGGCAATGTGTTCCCGGCATAATAGCCCCATTACTCCCGGCATATGCGATGACCTTTCAGACAGAGATACAGCCCGTCAACCGGGAAGCGAGGTTTGGTTTGTGTTTTATGGCGCAAGAGCCATCTTTGGCTATGCTGCGCCAACCGGGAAGCGAGAATTTGCTTACTTAGACTGCAGGTTGTCATCCACATATTTGAGGTTTCCTCTTAAGTGGGAATAATAGGAAAGTAATATTAACCGTTTCTTTGATTATAGAAAGAACGTGACGAGTGTCTCGCATATGGGAGGGGGGGGGGCGAGATACAAAAAATGTCGACTTAAAAACGACCGTTTTTTATGCTGTCTAATATACATTGTATTCGAAATGGGATGAGCAATATCATTTTTGATATTGAGGAGACTTAATATTCAGTGGTCACCGAGGACAAAAGATTTACCTTCAAAAATCACACTGAAAATATGAAGAAACAGTTTAGCTCGACAAATTAGAAGAATCGGCAAATCGAATTATTAGCAGTTAAAACTTCGTAAATTCGATAAAATTTGAATATTAGTACTGTTAAATAAAGTATACATCATTCATTATTTCGAAACGAAATATATAGTCAGCTTAAATAAAAATTGAAGCTGAACACCGTCGAGATTCAGAAAGTTATCGGCATTTTAGCGAGCCGGATTTCGGTTTCACTCTAAGAGAAATTAAACAATGATTTGTTTTCCACAAACGTATGCCTCTTAAACTTGAATCTCCGAATAGTTTTATTGAATATTATTAAGGATGAATATGCAGAATACCCATACATACTTATAAGTTGAGCACACAATTTAAATTGCATTTAGATGATTATTATTCGAAGATTCAAATTTATATAATATCATTTTTCAAAAAACCTCATCATTTTGCTTCTCTTAGAGAACAACTTAAAATCTTCACGCTGCAATGCAGCTATCTTTCTGAATTGTAGCGTTATTGAGCTGGAATTTTTATACGAGTTGCTCTGTATATCTGGAAATACATCTATATTATGAAAGAAAAATTATATACAGTATTTCTCACATATAAAGATAAATATTATTTACTACAGATACGCCTATTTCCTTGAATATTCAATTCACTTTGAATTTTGATATAAAACTTCGATGACATGTTGTCACATATTCTGTGAGTTTCGTGTATTTTGGCTAAAAACTTTGCATATTATAACGACAGGGCGGCCCTGCCTCCGCTTCCCCCCCCCTACTCTCGCTACCCCTGACCCACAAGTAGATAGACAGATAGGTTTTAAATACTTTGATGTATTTGGCCAAAATTGAGCAGAGATCTACGATTCTAATGCTAAGACAAAGCTAATTTTCATCTATCTAGCTGGTTCGCGTTGCTGATTCGTCGTATCCGCATGCGCACGGACGGACACATAGAAATAGGAAAGATCAATTTCTTCCAAAATTTAGTGGAAATCTACATTTTTGGCGTTATAACTGTATACAAAATTTTATCCTTCTAGATCGTTGCGCTTTTGGTTATGGTGTTTACAGACATATCTTATGCTTGATTGCAAAAACATTTTTTTTTCGCTTGAAGAATGTTTGACACTTGAAAATTCATCAAAATCGCGTAATCGAATTTTTTTGACGATGACAATACTTTTTATTTGTATATTTCGTAAAAGAGAGAGTTAAAAAATGTGGCACTCTTAAATTAACTGAATTTTGCACTCTCTGGTAATGGCTTACAGGGCATGTGCCCTGTCCTACCCTAGTTACGCCATTGAAAAGAGTTATTTTCGTCAATATTTGATTTACGTACTTGTGTAATTGAAACTCGTCTTTAGTACA
This sequence comes from Araneus ventricosus, assembly GCA_013235015.1. NCBI lineage: Eukaryota > Metazoa > Arthropoda > Arachnida > Araneae > Araneidae > Araneus > Araneus ventricosus. Next base: position 2,424,538 of record BGPR01000028.1, on the reverse strand, counting down.
TCGCAATACCCTCAAAAACTTAGTACAATTGAGTCGAGCCACTGTTTTTTTTATCTACAACGATTTAACCATGATCAAATACTCCTCCAAAACTCAGAAATATGAAGAAATGCATGACAGAGTTCCACGTTTTATTATTATTGATTTATTCAGAAAATTCTCAGGAAACTGACTTAATTAGGCTCCCGGTAGAACAATAAAAAAAAAAAAGACTAAATCCTTCACGTCTTTTTACTTTCTGCTTGCAAATAAGAATTGAAATAAGAATTGAAAAATGCCAAGGTAGATTTTAAGAAACCGAAAAAAATAGTCTATTGAAAACTTCAAGATTTGCGCCCGGGCATCGCTACGAGACACTCTCGCTGTGTTTTGCTGCCAATTTTATTAACCAAAATTTCGTTTTCATTTTTTAATTTTCATGTAACAAGCTTAACATATCAAATTCAAAAAATTGTTATAGTCCATACGAAACTGAAACAGTATTTGTTTATTGAAAATGATAAAGAGCATATTTTAAGAAAACCTATCGACTTATTTTTTCAGTTGGCATATCTTTCTACTTAAAATAACGATTGTTTATGCAATTGGCTTCCATAAAATGCTTTGCTTTTTGCATCATGAGCGTTCGCCGGCTAATCGTATTGATTATGTAATATGATGTATCAAGCCGAATCTAGAAAATTGACAGATATTGAAATTAGCTATAATAGCTGATTCCTCATCCATACAAGAATATACTTTTTTTGTACCAAAGAAAAAAATCCTTTTTAATGACACATTCACATAAGTCAGAACCAGCAAACATAGTTCTGCCGATTTTGCAATCAGCAAAATTTTGATTCAGAAAATTAAAATGTTTCCAACTAAACATTGGTGAAATATTTCTCAAAAGTACCGACTTGGGGGGGGGGGGGGAAATGCTCATGTTTCTTTCATACCATTGCAGTCATATAGTACCTCCAATTAACGTTGAGGCAAAGAATGAAATATTGCGTTCGATTATATTTTTCAAAATTTGAAGACAGACCCGACCAAAATGCCGACTTCGGAAAAATCTGGGGGGGGGTCACAAACCCTCACCCCCGAACACCACGTCCCTGGATTATAGTGTTTTTGGGAATTAGGAATTTCCACCAATTGAAAGGAATGTCAAAGAATATTTGGGGGATTTGTGGTATTTGAGAGAAGTAAATCATCAAAGTCTACATGAATTGTGGTTTTTGATGTTCTGTTGTGGCAAAATAACTCATGGTTTTTTCACCAAAATAATTCGGCATACTTCATCATGCGGCGGTGACTTCATATTTCTGAATTAAAGACAGAAACAAAATAACGTCTATTTAACAACGTTTTTTGACGTCTATTGACGACCACCTTTCGGCATTGAAAGAATATCAGTCTGAGTTGGTATAAAAAACATTATATTTCCATTCAAATTTTTGAGTAGAAAAACTTCTGCCGTTTATGTGTTACCGATATTCTCAATTTTCATTCTTATTAAACAAAAGTGGCATTTTAAAAAGGTATGCATCCCATAATTATTTTTGAATAACGAGGAAAACGACTTCTTGACGAACAAGCTGGTAGCCAAGGCCGGATAGTTGTTTTATAATTATACGGGAAAGAAACATTTTGCTTCTATAATAGAATGCTAGTAAAAAGTAACCAAGGTCTTTTTAAGGAAAACAACCAATTCATGTTGTCCTTTTAAAAGCTGTGTTTTATTTTTGGGAAATTTATCATATTGCTAGGGTTTGTGAAGCATCAAATTGTTTTTGAGCTAGAGGTTTTAGATTTATTTAAATCAGAAGAATCCGGAAATAAAACTATTCTAGAAAATTCTTTCTAATAATATTGTCGATGTCGTACGACGAATCATTTTTAAAGTATGATCCGAATGGTTTGAAAACAAGTCAGATTTTTTATTATAATATTAATACGTTTTCCTGTTTTTCACTACCATTAAAATTTCAAAAATTTTAATTTTGTATAAATAATTGATGTTATTTCATAATATTTGTTTTCGCAATGAAATATTACAAATGACTATATAAAGATTTCGTGCGAATTTTAAATTTCTTTGCGTGTTTTCTCTATAATATAAAGCAGGACCATCTTTCGACATGCGTGTTAAATGTACTTCTCTTTAACCACTTAACTGAATAGTTTTCTTTGCTATCTAATAAGATGACCCCTCCTGTTTTGGAAAGGGGCTGTCGTTTTCATTCATCTAAGAAGGCATAGGATACTTGAGATGCTTATGGATCCTACATATTTTTTGTGTCAAATTATAAAGCTAATTAATGATTCAACTCGAGTTTATAAGACTAAAATTTCGATAATTCGATGCACGAGTATTCTCGGGCTGTTAAGTTAAGCGGTTAATACGAAACGTTTTCTAGCCATCACGAGTAAAATGTGATGAAAGCATAATCGTGATCCTTTTTCTTCAGTATTATCTGTTATTTTTAATTCCATTTCAGAAATATTTCATCAATAGAATGGTTTGATATCGTTTGTATATAGTTCTATTTTCAGATACAAATGAATTATAATGGAGTATTTATCCTCGTTTACGTTCCCATCTTTAATGCTTTCTCGCCGTTTACAACACATTTTATTGGCCCCCTCGGATTTCCTATGCATTTTTACCTATCCAAGTGGGTTTCAGCTATTTACATCACCATTCCTCTGGTCCCTGGAAAAGTGCAAATGAGGTGTTAAACCATGCAAGGGTGGTTATAAATTATTGGAACCACTTCAAAATTGAATTTAAAAAAAACTTCCTTTGTTTTTCAATAAGACAATAGATCAATTTTTTTCAGAGAGGTAATTTGCGGTTACGTACAAATTATCCGTCAAAAAATTAAGTATTATTATTTAGCTGTTTGGTTTTAATACTTACTTCGAAATGTTCTTGCATCACGGTGGAAGTTCTTTCTTCGAAGAGGAGCGGCAGGTTTTCAAAATGGGATGCGTAAATACGTTTTATTTGTGGGAGCTACCGAGATTAATTTTGGTTTTTTTCCATTGTAATTATTAATATGGATTGAACAAGATAACAAAACATCAAATAATACGAACTGTGCTTTCAGAATTAATTTTCAGTTTTCATTAAAACCAAGCGGTACAAATATTTTCATGCCGTTTAACAACAATATAGATCAAATTAAATGGAAAAAATAATTTCAACAAGTTATTTATTGCAACAAAATAGTCAAAGAAAGAACACTGAAATTTTAAACGAAATACATTTTATCATAACTAAATACTGATTAAAAATTGATTTTCATAAAGAAAAAATAAAATGTAAAACATTCCTCAAATATCATTATTGCAGACTTCGCAGATATATTGATTTTCGTTTGAATGAACACGGTAATGTTGATAAAAATGAGATATATACAAAAAATTTTTACCACATACATCACAGTCATATATCGTATTATATGAATTAATTCGATGATGACTTTGTAACGAAGATTCACGAGAAAATGCTTTTGGCAACATATTGAACAAATTCTTTCATTTGTATGAACAGGATGATTTTTTATTTAATATATTTTGCTTAAAAAATTGCCTTGCTATAGATATTCACATACTAAAGGATTTCCTTTTTGTATCTAAATATACGAGTTCAAATGGGACTTTAGAAAAGATGTCTAAAAATTGTACAAGCAGAAAATATTTTGGAAAGTGGTAAACCTTTTTGTCATGCAGAAAAAATTTAGATTTCTATTAAATATTAATAAAAGATTTCATTTACGCTTTCATGTGATGAATAATTCATTTGGAGAAAAAGAAATCTCCTAATACTGAAACTTTCAGTTTTAATTCACGCATTCTAGTTTAAAATCTGAAATCATATTATTAGAATTCCAGAAACTAATCATCCAAATTACTTATAATATTTCAAGCAATGAATGACACTTACTAAAACTGTTTGTTATCCTTTTACACGGCGCAAAACGTCCGATTCTAATGTCAAGACTGACTGTATTTTCACAGACAAGATTTCGCGTAATTCCGTTAGTTTCCAAGCGCATATTTTACCCAATGTCTATGCATGGGTTCTAGAAACGAAATCGCAAGAAATTCACATTTCTTTATAGTCAAGCAGCCACTTTCCAGCTGGTAACAGTTAAGAAAACGTAACGGTTGAAGTTGAGTGAAAACTTGATTGACTTACGCTGCTTACAAATCAGGGCTTTGCCAGTGATGCTTTAGTCAAAATGGGAAAACACACACAAAACTGAGATGATTAGAATAAATTTGTTGAGTGAAGAAATAGTACAGCCAAACAGGCTTTACGATGCAAAGTACATATTACACAGAACGAGTCGTATTGAAGGGCACCGGTACTCGGAGAAGAATGAAGTTTGTTTCTTTGTTCGGCAAAAATATGTATGATAATAGTAGTTGATAGTTTGAATCCACTATGGGGTCTATTCTGGTACCCTCGGATGGGTTGGGAGTTGGGTTGGGTTTGGTTGCGTTGTTAACGTGCGGAACTCAACCCAACCAGGGGTACCAGAATAGACCCCTATATCACACTTGAGGCAAACCGGAGAATATTCAAGACTAATTTTTTAAAATTTTCAGACTGATTTTTAATTTACAAATTCATTCATTTCATACAGAGATCGCGCATCGAAATTAGAAAAAACGAATATATGGAAATCTGTGGGAAGTATTGTTGCGAAGCTGTAAAGTTATTTCTCCTACATGCAAATCTTATGGCAAGAAAGAGAGCTGTACTAGAAGCCAAGCATTTGAACCCCGACCATGGCGACCATTTTCGTGACCTTGGCGACGAAATGAATCTTCTAGTAAAGTAAAGAATTGTGGTCCAATCTCTGCTGGGAGCAAAAATTTACAGAATCTTCGAGAGAATTCTATAGGACGTCGCATCCTGTCGGAAATGGTATAAATACCAAGCTACCAATAGGAGGATTGATTCATCTTTGAAACTTTGAACGCAGTTCAAGCGCTGAGCTGATGGACAATGACAGCTTTGAAAATGCTGTTATTGATATTTATTAGTGATCTTCATTCTATTCGTGTTATTAATTTATAAAAATGCTGTTTAATTTGGTTACCTGTGCTACGTTAGTGTTCTCTTAAATATTTGTGGAATAAGCAGTCATTATTTTTTATTATCCTGGACGGATTTTTTTATTATCCGGCTTTTACTGGGGTATTTCTTTTCCATTTGAAATATACTTTTCGATCAAGCAGGCAGAGACACATACTGTATTCAAAAAATAACATAGTAGAAAGTTTAAAACTATTCGAAGTATAATCTTTTATCATTTTCGAAGCTTATGCCATTTTATTTAATTAATTAGTGTTATTTAATTGTTATTAATAATAATATAAATTAATTGTAATGAAATGAAATCAAGAAAATAATTGAAACATTTTCTCAGTATTCAACTAATGAGATACATAGTCATTTTCCGTATAAGGGGAACTGTAGACAACTGATTATCATTTAATTATTGAAATTGTATTTCCTATAAGAAGGAGATGCATGAAATCGCCTAGTTTCTAAATTCTATAAGAAAAAAGGTACATACATTTACATATTTTATTGCATTTCTCTGTAAATATTTGATCTATGCATAAGTGAAAGCAAAACTAGGTAGTAATTGAGTGCTACCGTATTACTGATGGTAAGCAGTTGAATGCTACCGTATTACTGATGATAAGCAGTTGAGAGCCACCGTAATACTGATGGTTAAAATATTCACACATTTTTTGCACCAGCATGATTATTTCACCCAAAATATGTGACTCATTCCGAAAAAAAATGTCGCTTCTACAATTTTGAAGTCAAGGCGACAAACTGAATTTCATTTATCTGGCTTTTTGCGTTTGTGAGCTATCGCTTTCACATACGCACGAATAGACAGAACACCTTTAGACGTATTTGATCCTAATTTTGAAATGCGTCTACAATTTTTGTGATAAAACTATGTGTCAGATTTCATCCATCCAGCTTCGTGCATTTAGGAATTATCATATTCACGTGTACGTGGACATACGTACAGATTTTCTGTTACCGATGTCGCCTAAAATTTCTTGGAAATCTGCATGTTTAGAGTAAAGACCATGAACCAAATTTCATTCTTTTACGTTTTTATGCTTCTGAATTATGACGGGCAAACAGACCTATTTTCTTTTTTTTTTTTACTCCGGGAGGGGTGAAACGCGGATATTCCTCAAAATCTCAAGGTTAAAGTATCTGACAATTACAATATTTTCTCTTTCTTTACTTTGAATACGAACAAGTAGAAACAAAATCGTATTTGACTCATCTCCGTTACTATCAATCTAAGATGGCTCCGGAATTCCCTTAAATTCATTCGTATAAACTCGCCTTTAACTTCTGTAAGCCATTTTTCGTCTCCTAAAGTTAAATGTTATTTTTTTTGTTTAACTACCCTAGATTTTTTTTTTTCAAATTACAAACGGAAAAAGAATGATTGACTTGTGCAAAGGAACGAACGGAAGTTCTTTGAGCCTTACACTTTGTCTGAATTCCCTTAGAAACAGCACTTCCATCGACAAAATGATAAAATAAGTAATTCTTTAATAGAAGTCATTAATTTAGGAAAAACACTGGACATTTTTCCAGCTGAAAGAGCATGTTACCAGTTTGAAAGTCAGATATGTGAGTGGAGCTTTCCTTTCAAACTAATTTAGCAATGAAATTTATACAGAAATCAATTTTGCTTCACAATCACAATTTAGTTAGATGCCTTTTTAAGGACCCATTTTTTACATATATCAAGAATATTCGCTATCTAAAAATTGAAATAAATTATTTCTAAACGAAAATACTTTATGTGCAAATGCTATTCTGTACAAACTCTTCTCTATTACAGTTTCCTAATATTGTGTTTAATAAATTATGTATCCAATTCATTCGCAAAATCATTTTAGTTGCAATCATGCCTAATGCAACATTAAGTTCGTAAATAGTGCACGAGACAGTTTAACAAATGCTCCGAACAAAATGAGTTAAAATGTTAATAAAATTGGTTTTTAGATAAATGCTTTCATTAGTGTACAAAATTTTTTAAAATTTTTGGATTTTAATTATTTTCTACATTTTAGACTTTAATTTATAACTTATTTTTATAAATATTATTTAATTTTGAAATCATTCTTTTCTCTAATTCACTATCAGGTAACGCCACTCGTCCGGATTCAAAATTTCATTATACTAATCGTTTTACTGATATTTAGATTGAAATATTTAAAAAATTACATTAGTGTACTGTTATCGAGAATGCACAGGTGCATATATATGGAAGTGAGTGAAAATAGATTGCAGAATTCTATCTTTGCAAATATGAATCAAGTCAAATAAAAGTGTGGAATAATAGAAAAGTTTCTGTGATTTCAATAAAAAAAACTTTAGCATCTACAGAACAATCGTTCTCTAGAGCTTTTAATAAGAGAGAATATGATTATTATTTGTTAGCCAATGTGTAAATAAAATGATCAAAAATGACGAAAACGTTCATTTGGTTTCGGTTTAAGGGAAGATCGTACTATTATTAGAAAAACAAATAAAGCACAGGCAAATATCGTAAAATTTGCAAATTTTACTTTATTGTCAGATACACAGACATTTTTTTATCAAGTTTATGATCAAAAGCATAGGCTCATAGCTTGGTTCTATGGCCACTCTATAAAATATTTACTTTAATTATTCATGGGTAGAAAAATTACCAAGTTAAAATGAAATCTAACTAGATATTTCAGGAAAAGAATATGCATCAGGATGACACTCTCTCTGGTCTTGAAATTAGCAAGGCGATTTCATTAAACAGTTACAACCAACATAAGGCAGTCTTAGAAATGATATAACCCATCCACTACTTATAGCTCTTCCAAATCTTTTCTAATGTATGACTTCTCTTTAAATTTCAGATTTTTTTCTGTAATCTCGGTAGCCAAGGAGAGCCGAAGAATTTTATTTTGGCATCATTAGATACGTTTTAATTCAGAATAACCCCAAGAAAGATGCAAATACCTCATTAATTTAAAAAATAATTTAATTAATTTTATTAATAATTTTTTAATTAATTTTCGCCTTCATCTGCTAGCTGTCGCAACTTTACACTGCGACACACCTCTGACTCCAGAGATAAAAATCTCCGGTTTGCAGTTTCGATGGGTATGCGTAGGAACTTTTTTGAACAAAAAAAATTGCAAACAGTGTTTAAACATGGACGAAATACATGCGAGAACTATAAAAGCAAAGAAAAATGAGCTATTTATGAAAAGAAAAACTCCTGAAGCAACAACAATTTTAAGACAGGCCCCCAAAAGTTCACTACTTTTAAAAACTTGTAGGAGGACTGATTAAGGCCCTTGGTATTGAACCTCTAGAGGGTCGAGGTGTATCAGTCTTAGGTCTTGGTGAAGGAGAAATATCTGTGTCCGAGACGGATGAATTGGTAGCGTCCGGTTGCTGTTTTATGAGCTCCTCATTTTCAGTGAAGGAAAGATATCAGTTTACAAATTTTTATTCTTGATAGTTTAAGCTGTCGGAAATACATTTCTCGTGTCAAATTACGAAGATATAAGCGTGATTAAAGTTGTACTTTTAAGTACCGTCGGGAAATAAAGAGTTAAAATTGATTGATTGATAAATCACAATTCATTTTAATAATCTGTATTGAAAAACTTTGGGTATTAAAGAAAAGGTTCTTAAACTTAAAATTTTCTGTTAAATTTCAAAAGCCTCATAAAACTTAGTTTTTCTTAATAATGTCTCATTCATCGAAAATAACCATCAACATCGTTAAAATAAATTTCTTCTTCAAATTTGTTCCATGATAAGTAATAGTTTGCAGGGCTATGGGATGGAAAGAGGCAGAAGTGCGTTCATTCACAACAATATGAAAACTTTTCAACATGATCTAAAAATAATTACGAATAAATAAAATCCGTATCAAATTTCAGAAAAAAAAATGCGAAAGAAAACAGAAGAATACAAAATAAAATTTTACTTTCATTATCGAAACAAATGAAGATTGAATTTGTTTTTGTTTTATTTTATTTTACTCAAATACTTGACAAAAACCTACAAGACGACTAGACTATATAAAGAAAATATAACAGTTCATAATGAATACTGTTCAAAATTTTAGTTATGATTTTAATTTTCAAAAACCAGTGTATTATTTTGCATAAAAGTTTCTGCTCGAGCTCTGTCAAACTAAATTCCGCTGTACACGTTATTATTTAACTTGACTTGTTTTAGATTCGTTAAGTTGGAATTTTGTAATCCATTTTTCACTCACTTCCTCAGTGGCTAGAATTCTGAAATTTCGCACGTGTGTGTGATCCTGATGACAATACAATTTTTTAATTTTTCAGAACTTAATTATATGCATTATATTAATTTTAATTGAATTTTGATCTTACAGAAATGGTCCCATATGGTCCTGAATTGCAGAAAAGACGATAACAAGATTCCATAACGCAGGGTGGACAAAAATTATTGGACCCATTTCAAAAATTAATGAAAAAATAATAATTTTACAACTACGTTTTTTTAAATGAGAGGAGCGCATTTTAAAAAAGTTTATTTTTCAGATAGGTAAAGTGCCGTTACGGTGGTCTAGATCGTATTTTATTGGACATCTCCCATTTTTGAGAGCCCTTATCTGCGAAACTATTAAAGCTAGATGAAAAATGAAATCATATATTTGTAGAGAATTTTACGCTCTTCACTTTTAAATCAATTGTAATTCGAAAACTGAATAGTTTTGAATATTTTCGAGAAAAACCAAAAAATTAAACCAAAAAACACGCATCGAAGAACTCCGTAATGGTACGTCACTAATCTGAAAAAAAAACTTTTTTTATTTGCTTTCTTCATTTAAAATAAATCTGCAGTTTTAACATTATTAGGTATTTTTATTGATTTTAGAAATGAGTTCAATAATTTATGGCCACCCTGTATTTATAATAATGAATCATAAATTTAAGACTAAGAAGTAGAAAATAATATAAATGAAAAAGTTTAAAAAAAAAATCGTTCATATTTGGGTGCTCAAAATTTTAGTATTATTTTTCATCAAAAATCTGGGTGTGAAAGCAAAAACATGAATGCGTGTGGAGCCGAAAACAATACTATAAAGGAAACTAAGCCACAATGAATTGCAAAGCAAATTCCTAAACATTCAAAGAAAGTCAAATGTGTTATAAATGTGATTAATCAGCGTTTTACTCTTTTGTGTTTTCTTTTCACCACCAAATTTTGAAAAACATTTCTAAGTATCATGTACTTAGTGTATGAAAAGCACACAAACAATAGAATGTTTCTAAAATCCTTTTTCTACATTCTTAGATTTGATAACGATCGAATGGACTTCTACTGCTTTACTCTTCTATGTCAACACATTTCAAAGTTCAAATCTCACTTATTCAAACTTTTGAGCAAGGTTAAAATTTATACCAGTATTCTCATATCTCTTATTCAAAGCATGGATTTTTCTATGAAATTGAGAAGAAAAACCGAATGACAATCTTTCTGAGATACCCTTTAATTTACTAAGATATTGCAAATATTTTGTGTTGCCTATCCATGAGGTTTTTCTCTTTTTGACATAAGCGCACGATTTAAAATTAAAATTTGGGCCCTGAAATAGCCTTCGTGTTCCTTCAAAACCAGACGTTAATATAGCTAACCCAATCATGTTTTTTGGCTTATTTATTTAGAAAAATCATGACTTAGGAAAATCCATTCGAATTTTAATGCCTATTCTGAACATATTGAATTTCAAAAGAAAGAATTCTCTCCTTCCGGGTTGACTCAAAATTTGCATTATTAATTTTATTTCAGGCGATTGTTTTCTTGATGCGAAAATTCTTTTTCTTCGTTTTCCTTTTTCTTTTAGAAAAGGAAAACTTTTTGATCTGCTCCTTGAACCGCTCTACTTGAAAGACTCCAAGTGCGCTAGCTAGTTTTTAATCCCTCCTTTTTTTTCCTAATATCGATGATAACCTGCGGGGCATTTGTTACTTGAAATTCCTTCTGCTGAGATAGCACTTCGATTTGGACGCCGATAAACCTGGCCCCCCAAAAATGACTAACTAGAACTTTTTTCCTTGGTTTCTGGGTATTTTCGCGTCTCCAAGAGAAATCCTTCATCATCTGTTTCAGGTGCATTATAAGAAAAGCATTGGGCTCCTCTAGTCATTTTTCATTGTCGGATATTTTCCTTCTAACATTTACAAAGCCTCTTCAACTTGCATTTATCATACGAAGTATTATGATCCCAGAAAATTTAACGAATAAAACTGAAGAAAAAATGTATCACATCTTTAGATTAAATGACTACTATATTTTTCATGGGATTCTAGAAATTCTATCTTGATGGTCGGAGAAAGGCGATATTGATCCCAAAATATATTTATGATAGAACGGGGGCCATGATGACCGCTGGTAATGTCTCGGCTTCGGGGTCCGAGGGTTCCAGGTTTGAAACCCCATTTCACCCTAGGTCTGCCATGCATGTAGACCTGACGCACGTGAAATCTGACGTCGAGGGTCAACTATTTTCGCGGAAGTATGCAGACGGGTGTGTCGGCTTAGCTGCCGTCCTCGGAATATGACCATGGGCCAAAAGTACGAGTCATGTCCCGAAAAAACAGCCTTGATTTGCTTCAAAATTGGACGTTAATCAAACTACAGTAGACCCTGGAAATCCAAAATTATGGATACTCGTAACACTTTTCTTCATTTTCTGAAAGATTTTTACTGCAAAATGAAGGGTAAATTCAATAACGAATCAGAAGTAAAGCTAATGTTTATTCCAAACTTAACAGAAGTATGTTTGAAGTGGTCTTTAAGAATGAACACAGCACCTTGATTAGTGGAACTAAACTCAGATATCTTCTTTTAACCCTCAACTTGTTGCTCGTCGGAAGTTAGATGTACTCACTTTTTTGTGGAGTTTTGAACAGTTCAGTTTCACTCAGATGTAGCTCTTTTGATCTAATGACAATTCAGAAGTCCACTGTCAATAGACATTCGTGACTTCAAAACCCTGGTCAACTCATGAGAACATTATCCGAATCAGCCATACATCCTCCTACTCCCCCACGACGACATTCATTCCTATGAATTCCTATGAAGATCTGCAGTGAAATCTGGTCTCGAATCCGTGACCTGTAGTATTGACTTTGCCATCAATGAATGCCAAAGGAATGTTTTTCTGATTAAGAGACTAAAATTCTTGTAACTCTTTCATTTTTTTCTGTATTTCGCATATGTACTGGAAAACATGCAATTTTTGAGAAAAAAAATTATAAATTCATACATTTATCACTTGCTTCAAAATGGAAGTTTGCTGCAATTCATTTAGTTGTATCCTCATTTTCGACAGGAAGAAAACTTTTATTCGAAGATATTTGTTTCCATTGTATGGGATTTCTTAAAACTTTTTTTTTTAATTCTTATTTCTAGAACTAATTCATTACGCAATATTAAAAGAATTAAGATACTTTTTTGTCATTACAAAAAGCATTTTTAGAAACTGTCAACTGTGTATTAAAGGTTATCGCAATGTCCTTTACAACCTCAAGAAAAAAAATGATCAAAATATTTCTTTTAAGAAGGGAATATAAATTCATTTGGAAGATTGAAATCATTTGCTTTCGAATAAAATTATATAGTTATGCATTCCCATCGTACTCACTATAAATTATTAGGTAAATTAAGTTTTTAAAAAGAAAACTTGAACTTATCCAAACATTGAGCACAAATAAGGTAACATAACGTCTTATAGTTATAATATAATGTGTCTTTTGGATTTCAAACAAAGCTCTAATTCTTTGAAAACTTTTCTTATACACACATTTACTTTTTCAATAAGATTATTTCTATAATTGTAAGAAAATAATCTTTGTTATGCATTCATATTGTTAAGTGATCAAAACTGCTCCGTGCATTTCTCATTGAAACAGTTTTTATCCATAATACCCCAAAATCTATTAACTGTCAAATATTTTAACGCGTGGACCGCCATATGAATCAAATACTATCTATACCTACTATCTAATCAGGTGACCCCCCCCCCTCTTCTACTGTAGTTGACAGAAAGCACAGAAGTGTTCATCTAATTAGACGGTTCGGATATCAGACGTGAATCTTGGCGGCTAACGTGTTAACTTAGACTACTTTACTTTTACTCTTCTGAATACCATGATGTGGATTATTCACAGATCCAAAATTCCGTATGCAATAAAATCTCTCGTAAACAGTACGCAGTTAACCCCTTAACATACAATGACGTCTAACACTACTTCACAATGTATTCCTTAATTTCAGAATTTGTTCTCAATTTTTTTCCATCAATTGTAGATAAAACGGCTTTTTAACAGGCATAAGTCTCAAACATGTACTCTACTAAACCAAAGACTCAACATAAGAGGGTCATCTAATTTAGACAGTACCGAAAACTACACTGTTAAAGGGTTAACGTTCACCAGGCCCGTATATGTAGCCTGTTTTAGATTGAATCGAACCCGTGTTCCTATGATCCCAGAGACGTATCATCAAACCGCCGCGACCCATTTGAATTCAGATGAGTAAAATTAGATTCATAAATGTTTATTGTATCTTCTTGTGATATTCTACATCTCAATAAAATAATCTGTTTTATATTTATATATTATTATGAATATTTGTATAAGACGTAAGTAAAATTCAGTAGAGATTTAAATATTAATACTTAAGATGTAATGTGGTAAAGCTGTTCTTACTTCGATTTGGAAAATCTCGAGTCACGAGATTTTATTTCATGAATGACCTGCCGTGTATATTATCATGGTTGCAAACTAACCCTATGTTTGTAGCAATCATTTTCATCCTAAAAGGGTCTTAATGATTCTCATAGGTTAAAAACTAATTCATCCGGTTTGGAAAATTTTCTCCTCACAACAATAATAATTATTCCTAATGAGAATATAAATGAGTAGGTATTCCAGAAAAAAAAATTCAAATTGTAATGTGTTAGAAACAACTGATAAATGAGACTGTATGCGAATCTATTAGAAATTGCGAATAACGAAGGGTTAAATTTCTGGATTCTGGTGAACCTCAATTTGCTGCAGAAGACACATAGATAAAATTACAAGATGTTTCACAATAACAGTTACTTAGCTACAGTTAGTTAGTTAGTTATATTAACTTCCCGTTTTGAAGCAACACGAGGGCTATTTTCGGACGGACCTCGTAATTTTGAACCACGGTCAGATGACGAGGACGACACCTGAGCTGGAACCCCCCCTCCAAACTTCCACGCCACACCAACGGGAGGACGTTTGGCCACTACGTATGATTTAACGTGCAACAGGCCCCATACACGGCGGATATTCGGTGGAAGCGGGTCTCGAACCTGGAACCCTCCGGCCCCAAAGCCGAGACCTTACCACTAGGCCACCGCGGCCTCACTTAGCTACAGAATCAAGTCTTAAAAGTTAGAAAAATAAATCGCATCTATTCAAGAGAATCATTCGCTTATTTTTTTGTTCGATTTGGTTCGTTTTGATCAGTTTATATTAATTTAATTTTAGCCACTTAAATAAATTTCAAATCAAAGTTTAAGAATTGCATTTTATTTGGTCATATAAGGATAGTTGAAATCAACTTCGGAACTTTTTCAATAAACAATGGATTAGACCATTATAGCATTGATTTGGATTTGTTAAATTTCCTGTAAATATTTTTCAGATCTCCATTTTAATGTAATAGCGTAAATTCTGAAACACTGGAATGAAACGAACTGTATCATATATCCCCTTTTGGGGGTTTTCTAATGAAAAGTCTGCGAACTTTGCAGCATTGAATTATCATACAATAAATCTAAGACAAAATTACCATGCGAAAAGTTTTTCAAACGACATTTAGGGGTCTATTCTGGTACCCCCGGTTGGGTTGGGAGACGTTACCAGAACAGACCTGTTAAACATGAGGTACTCGGGAGGTTTACGTACGGCTAATTTTATTCATAGTTTAACTGCGGCACTGTCGAGCTCAGTTTTTACTTTCTCGTATATGAAGTATACAAAGAGAAAGTATTGTAATCGTCAAAAAATTCGAACTCGAGATTTTGACGAATCTCCACGTTTTAGACCTCCCTGAGTCCGAAAAACACAATTTTGGAATTATGTCTGTCTGTGTGTGTGTCTGTATGTGTGTCTGTGTGTGTGTCTGTGAACACGATAACTCGAAAACTATTAGAGCTACGGGGATGAAATTTGGTATGTGGTCTTTAAACATAATTTGTAGGTTTCTATCAAATTTTGGACAAAATCCGTCAAAGGGAAGTCTATCTGTCTGTATGTTCAGGGTCATGCGAACGCTATAACTCAAAAACTTGAAAGGCCAGATGGATAAAATTTTATACACAGTTTTATCGTCATGAATGTAGGTCCGTATAAAATTTTGGGCCAAATCCATCAAAGGGTTGACTGTCTGTCGGTCTGTATAATCGCATACTTGTTCAGTTTTGAAACTAACTCCCTGCGCATGCCTACTAGTGGCAATGCCTGTGCAAGGAAGGGACGCTCCGAAACTTGGCAGTTTGCCAAAAACAAATTCTGGAGTGATTTTGTAATAAAGCAAACATTTAGGGAGTCTCGCCAGGTCCTGTTGCGCAAAAGAATGAGCAGAGGATTTGAATTTGTTTTGATTCTTCAAACCGCGCGTGGTTCCAACTTTGGTTTACTTGCGACGGAAGTTTATTTGACGTCTTTTATTATTCTAGTTTTCTCTACATGTGTTAGGAGTATACGAGAAAGTTTAGGGGAGACCACTCCCGCTGGTTTCAAATCTCAGGGCATTTAGCTTGTATAGCCAATGTTTACAAGAGTATATCTATTGAACTTTTTATTGAATCAATTTACAACATATAGATGGCAGCCTGAGTGCTGATAAAAATAAATTGATGTATTTCACTTGTGGCTGCATCATTTTAGCTTTGTTTGTACACTTGAGAATACTATATTTTATTCTACAATGTTGAAGGAAATTCATTATCCGTTTTATTATATATTAAAATTCATCTATGTTTGACATTATAGATTTTTTCCAAGGAAGGTGTTTTCTGAAATAAAGCCCAGAAAAAGACTTCTCATTTCGTAACAAACAATTTTTAGCCATAAAACATACTTAAAACAAAATAGGAATTTTTTTCAGTATTTTTCCAACGGTTTATTCAAGGCATGAAAGTCGAAATACATTTTAAAATCAATTTTTTAAAAATCGGACTTTTAAGGTTTAAAAAGCCATGTCCAGTTATAAATTGGCTATCAAACAGAATGCGAAATGTCACGAGGACAAGAGACGCTGTCCTTAAGTGGTTCGGTGTTCATAAGAAACTGAACCCGTTTTCCAATAGTATGTTCCTCGGAACTCTATATAGCGTAAGATTGCGACATTCTACAGCCGATGACATTTCAAGTTGACTTTATGAGGAAAGATTCACGTCCCTTTGATAGGTTTAGTTAAATAGTCCCGAGTATGATTTTAGTGCATTTAAAGGCAACTATGTGTTTGAATATATTTTATTTTAGACAGTGACAATTATTGTTCTGCCACATATCTAAAATTAAATTTCCTTACTCCATGGAGATCTTTTTATAACTCTGAGACATTACATTATTACATGAATCTACATTATTATGCTACTTTACGACTGGCTCGGTTCATTCCCATATTGTTATGGATTGACCAGCAGTTAGAGCATTGTAAATTTCGTAAATTAATCCACTATGTTCTGAATTAAAATAAACAATACGATATTAAACCTTAAAAAACAATGTATTCGATCGGTTTAACCTTTGACCGGAATATCAGTATCATTATGACGGCTAAAGAACATTTTCAGTAACCGGATAGTCAAAGGATGTTCGGGTTAGATTGTTAAGGAAAGTGCTTACTAATTTGGGATGCATCTCTTAAAGGTAGGGAGTATGAAGCTCTAGTAGGTCAATACTTTCTATATCTTTAGCCTTGATGATTTTATAGAAATTAGAATACTAGCAAGAAATTTCTCTTACATGGCTTTGTTCTACGAGTCTATGAGGTTACAACTTTCTACGTTTCAGTACTTAGTTGAAATTTTTTGGAAAAACTCATTTGCAGAAACCATTAACTATAATTGTAAATGCACACATGAAAAGCATGTCGAAGTACATCCACGCATTTCTTTGCCGGCTGCGGTAGCCTAGTAATAAGGTCTTGTCTTTGGGACCGGAAGATTCCAGGTTCGAAACCCGATTCCACCGAAGATCGCCGTTCATGTGGGTCTGCTGCTCGCCAAATATGACAATCGTCCTCCCGCTGGGGTCGCAAGGAAGCCTCGAGAGGGGATGCCAGCTGAGGTGTCATCCCTGTCATCTGACCGCGGCTCAAAGAACGTCCCAAAATAGCCCTCTTATATTTTTAAAACGAAAAGTGAGTTTATAATCCAGTCAAAGAAGGGTCAGAAAAAAATGTCAAATCATATAGTTCTGAAAATGAATATAACTTTTCGTGACGGGGCTCCTGGTTATAGCTGGGCAATCACTAGAAGGCCCATGCCATTTGTCCCAAGTACGGATTTTTCCCCACCCATTTTAGTCGACAAATTCGGCAAAGCATTAACGGATGTTCCAAAGTTTGCTTTGAGACAAAGTCGCAGAATTCTCACCCCTCTCCTTTTCCCCCACAGGAGGGATTTCGAGTTTCATTTCTAGCCTCGAGGCGAGGTCAAAAATTGGAATGGGCGGATGGATTTTTGAATTTTGTGTTCGTTGGAATTCCACCACTTCCAATTCATTTTATCCAAATTTCATAGGTTTTGGACCTTGACGATTGGTTTTTACTTCCCGTGTTCCAAAATGGATCAACGGTGAATGGACCGCTTAAAAGTTCCTGGTCCTAGGGGAAAGCTCGCGCCGCCGCCTTGGATTTCGGCCCCCCCCCCCCTTTTCTAATTTTTCTTGAGTATTTCCAAAACTATTCAGTTTTAAAACAATTGATTTAGCAAATTAAAGAGCTTAAAATTCCCTCCAAATCCCTGCTTTTATGTCTCTTCTAGCTTTAATAGTTTCCGAGATAATGGGTCACAAAGTTTCAGCCATCTTGGATTTCATGCGCCCCTTTTTTTTAATTCTTCATTCCTCGAAAACTATTCAATTTTAAAATTACACGTAATCAGCAAATTAAAGAGTGTAAAGATTGCCTACTAGTAATGCCTTTAATTTTCTTTCATCTTTAATAATTTCCGGGATAATTTGTCTCAAATTTTGCCACAACCTCGAACTCGCAAGGAAAACACGAATGACCCGAACACCGTGACAATTAATTGGACAATGTGGTCCCGGCATAATTGCCCCCATTACGCCCGGCTGATACGATGACCCCCTAGAGGTACAGCCCGTCATCGGTAGTGGGTAAATCGACCGCACGATATTATTATACCCCACCGGGAAGAGAAGATTGTCTTTTATTTCGCAAGAGCCATCTTTGGCTATGATGCGACAACCTTGAAGCGAAAATTTGCTTACTTAGACTGCATGGTTCTCATCAACATATTTGAGGTTCCGCCTTAAGTGGGAATAATAGGAAGGTAATGTTTGCCGTTTTATTTGATTATAGTGGTGTTGGGGAATTAGGAATTTCTACCAATTGAAAAAAATGTCAAAGAATATTTGGGGGATTTGTGGTATGCGAGAGATGGAAATCATCAAAAACCACATGAATTGTGTTTTCTGATGTTGTGCTGTGGTAAAATAACTCGTGGATTTTGTACCATAATTATGCGGCATATCATCGTGACTTCAATATTTCTGAATTGCAGACGAAAACAAAATGTTTATTTAACGTTTTTTGACGTCTATTGACGACCACCTTTCGGCATTCAAAAAATATCAGCCTGAGTTGCTATAGAAAACACTATATTTGCATTCAAATTTGAGTAAAAAAACTTCTGCCGTTTATGTGTTACCGATATTCTCAATTTTCATTCTTATTAAAAAAAAGTAGAATTTTAAAATATATGCATCCCATAATAATTCTAGGAAAACCAATATTCTTGAAGAACAAACTGGTCGTCAGGGGCGGATAGTTATTTTATAAATATACGGGAAATAAACATTTTGCTTCTATAATGGAATTCTTGTAAAAAGTAGCTAAGGTTTTTTTAAGGAAAACAACCAATTCATGTTGTCCTTTTAAATTTCTCAAAAATAAAAAAAAATAGATTTATCATATTGCTAGAGTTTCTGAAGCACGAAATTGCTTTTGAGCAAGGTTTTTAATTTATTTAAATCAGAAGAATCCGGAAGTAAATCCATTTAGAAAATTCTTTCTTGTAATATAGTCGATGTCGTATGACGAATCATTTTGAAAGAATGTCCCGAATGGTTTGAAAAGCAAGACAGATTTTTTATATGTCATAACATTAATGCATTTTCCATTACCTTTTAAATTTCAAAAATTTTAATTGTTGCGTAATTAATTGACGTTATTTCATAAATATTGGTTTTCACAATGAAATAGTGTAAATGAATGTATAAAGATTTCGCGCGAATTTTAAATTCCTTTGATTGTTTTCTATATTTAAAGTAGGACCATCTTTCGCCATGCGTGTTAAATGTGTATTCCTCTGGACTATAAAACGTTGTCTAGTCATCATGCGTAAAATGTGATTAATGGATAACCGTGATCCATTTTCTTTAGTATTATCTGTTATTTTTAATTCTGTTTCCATTTCATCAATGAAATCCTTTGATATCTTTTGTATACAGTTTTATTCTTTTCAGATGTACATGAATTCAAATGGGGCATTTCTCCTCTTTTACGTTCCCGTCTTTAACGTTTTCTGGCCGTTTACAAAACTTTTGATTCGTCCCCTCAGATTTCCTATGCATTTTTACCTATGTAAGTGGGTTTCAGCTATTTACACCACCATTCCTGTGGGCCCTTGAAATGCACAACTGAGGTGCAATACTATGCAGGGTGGTCATAAATTATTGGAACCAATTTCAAAATTTAATTTAAAAAACCTATATTGTAGCAACTTTGTTTTTTGTAATGAGAGAATATATGAATTTTTTTCAGATAGGTAACTCCACCGTTACCTATAAATTATCCTTCAAAAATAAAGTTGGAAATTGATTTGACTTTCCCTGGCGCAAGATCCTCGAATGGGATAAGCTCAAAAATAAAGTATTATTATTTAGCTGTTTGGTTTTTAATATTTGCTTCGTAATGTTCTTGCATCACGGTGTAAGTTATTTCTTGAAGCGGAGGGGAAAGGATTCAAAATGGGAAGCGTAATTGCGTTTTATTTGAGGGAGCTACCGAGGTTAATTTGTTATTTTCCAGAATAATTATTAATATGGATTGAACAAGATAACTAAAAATCAAATAACACGAACTGTGCTTCCTGGATTAATTTACAGCTTTCATTACAACCCAAACGATAAAAACATTTTCATGCCGTTTCCAACAATATTGGCAGAAGGAAATAGAATACGAAATCGTTTCAATAAGTTCTTTATTGCAACAATACATTCGAAAAGATAGAACACAAATTTCAAACGAAATACATTTTATTATAACATAATACCGATTAACAATTGCTTCTCCTAAAGAAAAAATTAAAAAAATGTAAAACATTCATCAAATGTCATCAATTCCAATACAAAGTTGATATCGATTAGAAATATTTAAAATTCTCGTAAATGTTTACACTAGATAAGTAGACTTTAAAATTAAGCATATCATACATATAAAAGCACCGAAACCAACATTCATCCAGTACTCAACGGTACAAATTGCATTTTGAATTTAATGTTCATTTACTTAAGATGCAATGTATTTATAGTGTATAGCATTTTCCTAATTATATAGTCTAATTTATAGCATTGTTTATTTTCTACAATTTGCTTCAATTTTTTTATGAATTCCTTCAACAGTTACATTAAATACTTTAAAATACGTTTTTTATTGGAACCAATTGCAAAACATAAGGAAATGTCTTTTTGCAGCATCTGCTAATATTTCTATGCCAAAATATAATAGTATTCTATAAAAGATTCATGCAAAAACTGAGAATAATTACAAATAACCTCAGTTTCATGGAAATACTGTAGAAAAGAGGAAGATGGAGCATTCTACATGTTAAAAAAGACATTATTTATAGTATAAAAGGTAAATTTACTTCTTATTCTACAGGACATTATTTTCAGCACCCCATACAGTCAAAATGTATGACTACTAGTAAAATGCAATTGAATTTACTTAACTGCGAAGTAATAAATAATATTTCGCATGTATAAATAAACAATATACTTCTTAAGACAAAAAACATGACAAGTCAATAACATACAAAAAAGTCTCATGTCATTTTCTTCGCCTAAAGGAATAAACCAAAAGATGCGTTTCAATTACACTTCAGGTTAACTGTTTAATGACACAGTTCATACATGTGAGGCTTTTAACGTTAGGAGTGTGATTATTGCCTAGGAGACTGGTCTCAATTCTTTCTGAAGGATTTCAATTATATATGGTCTTTTATTTTAAATAAACACAAAGATGAATATCCAAAATATTTCATGAAAATATTTTATTTCAATTTCGCCAAAAAGCTGCTACTGTTAGGTATGAATATTATGATTTTATAAGACATTATCGCAATTACTTCATTACATTGATTTACAAACTTAAGATTTTTCTTTTTTAGGGTTATGATAATACATGTCAGAAATAAACTTCAGTGAATAAAATATTGCTGCAAATTTCACATGAATATGGATATTCCTGGTGTAAACAAGGTGATGTCTTCTTTAATACTTCTATAACAAGATTTACATTGCGCTTCACATTGTTCCGGATTTCATTTTGTATGAAAATAATGCTGATATAAATGATATTTTCTGTGATATATCTTAATGCATACTCTGCAGGCATCTGTTGGCTTTTTTTCTCTTTAAATGAACAAATTAATGTTGATTTATACGTGATATCTTCGAAAATGTGTTCCTGCATATTTCACAGACGTATAGTTTTTGTCCCTATGAATACGGTAATGTCCATTGCAATAATAATTATGGAATCACTATATTTCACAGACACATTTTTCTCATTTGCGATCAGTCCGGCAATGTTCATTGAAATTTTATATATTGGAAAATAAATAACTGCACTCTTTACAATCATGGTTTTTCTTCAGTATGAAAGCGGTAATTTTGATTAAAAGTTGATTTCTTTAATAAGAAATTCATGATTCCGAGATAATTGGTTTTTCTTGCTTATGAGTCCGGGAATGTCGATTTAAGTTAGATTTCTGAGAAAATGTCTTATTGCATACTTCACACACATATGGCTTTTCTTTTGTGTGTACAAGGAAATGTTTATTTAAAGCATCTTTCAGAGAAAATGAATTGTTGCATACTTCACACACATATGGTTTTTCTTTTGTATGAACAAGGTAATGTCGATTTAAATGCGATTTCTGAGAAAATGACTTATTGCATACTTCGCACACATATGGTTTTTCTTCTGTATGAACAAGGTAATGTTGATTTATATGAGATTTCTGAGAAAATTACTTATTACAGACTTCGCAGATATATTGATTTTCGTTTGAATGAACATGGTAATGTTGATAAAAATGAGATATATACAAAAAATTTTTACCACATACATCACAGTCATATGTCGTATTATATGAATTAATTCGATGATGACTTTGTAACGAAGATTCACGAGAAAATGCTTTTGGCAACATATTGAACAAAATCTTTCATTTGTAGGAACAGGATAATGATTTTTATTTAATATTTTGATTTTTAAAAAAAGTGTCTTGCTATAGATATTCACATACTAAAGGATTTCCTTTCTGTATCTGAATATACGAGTTCAAATGGGACTTTAAAAAAGATGTCTAAAAATTGCACAAGCAGAAAATATTTTGGAAAGTCGTAAACCTTTTTGTCATGCAGATAAAATTGAGTTTTCTATTAAATATTAATCAAATATTTCATTTACGCTTTCATGTGATGAATAATTCATTCGGAGAAAAAGAAATCTCCTTTTAGTATTGAGCCTTTCTTTCAGTTTTAATTAATACATTCTAGTTTAAAATCTGAAATCTTAGTATTAGAATTCCAGAAACTAATCAGCCAAATTACTTACAATATTTGAAGCAATGAATGACACTTACTAAAACTGTTTGTTATCCTTTTCAAGGCGCGAATATCCGATTCTGCATGTCAAGATTGACTGTATTTTTCAGTAATAAGATTTCACGTAATTCCGTTAGTTTCCAAGCGCATATTTTACCCAATTTCTAAGCAAGGGTTCTAGAAACGTTTTTCTATAGTCAAGCAGCCACTTTCCAGCGGGTAACAGTTAAGAAAAAATAACGGTTGAAGTTGAGTGAAAACTTTGTTAACTTACGCTGCTTACAAATCAGGGCTTTGCCAGTGATGCTTTAGTCAAAATGGGAAAACACACACAAAACTGAGAGGATTAGAATAAATTTGTTGAGTGAAGAAAAAGTACAGCCAAACAGGCTTTACGATGCAAAGTAGAAATTACACAGATAAAATCGTACTGAAGGGCACCGGTACTCAGAGAATAATGAAGTTTGTTTCTTTGTTCGGCAAAAAAGATGCATGATCATAGTAGTTGATCGTTTGAATCCACTATATCACACTTGTGGCAAACGGAGATTATTCAAGACTAATTTTTTAAAATTTTCAGATTGACTTTGAATTTGCAGATTCATTCACTTCATATAGAGATCGCTTATCGAAATTAGAAAAAAACGAATATATGAAAATCTTTGGGAAATACTGTTGCGAAGCTGTAAAGGTGTTTCACCTGCATGCTAATCTTATGGCAAGAAAGAGAGTTGAACTAGAAGCCAAGCATTTGAACCCGGACCGTGGCGTCTATTTTTGTGACCTTGGCGACGAAATGAATCTTCTAGAAAAATCAAGAATTGTGGTCCTATCTCTGCTGGGAGCAAACATGTACAGAACCGTCGAGAGAATTCTGTAGGACGTAACTAGTTAATTAATTAACTTAAATGATCATTGTTGAATGTTGAAAAGATTGTTGATTTTGTCTGTGTAATTTCTAAATCTTGAGAGTAGTTAAATGTAAGGTTGGTTGGGGTTTAATGGCGCAAGATCCATTTTTGGCCAAACTGCGCCAATCAAATGGTAAAATTCAACACAGTGGTACTAGTTAAATGTAAGATATCAAACTAAAAAATTTGTTTATTAATTTTTTTGTGTAGTTAAGGTATGTGCCTACCCTAAAATCGCCGTTCTCACGAAAATTTTCGAAATTCTTTCATTATTTTTTTATTAAAGCCCATACATTTAGGATTCCGAAAATGGTTTACTTTAGTTTCTTCGATATTTAGAAGCAAAGTTATTGCCTAAATTATGAACCAGAAGTGAAAGTTTCGAAACCGAAACTAAGCCTTGGAATTGTAAACAACGCATCTAATTAGGTATTTCTTTACTCTTAAACAATGTGAATGCAGAATTTACTTTTTAAATATAGAATTAAGGTTTATTTATTTATTTATTATTGTTTTATAAGTATCTGGCAACTGCTTCTCTACTTACGGAATATTCTACCTAAAGAAAATTTCGCTCACTTCAAACACTGTTATTAGGTACTAAGATAGCAGTTTTATTATTCAACTCAGGCGATATACGGCTGATACCTCCATTTAAACATCTTAATGTAAAACTTGAAGCAGAAATTTTAAAAAAACTACATAGAAATTGATTTTGAGAGAATTAAGAAATCTGAGAGACAAGTAGAACCAAAAACAAAATTATCAAGAAAAAAAATTAAAAGCTAAAAGAAAATCAAAATTAAGTCAAAGAAGGCTTGATTTACAAATACTGTGAATTTTAAGTTGTTAAAATATGTATATACTTTTTTGTGGGACTTTAAAATCTTTATTTGCGTTTTATGGAAAACTGTTATTTTCATTTTTTGATATTGCGATAAATCTCATTTCTTAAAAAGTTTTTAATATATTCAAATGAAATTTTATCACTATCTTCTATACATCTGTAAGTATGTTGTGAACCTCAAATATGGCTTGAAAGTGTATAATTATTTATTTTAGCTGTTTTATTTGAAAAATTGATAGTTTTTTCCTAATAAAAACCTGTTGCGTTTACCAACACTGATATATCTCAGTAACTTTAAGTGGTACTCTAAATATTCTGCTTCACGACGCAAGTAAATGTTTGACAAATATATTATTGAAACAAAAAGTGAAATATATGGATTAGAATTTGTTATAGGACGATTGGCGTAAACGACAATTTTTACTAAATTTTGACCAAAAACGGCAAAATTTCGAAAATAAATTTTTTTCTCACTAAAATGGCATTTGAATTCATAGTTTTATACACTATTATAACTGAAAACATAAATGTTGAATAAAAATTTCCTTTTTTTCAAAAAAAGTGCTCCGAAGGTAGGCACATGCCTTAAGCAAATGTGTGTGTTTAATGTACTAAGTTCATAGCTCATGAGGCTAAGAGTATTTGATTTTGGTGATCGTAACATTGCGATTTCAAGTGAAGAATACATGTTTAGTTTAAGGTTAATTATTTATAGCTTGTGTAGAATTTGGCATTTAAGGGAATCAAAATTCATGAAAGTTAGTAGTAAAATTTCTCAATGAAATTAGAAAATTGATATTGACATTTTTCATAACGTTGTGCTGTATTCTTGTTTAGTATTGTATATGAAAGTAAATTTGGGTTTTGTTATATGTGCAAATTTTAGCGAAAAGGTTTAGAATTATTGATGTTTAATTCTGTGTAAATTTTGTTTTGGGAATATAAGTTTTAAATTGCTTGAATTTAAACAATGGCTTTCTTAGCTAAACATCGCAAGGAGGAGTTAATTTCGTTCGCCGACGATATGGGAATTGAGATTAGTTCTAATGATAAAAAAGTAGACATTTGTAAAAATGCTAAAGAGTCCCCAGATTTTGAGGAGGAGTTTGTACGAGGCTGTTTGGAGGAAATCGTCAAACAACGCGAAGAATTAAAGGCACAAGCTGAAGCCGCTGAATTAAAAAGGACCGAGGCTCTAAGACAGGAGAGAGAATTTGAATTAGAAAAAATTAGACTCTCTAATGCCGCAGAAACTAGTAGTGTAGCTTCGACCCGAAGTGAAAATAGTAAAAATCGGCGCAGTCTGAAAAATCTCATGCAAAAATTTGACGCGCAAGTTACCGATATATCTATGTATCTGACTTTGTTTCAGCGACAAGCTCGCACAGCAGGAATTGAGGAAACGGAATGGGTCCCCCAACTTATTTCACTTTTGTCGTTGGATCTGGCACAAATAATTATTAAAGAACCAGAGGAAAAAATGCAGGATTATCTCAACGTAAAAGAAGTTTTGCTAGACAGATTTAAAATGAAACCGGAAACCTTCCGATTAAAATTCACCCAGCATAAAAGAAAACCCGGAGCGTTATGGAAGGAGCTAGTTTTTGAACTTCGTCATTATCTTGGGGGATGGCTAGACGGATCGGAAGTTAGAGACTTTGAAAGTTTAAAAAATTTAATGATTTCCGACCAAATCAAACGTCGTGTGTTAGGTGACGTGAAAGAGCATTTTCTTGATGAATGGGGAAAGTTAGTTGACCCATTAGTATTAGCGGGGGAAATAGATGAATATGAATCTGTCATGAATAGTCGTAAACTACATAATGTCAGGATGCCCGAGCGAAAACCATTGGAAAGAGTTAAACTACCTTCACCGAGGAAGGAAAAAAAGGTAAATTCGTAGATAAATCCGAACCCCAATTTTGGAAAAATTCCACGCCCAAGGGAAATTGGAGAAATTCTCAATTTGAACGTAGAACCGTGCCCGCCTGTTACATTTGTCATTCGACCCAACATCCGAGACCAAATTGTCCCCAATTAAAGAAAGAGAAGCCGACAGAGTTTGTGAATCATGTAGGGACCCCCTTAAACTGCTGAAATCTTATTTGCTCCGTATATGAGTAAGGTACTCGTAAATAATGTCGAGATGACAATTTTAAGGGATACCGGTGCACCCATTGATCTCGTCAGTAGGAATCATGTTAGCTCCGAGGATTTTACAGTTGAGATCGTTTGGGTAAAACAACCATTAAATCTAAATTTTACTTGCCTACCCCTCGCAAGAATAGAACTTCAGAGTTCTGAGTTTGGACGTATTGTCACAAAGGCAGCTGTTATTGAAGCGGTTTTGGATAATGGAGTTTACTTGTTAGGAAACCGAACTGCAGATTTGATAGCCAAACAGAAACTAACCTCAAATGTGAATGCGGTAGTCACCCGTAGTCAGAGAGCGCGGCTGGAATCCACGAAGCGCGCAGAAACTGACCCGACAACCCGTGGCATTGTAAGTGAGCCGGCAATTGTGGTCGAACCCAACCCGATTGTAATCAATCTGCCCCCGGCAGAAGAAACCGCTCCGAGTCTTTTGAAGGTTAGCGCAGACGAATTCATAGTCACACAAAGAGAGTGCAATAGTTTGGAGCCCTGTTTTGAAAACGCGAAAAAGGAGGTAAACAGAGATAAGGGATTATTCAGAAAATCGGTGGATCATTTTGGTAAAGAGAGTTATGAAGTAGTTATACCTTAAGTTTTCCAAGAAAGGATTTTGAAATTATGTCACGAAACAAATTCCGCGCACTTAGGCATGACTTAAAACAAAAGATAGGCTTTTAAAACATTATTTTTGGCCAAATTGCGTGAAGGATGTAGAAGAATACGTAAAGTGCTGCGACCTGTGTCAGCGAATCGGGAAAGCCCGTGATAAGAAGAAAGCACCACTTAAGTTGATACCCATCTGTTAGATTGCAAAAAATGAAACTACAAAATTTTTCGGCTTTACCAGTTCTTTTAAATAATTTAAATCTTCGCCACCAAAGTTTCTTTCGTATCTTGTGGCATCTTTGGCAACTTTTAAAATTTCAACGGTATTTTTTACAGTTTTATTAAATATCTTAATTTTTCTTATTTATTTTTCTAGTAATCAACTTAAATATTAATTGCTTTAACTTTTTATGTCATCTCCTTTAATGTTTCAAGGTTTATTAAATTATAAATTACTTTATTTAACGGAACTATTTGCTCGCCATTTTGTACCACGTAGGTTTTTGTGTGTAAAATGGTTGTAGCGTCGCCTGACTGAGAGAGATACCTTTGTGTGATTTTTGAATTTGACTTGTCCATACGTGCAAGAAGTGGGTGCAGCTGCAGGCTTACCCCTGCAGTTATTACGATGATCCTAAAAAAGGGTGTTTCGGTTTTTCAGCAATTTATCCATGACATTCTGCAGGAGCTCAGATCCTCCAGTTTTCAATGATGTGAACTAAAGATATTCTGAACTAAAGCGGAATCTGTCTACGCATCTAATTGCTGTTTTCGTAATCCGTATGTGAACTTCTTCAAAAGAAATTGGTGAAAGTATCCGAGATAGAATCTGTCATTTATAAAGATAATAGCAGTAACTGCTTCCTAAAACAAAAGGTTCAGCTACATGGTGTTGTAGGGATGAAAGAACCCTATATCTCAACACTGTTCCTGATTAAGTTTCTTGAATCGCCTGTGAATCATTACAAAGCTTGCTATTACCATCTTCACCATTTCTGTTTTCTAAGAATGAGAAGTGCCAATTTTGAAAGTTTGTGCTGCAAATTATATGTGCAAGAAAAAGTTTCCAGTCAAATACTAGGCAAAGAAAGTTTGGTTTTCCAGGCTAAAACTGAATGCAAGTGATAATACAAAATCACGTAATATGTGCGTCCACTGATTCAAGACTCCTTTTTTTGTGATATAAAAAGTCTTCATACGTGTAATGAGTGTGTGCCCAGTGAATTTATGACATATTACAATTTTCTACTGAGAGATCTTTCTTAAATTTAAGTTGTATTTTCTAAGTATCTTTTTACAATTTTTAAGCCTGCAGCGCTTTTGCAATAATGTGTAGCTATATTTTTTATTAGTTCTTTTTATGTGTTGGTCGTGTGCATCATAATTGGATATATCTATTTGTGAATTGTGGCAGTAATTGATTTAATTTAAACAATTGTTAAATAAAAAATATTTAAATTTAAGAAATTTCCGTATCCGACATCGGATCCAAATGTGTATGATTTCGAAGAAACAATTAGGGATAGCGCGCTTGAGGAACGACTCAGTTTGTCAGAAATCGAACAGTTACGTAAATTGTTAGGCCGTCACCAAAAGGTTTTTCAAATGAGCCATGAAAAACGCATTTAGTTGAGCACGATATAGAATTAATCAGTAATAAACCGATTAGGTCGAAACCGTATCGCACCTCTCAGCGTCAAACTGAAATTCTCAAGACAAAAATTAAGAGAATGTTGGATTTAAAAATAATCGAAATCGGTCAATCCGATTACACTTCGCCTATGATCTTGGTAGAGGCAGTCGGGAGGGAACCCCGACCCTGTATAGATTACAGACTGTTGAACTCTAGCATACGTAATCAATATTTCCCCTTACCAAATATTGAAGAACGCGTGGAACGAGTGTCCGCGGCAAAGTTCATTACAGTGATTGATTTGGCAAAAGGTTATTGGCAAATTTCCCTTAGTAAAAGAGCGCAGCGTTATGCCGCGTTTGTGATGAATTTCGGAACATATTTTCCTTTAAGAATGCCGTTCGGGTTAGTCAACGCCCCGTATTTGTTTAGTAGGCTGATGTCACAGGTGTTAGAGAATTGTGAAAGCTTCGCAGTCTCGTATTTAGACGATATTGCAATTTATTCGAATAACTGGGAAGATCACTTGAAACACGTAGAGGAAGTCCTAAAACGTATAGGCGACGCAAATTTAACAATCAAACCATCTAAATGCAAATTTGCCCAAAACCACACAAAATATTTGGGATACGTCGTAGGTAGTGGAGTACGAACTCCCGCAGAGGCAAATGAGGCCGCGGTGGCCTAGTGGTAAGGTCTCGACCTAGGGACCGGAGGGTCGCAGGTTCGAAACCCGATTCCACTGAAGATCCGCCGTGTATGGGGCCTGTTGCACGTTAAATCATACGTAGTGGCCAAACGTCCTCCCGCTGGTGTGGCGCGGAAGTTTGGAGAGGGGGGTGCCAGCTCAGATGTCGTCCTCGTCATCTGACCGTGGTTCAAAATTACGAGGTCCGTCCCAAAATAGCCCTCGTGTTGCTTCAAAACGGGACGTTAATATAACCTAACCTAACCTAACCCGCACAGGCAAAAATTAAAGCAGTTTTGGATTTTCCCACTCCCACTTCAAAGACGCAAATTAGAGCTTTCCTAGGATTAGCTGGGTATTGCGCGCACTTTGTTAAAAATTTCTCCGTAATATAGCAGCCCCTCTAACAATTGTTTTAAAGGGAAAGGTTAAGAGAGAGAGTATAACTTGGACAAAAAGGAATGTGACCAAGCATTCGAGGAGTTAAAGCGCAGATTGACCCAAAAGCCCGTATTGTACGCTCCTGACTATTAAAAAGAATTTATTGTTCAGAATGATGCATCCGACCTTGGAATGGGGGTTGTGTGTTGTCCCAACGCGACGCGGAAAATGAGGAGCATTCCATTCTGTATTTAAGTAAAAAAATTTCGGACGCGGAACGGAAATATAGCGCAACCGAACGCGAATGCGCGGCCATTGTTTATGCAATTAAAAAACTCAAGTATTACCTAGACGGACAAAATGTTATAATTGAAACCGATCACAACCCTTTAGTTTGGTGAAATCAAATCCGAGGCTGATGAGATGGTCACTTGAATTACAACCCTTTCAATATAAGGTGATACACAAGGCAGGAAAAAACCATTTGAATGCTGACGCTCTTAGCTGAAGTGAAACTAGAACTAAGAGTACGAATTAAAAGGGCAGATAGGTTTTTTCCTATTGAGGTGTATATAAAATGTATGTTATTTAGCAAAAAAGGGCAGAAAATGCCAAATTTTAAAAGTGTTTATTGTGTATATTTTTTGTGTTAATTTAGATATCAGAAAGATAAAATTTTAAATTTGGTAAAATGTGTGATTATGCCTCTGTTGGTAGTATGAACAATAGGGTGGGCCAAAAAAAACCTTTTTTTAAAAAATCGATTTTGGTATAGTGCGGAAAAGTTGTGCAATAAATCTGTTAAAACTCTCCAAAAATTTCATCAATTTCGTTTAATATTTAGCCGCGCCCCTTTGACATTGGAAAATCGTTTTTTGTGAAAAAGTATATTTTGAAAAAAATTCCAAAAATTTTACTGACATATAATGAAAATGTTACATAATGGGTTAGTTAGAACCCACAAAATTTTTTATCAATTTCTCTCAATATTTAACCGCGCAAATTAACATCAAAAATTGTAGAAAAATGAAAAAATATCGGATTTTCTAAAAAAACTGTACTATGAAAATTATTTTTCGAAATTAGTATTGACATTAATTGATTAATTAAATAGTACTATAAATAATACTAATTCTATAATTATTACGTAATTTAACATTTTATTCAATTTGTTTTACGAAATTAATACTAGCTTATTTTTTCTTGAATTACATGCAGACAGAATACAGATTAAAATAAAAATCTACAAATTTGAAATGTATATGTTACCGGCAAAGTTTGAAATCCGGCATTCTATAGAATGCCTAGGCATTGTATATAATGCCTAAAACTAGCCGGCAATGTATTAAACGATTTATATTTCACACATTTTCTAGGCATTCTATAGAATGCCAAATGGCAAACCGGCAAAGTATAAAATAAATCGCCGATTTGATTACATAAGAAATAAAGTTAAGTGCAATTCAAAATTAAATTATTTGCTTCCTTGTTGTAATAAGTAAATTCACAATTTATTTTGTTTCCTTTAATAAGAAAGGCATAAACTTTGATATGAAAACTTTCATTTTGCTTTACGAATTTTGAATAAAAGATTTTTTAATGGTACTCTTTTATTATTTTTTCTAAATAACATTTGTATTTTTGAGGAATGCATGCCTTTTAAATAATAGCCTTGTTATGAACTTTTTTCATATTTTGCCTAAATAGCATTTGTCATTCTATAGAATGCCTAGGTATTATATACAATGCCTAGGTATTATATACAATGCCTAGGAAAAGTATATAATAAATCTCATATTTACTTTGCCTAAAAACGCCCGGCATTCTATAGAATGCCTAGGTATTCTATAGAATGCCGGCATTTCACACATTGCCGGTAACATCTATAATAATACCTCATACATATTGAATATTAGGTGTTAGAATAATATTGTCCTTTGTTGTCAAATGTTGGAAGTTCTTTCCTTGCTTATATGATGAATATATCCACGAATATATTCATCTCTTGCAGTCTCACCAGAAACATTCATTGCAGCTTCAGATATTAGTTTAACACATCGTTCAACAGATTGCGTGTGACATGGAAATTTCTCGAAAGTTAGTACTGGAAACTGTTCTTCGTACATTTCTCTCAAATCTTTGTCCTTTATATGCACTGTAAGAGGTGGCTCTGTTACAACACAGTTTGAAAAATCAATTAAATCAATATAATCGGCTGCTTCGAAATTGAGTTTAGGAAGCTTGAGAAAACGCAAACCACCCGAGTTATTCGTCTTCTTATCTCTGGCGTCGAGAATACGCCTAACTGCCAATTCCCGGATGTGTTTTCTAGAATCATGTAGAATTGCTAATAATAGGTGTTCAGGATGCGCAAAATATGCATTGTTTGAGAATACTTTGTAAATAATTTGCTTAACATTGTCTGGAAGCTGCCTTGCAAGAGAAATCATTTTCCAGAAATGTTGGGCACCATACGGGTAATTCGATTTCATTTTTATCTGAAACCACATTGGAGCATAAACCAGCATTATATACTTTACGAGTATTATAAGATTCTGTGATGGACTCGGAGTGCCAATGTATAATCTTAACAAACGGTTTGCGGTGGTCAGCCATTGTGCATGACTGAATTTACCTGGGCTATTATCAGTTACGCTAGAAGAGCAACTACCATCTTTTATGGCAAGACAGATGCGATACAGTATTGTTGGTCAGTACTTAGCTTTTTGATATCTTTCAGATCCAAAGGCTGAAGAGTACAGTCAATTTGATCAAATTTGAGCACTGGAGTTTTTTCACAGTCTTTTAGAAGCAATCCAATAGCTCCAGAATATGAATATGGTCGCTTTGTGCAACCGTCTATTTCCAGAATGAGGTGCCTTATTGGCAATTCATTAGCATGTAACATACATATATTCCATTGTAATGGTCTTCCAACGTATTACTCCACCTTTCCATCCCGTATTCACATTTGTTCCGTCACATCCGATAACCGATAGGTCCTGCAAACTCATATTATACGTTTTTGTAAATTTTATAATACTTTGGGCTATTTCTTTTGCACTTTCACCAGCATTTAACGATATATGACCTATGTACTTGCTACCTGGTTCCTCTATTAATGCTACATGCGCTTGATGTTAATTTTCGATGAGCAGATATTTGTTGAACGGTTTCATCTTTGCGCCCATCAAAATAAAAACTCTTAATGGGTGCCCTTCAATATATTTGTGCTAAACTTCAAGCAAGGAAAGAACTTCCAACGTTTGAAAACAAGGGCCAATATTATTCTAACACCTAATATTCAATATGTATGAGGTATTATTATATACATTTCAAATTTGTAGATTTTTGTTTTAATCTGTATTCTGTCTGCATGTAATTCAAGAAAAAATAAGCTAGTATTAATTCGTAAAACAAATTGAATAAAATGTTAAATTACGTAATAATTATAGAATTAGTATTATTTATAGTACTATTTAATTAATCAATTAATGTCAATACTAATTTCGAAAAACAATTTTCATAGTACAGTTTTTTAGAAAATCCGATAATTTTCATTTTTCTCCGATTTTTGATGTCAGAGGGGCGCGGTTAAATATTGAGAGAAATTAATAAAAAATTTTGTGGGTTCTAACTGACCCATTATGTAACATTTTCAATGTATGCCAGTAAAATTTTTGGAATTTTTTTCAAAATATATTTTTCACAAAAAAACGATTTTTCTCTTTTTTTTCTGTTTTTCAGTGTCAGAGAGGCGCGGCTAAATAATAAACGAAATTGATGAAATTTTTGGAGGGATTTAACAGATCCATTGCACAACTTTTCGGCACTATGCCAAAATCGATTTCTAAAAAAAGTTTTTTTTGGCCCAACTGATGAACAAGTATGTGTGTGTAAAGGGAGAATTTTTCTCTTCAAAACTCTCGAAAAAATTCTCACTAAAGGGGGGGGAGGTTATGATGTTTTCCCTTCCCGCGAGCACAGTTCCCACGAGAAAGAGAGTCGAATGCCTTTGATTTCAGCCACAGACCGCAGGCCAGCTGCACCTGGTGGTCATTAGGAAGACGTTAGCGAGGGTAATAGCTTCAAACAGAAAGCGACATCAATGCACAGAAATAAATATCTGTCAGAGAGCGCATTGGGGTCGGCTAATGAGAAGATTAGCTGTACTATTTCATGTCACACCTGTATAGCTCCTGTGGTGAGGAAACTCAAGAACCTTCCCCACGGTCGGATTTGACCACTGGGAACATGGAAGGTTTGTCGTTGGTCACCCGGGAGTACGATTATCCAGTAGAGTGAAAGGAAGCCGGAGCTCCATCCCTTGAGGTAGGGGATAAAAACGGACGTTGAGTTGAGAACGAGGAGGGCG
Organism: Araneus ventricosus; assembly: GCA_013235015.1. NCBI lineage: Eukaryota > Metazoa > Arthropoda > Arachnida > Araneae > Araneidae > Araneus > Araneus ventricosus. The sequence continues at coordinate 2,389,732 of BGPR01000028.1, read as the reverse complement.
GTGAAGAACCGATTTAGGAGTCTCGAACGTGGTTTTTCAGACTCCGGAGCGCAGAAAAGAGCTGTGTGATCAGCTCGGATTTAAAGTCCCGAATTAATTCGGACTTGGGCAACAAACACTGAGAAATCGGCACTATTCCGAAATTTTGGCTCATCAAATTGCGAGCACTCCTTGTAGTCTCGTGCTTATTCTATCACGCTGATAGGTGGAAGATATGCATCCTGTAATGATTTACCTCTCTTGACGAGCTACGACTCCATTGAACTTTAACATTCTAGAACTGTAAACTCAATGATCGAAATTTGTATATAAATATTTAATCAAGATTTCTATGCAAGAATTGTTCTTTAAATTATAGCTGTGGAAAATAAGAGTACGTAGGTAAACCTAAGGTTTGCATTTATTTGGTCGCACATAGGCGAAGACACCACAAAGCTTTTGCTATTTTATTTTAAAAATTAGTGTTATTTAATTGTTATTAATAATAATATAAAGAAATTGAAATGAAATGAAGTCTTGTTATCAAGAAAATAATTGAAACATTTTCTCAGGATTCAACTAAGGAGATGCATAGAAATTTTACGTATCAGGGGAACTCTAGACAACAGATTACCATTTAATTATTTAAATTGTATTTCCTATAAGAAGAGGCATGAAATGGCTTAGCTTCTAAATTCTATAAAGAAAGAATGTAAATACATTTATAAATTTTATTGCAGTTCTCTGTCAATATTTTATCTATGAACCAATACTAGGAAGTGTTAGCGTAATACTGATGGTATTCAGTTGAGTGTTACTGTAATACTGATAGTAAAAATTTGCTAAAATATTCATACATTTACACCACCATGATTATTTCTCCCCAACGTATGTAGTTTAATCCTTAAACAATAAAATGTCGCTTTTGAATTTTTTTTATATAAATGTTAACTAAGTATATATTTAACAAATTAATTGAATCAATCTAGTGTAATTAATTAAAACTAATGTTTTCATAATAAAAGGCGACTCATAAGTTACGCTCAAATTCAAAAATCAAGTATTCGCAAACGAACCTCAATGAAAAATTGCCGGTCTTACGGAAAGAATGGAAAAGAAACAGGATTTTTTTTTGTCATGAAACTAGAATTTATTGATAGCATAGTTAACAATTTAAAACACCAGATAGTTCCACAGCTGTCAGAACGATGCGTTTCATAAGATAAGACACTAGTCGGATCAACTGGTTACTAATGCTCAAGGCATAGTCTTCTATTTTGGATTCCATCTGTTAGATGAGGAACCACATTTCTCGCAGAATTAAGTACCATTTTTGAATGTACGACCTGGAGATGAGCAACAGAAATGTTGCCTTCTGTTGTGAAAAAGTGTATTTTGTTGTGTTTGAAAACGTCTTTTGAGCTATTGTTTGATGTGTCAAATGAAGTTTTTATCCATTTATGATTGGTACCAACAGCAGATATGAAGTGACCCATAGTGAAGTTTTGCAGAAAATAATCAAAGCTTGTATAAGTTCCATAATTAGAAATTACTATCATCATTTCTTATAATAGAAGTCTAAATTAGGGATATAGCGAATAGTGATTTGACTGAATAGAGGAATACCGAAAATTCGGACAAAAATTAGGGCGAATATCGAATATTCGGCGGCCGAATATTTAGTTTTTAAAAACATCTCACTTTTGAAGGTAAAATAAAATATTTCTCAAATTTTAAATGCAAAATATTAAAGATTAATAAAATTAATCTTTTTTGTTATTTTATAGTGATTTTATTAAATATTTACACCTTGATATGTTTTTGTAGTATTTAAAACCCTTTAATTACAACAATAAAACAGTGTGACTTTGACAAATCTGAATTAATTATAATAGTATAATTTTATCTACAGATACATTTTATTATATTTTTAAGATTTTTTTTGGAAAATTTATTAAAACCTAAAAAAAAATTTAAAACTAGCTCTTGTCATGCTTTTTATCTTTCACTTAACAATAACAAATTTCATTTCTTCAAGCCAGAATGCCCTTTCAAATATATACTCCTTCACGTCTACTTAGTACTCAGTAAAACATTTCACCTTTTATTTATTTAATCTGATGATTTTCACTCTCCCCCTTAAAATTGAGTAAATGTAAGGAGATTTTTGGATAATAAATGTACTGAAGTATAATTCTGCCATATTCTTTGTTTAATATATTTAAAAATTACTATCCTGAGTGTATTTGGCCTAATATTTGTTTAATAATCGGCAAGAGGGCCAAAAATTACTGCTCTTGCATCATAATTGCAGGCTTTACAATGATAAATGACATATAAAGTTTTTCTATACATTTATGTATTATGTAGCTTAAAACTGACTAAATGTTAGGAGATTTTTGGATAACAAATGCATTGAAATATAATTATGAAATTTTCTTTGTTTTATTATTTAATAGCATATTTTTTTAAAAATTATTATCTTGAAAATATTTGGCCGTATATCTGCTTAGTATTCGTCAAAAGGGCCGAATACATTATAGTTGCAGAATATTCGTTACATCCCTATTTTAAATAAGCATCACAAATTGCAAGAGTTAACTCTTCATATTGCCAAAACCTTTAAGCACGCGTAAAAAAAATGACCCAAAATTACGTCCTAATGGCTTAATGCATAATTATAGGCTTATAGCTGTATCTTCGAATCACCATCAGATTTCTAATATATATATACAGAGAGAGAGAGAGAAATCGAAATCACACACACACACACACACACACACAACACAACACAGGCCCATGTCCGTTATAAATATCCGTATTAAGTTTCGATATATTATTGAGATGGACAATAGTGGTTTGCGAATTTTAAGAAAAGTACAATAAGAACTTCAGCCCACTATTTAGATAGTTTTTTGACACTTCTTTTGTAAAAAATAAAACTACCCTACCTACTGAGAGAGCAGATTAAAATCCAATTATATCGCCTCACAAAAGTCTATTATCAACAAATTCATTATCTATCAGAATAATCCCAGAAAAGCAAAACTCTCACTCAGGCAAAACAGAGAAAAGAAATTCGTTGTCTCTATGTATTTTTCTAACACTTTTAAATACCATTCTTTCAGACCGAGGGAAAGTAGTAGACATATCAATGAACAGAATATCTTAAACAAATAAAATATCAATCTAGATTTTGACCCGCCAGTATTTGTTGCTTGAATATTTTTGCAACATTTTTGAAATGCATTCAGAAAATGTTTATTACTTGTAACAATGGAATAATTTTTGGACAAAATTCATTACCGAATCACATCCCTAAATGAAACCTAACGATTCAAAACAGTTTGTTTTGAAGTTACTAGCACAGTAAAAAACTTAAAATGATACCTACTGTGTTACCGCCAAGAGAAAAAATCTCTAGACACTAGACATCCGGTGGCGGTCGTTATGAAAACGGGATATTCCACTGCGTTTGGGGGTTTAGGAAAAGGGCTTCATTTCGTTTGGCTCATATAGAACTGGCGGAAGTTTTATTCCGCTTTGTACTTCGGTCGAAAACGAATTCTCGGCTAACGAAGAGCGCTTAGTTTGCCACATGTTGCGGTTGATTTTATATCCGTTTTCCTCCTTCGTCTACATGAGACAACCCTGTTCAGGGTTTTTCTCCTGGCGGTAGGACAATACCTGCTTTGAAAATAATCTATATACATTACTTTCCGCTAGCGCGTACAAAGTGTCGTATTTTCCATTTATTACGATTACTTTCAAGCTTATTTTCTGTGTCTTTAACTCAAACGCAAACTTTTTTTAGTTGTAACTCTGTTCATCTGGGGGGGGGGGGCGACACAGTATTCAGCAGGCGCTCAAACGAAACATAAAATGTATATTGAGTTTAGTTTAGTTACATTAACGTTTCGCTTGGAAACAACACGAAGGCTGTTTGGGGACGAACCTCGTAATTTTGAACCGTAGTCAGATAACGAGGACGACACCTGAAAATGTATATCGAAGTTCTTATTTACCTTTAATTTTACTTGAGCTGTAACTGAAACCACGACTGTTTTTGATTTTGAGTTTTAAGTTTCCATTCATCTTTTTCGATATAATCTCTTCCGAAATAAAAAAAATTTCCTTTTAAATTTCATTGTATATATACCGTTACCTGATTATAAGGTTTTCTAGGATAGCTGAAAACGGTAATGAAAGGTACAGAGATATTAATAAATTCTCTGACGGACATAATGTTTTTTTTATATGTTCTCTGGTAGACATGCAATGCCCTTTTTTTCAGGACTAACCGCCTTCGGCGACCAGCTTGTTAGCCGGGAATATGATTTCAATTTAAGCTTAATGGATATACAGAACAGAACGCCGTCTCTTACCCCCGTACCCGTGACTAGACCAGTCACTGAACGGTTTGATGGGCAAGTCACGGGAATTTTATTTAAGAAAAACAAAATAAACAAAAAGAAGGAAATATATACACTATGTACAGCACAGGCATTTTCACTTTTGCGTTATTAGTTCGTAATAGTCTTCTTTTCTTTAGATGTTGTTACACCTTTTTGAAGGGGGGATGTTCGGTAATTGAGTTAATGGATATACAGGGTATCTCAGTACAGCGGTTACAAACTTTCAGGACAGATAGTGTACACCTAGACGATGGGAAATCACATAGCATTGCATGGTCGGAAAAGCTTTCCTGGCGCGGTAGTGACGACACAAAACACAGGAAATACAGGACGTATCCGCTGCTATGCGTTCTTCCATGTGGTTTCAGCATGATGGGGCCCCCCTCCCATTACAGCATTAACGTGCATCTCACCTGAATGCAACGTATGGCCAACAGTGGATCGGGCAGGGTGGTCCAGTGCTTTGGCCCGCTCGATCGCCAGATCTCAATTGCCTCAACTGCCCCCTCTTATGGGGGTACGTCAAGTCACTGGTGTACGGAACTCCCGTTAACAGTGCTGAGGATCTTGTTGCACGCATCGCGGCAGCTGCTGGGGAAGTCCGGGACACGCCCAGTATTTTCGCTAACGTTTGATCTTCAATGCGCCGGAGATGTGAGACCTGTGTGCATCACGGCCCGGGGACGTAATTTCGAACACCTGCTTTGATGACGATCGTTGTCTCTTTAATGTTCTTTTTCCATAGTTTTTTGCTGTACTAAGAATAATAAACATGTTTTCTTCTCTTATTCGTGCCCTGTCTTTCTTGTGCTTTGTGTCGTCACTACCGCGCCAGGAAAGCATTTCCGACCATGCATTGCTATGTGATTTCCCATCGTCTAGGTGTACTCTATCTGTCCTGAAAGTTTGTAACCGCTGTACAGAGACACCCTGTATTTTCTAATGTAAGCAAAGCAATATCTCGGAGATCTTGGTTTACAGATTTCACAAAAATCTTGGTGAAATAAAATATGAAAGCAAAATGTATTAGGATCCTTTCTCAGATTACCACAACGAAAGAAAAATATGCAATTAAATATTTTTTTAAACAATGAAAACGGTTTGAGTTACGTTGCAACAATGAAAAGTATTTTTGTAAATTATGCCAAAAATATTTTTAAAAATTTCTTAAAATTCAAGAAAACATTTTAAGGAAATTGAATTGTTGTGATTGGAAAGGTACTTTTTGCACTTGCAGATGGTGTAAAAGTGATTTTTGTGCTGTAATATTTTCGGAAGTTATTAAGGAAAAACGCTTCCCCTAATTTTGAATGAATTATAATTTCAGAAGAAGGGCTCCGAGGTGCCCTTGAAAGTATGGTTTTGTCAAATCTCGTAGCGTCAAGTCTTGCGGTCTGCCCTGTAGAGGACACATTCTGCTTTATCATTAGCAGAGATTTTAATATCAAGTGCCATGTTTTACTAGCTTTATGGACTTTTCATTTTCATCAGCTGCTGGACCATGACATAGTTTCCTGGTCTATTATTTTCAGAAGAAAAGACTTTATGAATTGTCCTGTAAAAGTACTTATTTGGATATCATATTTTGATGGCATCCATCTATTCTGAAACTTTTGACAGCGATGAAATGCTGCCGATGATGTATCTTTTACTGAAATTTTACTACTTTCAAGAATGAATTATAACAGGATAACAAACTCTCCATATAAATTCGCTATGGTGATTCAGAGAGCAATAATCATCGTGAAACAAGGATACGTATTTGATAAGCAAAGATAAGTATCTTTCTCCCAAAGTGAAATACATTTGTAGATTATTTTGTGTATTACTGATCATAAATAAAATAAAAATATTCGCATTTATGTGCAGTGGATTATTTTCTTATGTGTGTATCATATATGTCTTACTTCAGAGTATATTTAAGTATTACAGATTTATCTGAACGAATATTTTTGTAATTATTCTACTTACAACTGAAACTTTTATCTTAAGAAATTTCAAGATTTATACAGGAGTAATAGGCAATTTTATCTGTTTTGCTATTTACGAAGCAAATTTAGAACAGTCTCTTCTCCTATAGAAGAATTAAAGCTGGTTAACCAAGAGGATCCCAAATCTCAGTTCAATTCACTCAATATATGTATCTCATATTCCCAAAACGCAATACAGGAATCGATATGTACACTGAGTTAAACAGTAATACTGGCTGGAATTTTCTCTCTCATTAGCCTCATATTTCCAAACACCCATCTGAAATTGTTAGAATACTTGATCCTACAAAGGCTTTATATGTTTATAAAAAAGAAAGACTCTACTTGAATAAAAGCTAAAATTAGAACCCCCAAATTTCCTTTAATAATAAATTATTCCCCAGTTTCAGAAACTGGTATAAATACTTAGTGAGAAACTGGTTTCCTCAATCTCGTTCTTTTAGCATATATATTCCTACTTACCTGAAAATTTAGGAAAGGAAAGTTGGACTAGAGATCCGTTTTTTAATACTGTTCCAGATAATATATCAGTTCAAGAGAGGGATCAGCTTTTATATAAGTCACAGAAATCTCACGAATGAGCTCAATAAAGATAACTTTTGCAATGTTTGGTTTAAAAAAAAAGAGATAAATACATTTACGGCTATATTTTTAATGCCTTTCAACACATCATACATTTGCGAAACTGGATTTTAAGCCATGTTATGAACTAAAAATAAATATAGGACAGGGCTGCAATTTGAACCTAACTTACACTTAAAATTAATGAAAATAAAGCCCGACATAACGAAATTGGTTACGACGAAACAATCTCAGACGTCGCATTGATCCTCATCATAAATAAATATTAATATTTACTATGATGTATTATTACCTACTATTTACTACAATATAGAATATATTTTATTATGATGTACAAATTTCATTAACGAATATAATTTAAAAAGATAAATTTTAAATGTTTTATCCTTTGGTTATAAATACTCTATCTCGGGTGTATTGATTTTCAATCGGAAAATGACTTTATGATGGTCCTTTTTTTTGTTCTAATTTATTTATTTTTACAAAATGTCAAAAGGTTGAGAATCCCTATTCTAAATACAGGATGGTTATAAATTATTGGACCCATTTCAAAAATTAATGTAAAAAACCTATAATGTAGCAACTTTGTTCTTTTAAACGAGAGAGTAGCTCAAATGTTCTTTTCAGATAAGTAACGCGCCATTACGGCGCACTGACTGAATCTGCTCAATCCAACGCAAGTGTCAAAATGGCTACCGTGCAGCAGAAGGCACGTCTGGCTCGTCTCTGGTTCCACGAAAGCAAATCATTTATAACAGTTCAAAGAATTATTTGGTATCGAAATTGTGGGTAAGTAAAAACTCCATTAAACGTTGGTATTTGCAATTAAGAAGTGCAAGTCTCCCTTACTGAAGCACATTTCCTGTTCCCTTTAATTTCTCATACAACGCTTGATGGAGTTCTTATTTGGAGACTGGCAATTTCGATATTTTAACCGAAAATGTCTTTGAACTGTTACAATTGATTTGCTTTCGTGGAACCAGAGACGTGCCAGACGTGTTTTCTGCTGCACGGTAGTCATTTTGACACTTGCGTTGGTTTTCGAAGATTAAGTGCGCCGTAACGGCACGCTACTTATCTGGAAAAAAACGTTTTGGACTTCTGTCTCATTTCAAAAAAATGAAGTTGCTGCATTTACGATTTTTTCATTATTTTTTGAATTGGGTTCAATAACTTATGACCACCCTGCATAATATATGAAAACTATGCGAGAGTAGCAATCTAAAATAAAAATATAAGTCACTATATTTTCATTAGCACACTTCATTTCGACATAAATGATTTTGATTGAAAAACAGAGGAGTTAAAATTAATTGCAAATCATTAAAATGCTCATTATAATATTTTTAAATCTGCAGAAGAGAAAGAAAACGCTGTATGTTAACGTAGTAAAAATCTTTACTGAGAAACACTTCGTATACTACACAGCAAAAGAAGTCTTTGCAGATTAAAATGAGCGAATCCATAGACCTCATTCATAAAAACCACTTGAGGCTAGAACTTCCTCAAACAATATCGAAAAAATACGGCGCACTCAAAAAAGACATGTCTTTGCTGCATTTGCACCAATATTTTTTCATAATTCAGCCTCGTATAATGGTTCAGCCTTGTTGTTAATATCAACGAATTTGCGAAAATGGATTTTTTCTATTAAGTTACCTCTTTAAATAACCAATATTCTTCAGAATAACAATTTCGTGTTCATTGAATACTTTGGATGATGTACAATGTTCATATTGCAACTTTGTAAAAGGGTTCGCACCTTCATTCTTTTCCTTGTCATAAGTAGACTCAGAAATTCGCTCATGTCGTTTTCATCCTCATGGTTTTTAGTGTAGTTTAGTTATATTAACCTCTCGTTTTGAAGCAACACTAGGGCTATTTTGGGACGGACCTCGTAATTTTGAACCGCGGTCAGATGATGAGGACGACGCCTAAGCTTTCACGCCCCTCTCCAATCTTCCGCATCACGCCAGCGGGAACGTTTGGCCCCCTACATATGATTTGACGTGCAAACAGGCCCAAATGCACGGTGGATCTTCAGTGGAATCGGGTTTCAAACCTGGGATCTTGTGTCCCCGAAGTCGAGACCTTACTACTCAGGCGCGGATTAAAGGCTAAGCGAATTAGGTGCTCGCCTGGGGACAGAGCTCAAAAGAAGCCCCGAGATGAAGCGTGTTCTTTTTTTGAAATTGCAATGGATAATTCTGTCTTAGATACTGTTCACATATCTTATTTTAACTGAGCAAGTCATTAGTGACATAATAAGGGTCAAACAATTAACGGCGTGGAGTATACTGATAAGTAGTAGGGTACTGTACTCAGACTTTCTGCACTTACTGAAAGCCCTAATTGCGAGTAATGTTCTCTTCCGGTTTGCTGGGGAAAATGCTGAGCAATTACTTTTTCATCTTCACGGCAGGTGTGTGTGCAGTACTCAACAACTATCAATGTATTTCATGCTACTAACCGTTTCTCCGGAATTTTGCCGCTAATAACTTGTCTGACACAAGACGGATGTGTACATCAGGCCTAAAAAGAGGGAAAGGCCTAGTTTAGATAATATTCCAGATGACCAGATATTCACTTCCCGAGGCTTGAGAAAGAAACCCAATCAAAACAAAGAAAACGTCTTCTCGGGAGGCTGTCGTTTCAATGATTAGAGTGCATGATGTGCTTTTCTTTTCAATGAATATCAGTAGTCATTAGTGTTAATGGATCAGTTCAGTGATAAGACCCCTTTTCCCTATACCAGTAGTTTTAACTATTTCTAGCGAGTTCTTCCCTTGACATTTTCGTTTACTGGCACAATCCGAAGCGTTTTGTGTTTCGTTGTATAACTTAGAAAACTGAGCATGCATTTTGGACATTCGCCTTTCTTCCGACTGGAACCTAAATCTGATACAGAACTACGATTATAGTGACAAGGATTGATTTTTTTTTTCTAAAATCTTGTGTATGAGTGTTAGGGTTCTCTTTCTCACGAACAAACGGACCCTTGGTTGGATTTGGTCCTAAATTTGATACAGTTTTACAATTATGATGATAAAACCGTATGTCAAATTTCATCCTTTTAGATATCTTCTCTTTTGCGTTGATGTCTCCACATGCACACGGACAGACAGACTTTCCGTGGACGGATTTCTTACAATTTTAATAGACATCTATAATTTTCACGATATGGCCACATAAGAAATTTCATCCATCTAGCTCGTAGCATTTTAGAGTTATAGCGTTCAGAAATACAGACATAATACCAAAAATGGATTTTTCGGAGTCAGGGAGGTCTGACTCATCGAAATCTCGAGGTCGAATTTCTTCACAATTGCTATACTTTCTATTTGCATACTTCGTAAACGAAAATGTTGAAAATAAGTAGCTCTCTTAAATTCTTAAACTTAATTTTGCACACTTTGGAAAAGGTTGTCAGGGCACGTGCCCTGGCTGTGATGCGCCATTGATACTGAGCGGAGAGTCGATAGAATTCTGGAGCGGGATCCTATTTGGAGCAATTGGTCTTATCGGCTTAAGGCCGGGCCTGCTAATGTCTTTCTATTTCCGATTCATACTTCTGTTTAAAGCCTTTTAAGTGCCATTTGAGAATATCCATTAACGTTTTAAACCACATTTTATTATCAAAATAAGGACGCTTGAACAGAAAAAATCTCAATAAAGATTTAAATAATCCTAATGCGTGAACTTGGGAAAGTTGTCAGTTTATTAGAAGCATGCACACAATTGAAAAGTGACGCTTTTCAAACCAGTTCGTACCGCTGGAAGACGACAAAATAAAACTTGGCAGAATTTTAGTCAGATTTTATGAGAAAGAGTGTGGAGTTCATTACATAATTGTTCAAAAAAAATTCTTCTTCCATTAGGAAATAGAACTCACAAGGTATGTTTTATTTAACACAGGGTGATTATAATTAAAGTTAAACATTCAAATGCAATGAAAAAAAGAAGCACTGGTCAGAATAACCCTAAATTTGACCTCAGCAGAGCATACTCGAAGAAAGGGGAAGTATAGCAGAAGAAAAAAATAGTTCAAAGTTTTAGCAATAGATGGCGCTTTACACGTAATACTATGCAAAATAAGAAACGATGGAACATTTTTTGGACAGATGAAGCTCATTTCTATATCTATGGATATGTCAACACTCAGAATTGCAGAATATGGGCAACGGAAAATCCGTTTGGACATCAACCAGTACCTCTTCATTCTGAAAAAGTAAGTATGGTGCGCGTTTACGGCATCGTCTATCGTAATGACATTCTTTTTCGAAGAAATAGGTCCTGCGAGTCCTATTACCTGTACTGCGGTCAAGTGTACGCTATGAATCTCTTTTGCGCAACCATGTCATTCCAGCACTTTAATAGCGTGCATGTGTGGTTAGCACAATTTTCATGCAAGACGGAGCTCCGCCACACATTGCAAATCCTGCTAAGGACCTTTTGAACATGCATTTCGGAAATGTTAGAATTATTATCCGTCATTTTTCAACAAACTGGCCGTCAAGATCACCTGATATTGATCCTTGTTATTTCTGGCTGTGGGGTTATCTGAAACATATTTTGTTCAGAATACATGCACTGTGCAACACATTCACAAGATCAGCACATATACACTCCGATCTGTTATGGAACATGGTATTTCTCGGTTTGAATTTGTAGCAGAAAGCGGAGTACCTCATATTGAACATTTTTTGAGCCTGTCGTGGTGTATTGGCTTTCAATTAAATTGCAACAACTGCCGAATGACTTGGAAGTCATTGTTTTATTCATCGATTTTTTTTCATTAATAAACCGTTACAATCATGCACAAAAAAAGAATAGTTCTTTTAAACTCCAACCCACCCATTAGGTTGTCAATGTCACTGGTACCCAAACCCTTGTACGTTTTATGGCGTGTAAAGCTCTTCGAGATTGAGGTTTATCAGTTGATTGATTATTTGGGATATAGTAGAGCAATGGCCCTTTTTCTGCCAAACTCCGCCTAAAACCTTGTCGAACAAATTAAAAGTGCGTACAAAAACGCATACTAATTAAAGAATGGCTTAACCAAATGGTGTATTAAAATAACGGGATATTCTCAATGAAAAATTAAAAGTCAGTGAAAGCAAAAACATGATTGTAAAACCCAAGCAAGCAAAAGTTTTAAACAACAACAAATTCTACATAAAATAGTAAAAATCAGTGATTCCCAAAGCCCTTAAAATATTTCAGTGGTAATACAATCGCACCAAGTGTCTTGCAACGTTAATGCCATTGATTTAAAGAAAAGAACGAAAAAAGCAACAAGGAATGTGGAACCCATGGGTGCCCTTTCTCCGAATAAATATCGAGAACAAGAAGGCAACTGAAACATTTTTCTTTTCTTTAAAGAATTGATGACTGGAAAACAAAAACTGGCGATGAGAAACTAGAAAGCTATTGAAATAGTTTAGTAAACAGTATTTTTTCTGTAAATCATCATTTTATGCTTTGTGAAATTTCCTTTGTTAAAATCATGGGCCAATTCTGATTAATTCTTTAGTTGATCTTTTGAGTACATGAATTGCCCATTGTTTAGAAATATTAAGTTTTGGTCTTTTTCATTTTTTAATTTGTTGTGTGCTTATTAAAATTATTACAATCGTCCGTAACGGAAAAAAGTGACGGGATATTTACATATTTTTCTCTCTTATGGGCCTATATTCCTTGTTTTCTTCTACACTATGAAAAATACTGTTCTTCTGAATTTTAATTTTTTCCCTCCTATATTTGCTAGATATGTAATGTTTTTTTTTATTTTTAAAAAATAAAATGACGCTCCATACATATTCAAATGCTTAAAGAATCAGTCAGGGGTATGGGGTGGTGTTCTTATGAATTCAAATAAGAATGATATAAGAGAATTCACTGTACTTGAACAATTGGCATTGATGCAAAGGAATAAAATATGGATTGAAAGTATCACTTCCATTTTTTATGGTTTTGTTAACCTTGTCTGTAGTGAAATAAAACTAATATATTGTAACAGCTCCAACTTTCAAACCTGCAAACCAGAAATAGAAGTGTAGGATATGTATTTTTCATTGAGAAGTAACGTGTTCTTTCTAGACTAGAGACATTCCCCGACTAACTTAAATGATGCGTTCTGTAAACTTTAAGTGACTTCAATTTTACGTAAGTCGAATTTACATTTGTAAGCCATGAAAGTGTTAATATTTAGGGCATATGAGATAAATCGTATTAAATATTTCAAATGATGTGAGTCAATTTGATTGCCTGATGATTCTGTTAAATGGAGATGGATAATTATGAAGAGAGGTGCTATTCTCTGGCAGTTTATACTCTACTCAGTGTTGAAGACTGAGTTCTCAGCATTTACAAGATTTATTAAGCTTATTACTATTATTATTTATTTATTATGAATTTACGTAAGTCGCATATTACGTAACTCGAGAGATGACTGCACTAATTCTAAAAATCTCTAATAAACAGAACCATATTTGAATGAAGCAAGTAATATTGCATGCGTGTGTGTGTGGGTGTGTCAACGTTTTCTTTTCTTTCCATATTAATCCTTTAATGCCTTTCATATTAGGGTTACTTATTTACACTGCATATTAAACTGTTCATTATTTAATAGTTTATCTACAAAATAAATATATTTTTTATTACAAATATAATCCGTAAATTTAGGGTATGGCTTAGGATCATTGACTGCATTTTTTAAACCTCTAAAATTGGGTTGCGGGACCGGAAAAATACAGAAATTTAAAACTAAAATTAATTGCGTGTGGAACAATATAATGCTATAGTTTATTTAAAATTTTTATATAAACCCATAAAAACATGTAAAAACAAAGTGTCTAAAGAAAAAATATCTTCCTTGAGATAATCGGTTCAATGGAGGTAGAATTGGCACTGGAGATGGATAATTATGAAGAGAGCTGCTATTATCTGGCAGTTTCTACTCTACTCGGTGTTGAAGACCGAGTTCTCAACGTTTACAAGATTTATTATGCAACTATGAAATTACGAGAGATGGCTGTACTAATTCTAGAAATCTCTGATAAACAGAACTATATTTGTATGAAGCAAGTAATGTTTTAAGTGTTTCAAAGACAATGCCTCAGTTGAACGGAATGCATCAACTGAAAAATTCCACATAAATAAGATCTCCAAATATTCGGTCACATCTCTCTCCCCCCTTCGGTGAATAAAAATTAGTATATCCATATCAGTTCTAACTTTCACATCGACGAACCAGAAATAGTAGAAAAGGGGGATACGTGTCTTTCATTGAAAAACAATGTGTTCATTTACAGGCTACTAATTCTAGAAATCTCGGATAAATATAGTGATATTTAGATAATGTGGACTATATTAATTCTTATATTAAGACAGTGTCTCAATTTGACAGAGTGCTTCAACTGAAAAACTCTGGAGATTCGGTCGCATGTTTTTAGTGAATAAAAATTAGTAATATCCCTACCAGTTCTAACTTTCAAGCTGATAAATTAGAAATATTAGAAGAGGAGGATGCGTCTTTTTCATCAAAAAATAATAAGGCAATTTATAGACTGTTAATTCTAGAAATCTGCGATAAATAGAAGGATATCTATATGATGTTGAACAAATAATTTTAAGTCTTTCAAAGACGGTGCTTCAATTTGACAGAGTGCTTCAACTGAAAAATTCCATATAAATAAGGTCTCTGGAGATTCGGTCGCATCTCCTTCGGTAATTACTACGACTGTCCAACAACTGCAGCATCCACGATCTCTTCCTATTTTCAAGGTTCACTTCCTCCAGTCAAATAGCCGCTTTAGAAACAATCCATGTAGGCTCTTGTCACATACAATGGAGCGAGTCAGTGAAGGAGAAAATCTCGTGTCGCTTGGCTTGTGCTATTCGTTTCTTTGGGCTCTCGTTTGTTTCTCTCGGAACTTGTTTCGCGTTTTATTGGCTCGATTAATTTGGTTCAACTAACTGGGACGAGAGAAGTGAAGTGTTTTTTTTTTCTAGGGAAAAAGCACCGGCGAAATGATGCGAAACTTCTCTTACCCGACTCGAGAGAACATTCTTGCTTGGGGAGATACTGTCAGGCATGTCTCTTTCTTTTTATGAATTAAAACTTGGTCGGGAGGAGAATTTTCATACCGACATACTCTAACTTCTCTTCTGCAATGAAGTAAGCTTATCGAATGTCACATTTTATGTATTCAACTCAGAATCCCACCTCAGCCAATTTGCTCCTTTAGCAATCTTAATATAAATAAAAGTCATTGTGGCTATGTATGTGGGTATGTGGCTATGTTCCACATCTTCTCCTAAACCAATGGACAGTTTTCCACCAAATTTTGCACACTTATTATTCACGACAAGGGGAAGACACTTATGAACTTTTCAAAGTCCAAAAGTTAATTAAACAGTCAGTTAATTAGAAATTAATCGAAACATTTTTCCCGCCGTAACTTCGGACCAAATTGTCCGACAAAAAATATTTTTATACCATCTTAAAGTTCAAAGTTGTACCTTTTCAATGATACCAATTTTATTTCTGTGACATTTTTTAAAGTTTAATCATAGTTAATTACGTGCAGACGATTTTGAAATAACGCAAATTTATAGTACTCCGTTGCTAGGCAACTATTAGACTTTGAATTAATTTATCTTTATTTCTTAAAATTTTGCTTATTTTAATAAATATCTATAATATAAAGCAGAAAATACATGTATTTGTCTGTCTGTCGATCACAAGAACTCCTCCTAAACTGTGAACGATACATGAAATTAACACACGACATTCTAGAGCATATTTCTAGGTCAACGGTGCTATTTTCAACTTTCAGAATTAATTAGTTCTTAAGATATTTAATTTAATAACGAGAAAATTAGCCGCTATTAAGCCTAATGCTTAGACGTATTTTGCATATAACTTCTGAAATATTTATTAAACAACAATTACTTTTATGCCATTTTAAAGAGCAGAAAATTATCTTTTTAATGATATTAATTCCATGGCGATGAAGTGTTTTCTCTAATTGTTATTAAGGTTTAAAAATATATTTTAACGCAATTTCTAACAATACTTTTTATTCTTATAGAAATAAATTCAAGCCAAATTACTGTTTCGCGAGCGGGCTTTTCCCAGTGTTAAAGTTAATATAAGGAAATATTGTTTTCTTTGACCATAAACAACAAAGGAGACTTTTCACTTCCGGTTTCCTGTCGTCGTAGCATTTACAGCTTTTAATACGGTTACACAGTGATCCAATGACGTTAGTGAATTGTTCTCTCGATGTTTTGTTTAATTTTCACAAATTTTAACTGATCCTAATGAATGTGTGCTTTTCCTTCAAGGCTACTTAGTCCGGTTCCTATCGTAGGCAGAGGAAAAAGGGAGGGGAAACAAAGACTTTCTAACAGTCTATCTGTCGCGAGAACTCCTCCTAAACGGTGAATAGTCTTGACATGAAATTTGCACATGCCATTCTGGGGTCCTTTCTTAGATTAATTCTATTATTTCAAACTCTCAAAAAAATTACTTCCTAAGATATTTAATTAAATAACGAAAATTAAGCCAATTTTCGGCGTTTTATCTCAGTTTTTCGCCAATAATTTCAGAAAAATATATTGCACGTAGATTATTTACATACCATCTTAAAGAGCAGAAAATCATCTTTTTAATGATTTCAAATTAAATGTTATGCGTTCTTTTTCTTAATTTAATAAACATTTCAAATTTATTTCATACACAATTTGTAACAATGCTTTCTGGTATTACAATTAAATTCAAACCATTGATCGTTTTATCAAATCCTTCATTCCGGTATTTTTGCCATTGTGAAATTTATGATAAAAATATTGTTCTCTTTGAATGTTAACAGAAAGGCAGAAATTTTATTTAGCTTTTATTTCATATCGTATACCTCTTTCAATATGTTTGCGCCACAACACAATGATGTTAATTACTGTCTTTCCGCAATGTTTTATTTAATTTTACAAATTTTTAATGATCATAATGAGTGTTTAAAATCCTTCAAGATTGTTGAGCCCACTTCCTACCGGAGGGAGAGGGCATAAGGAGAAAAAGAAAAATCACTATGCGGTTTTTTCCGGTCAGTGACAAGAACAGCAAAGAGAAGAGAATTGTAGTCCGGATAATGGCAAAAAAATAAAAGATATGAAAGAGTTTCTGCTGTTGCCGTAGCAATGATGGGGAGGGGAAAATAGAGCACGAAGGACTACGAGATTCTTGCCAGGTTGTTCAAACTAAGGAGAGAAAAAGAAGAAGAGTGTTTCACTGCTAGTCCAAAGGGTCAGCTGATTAACGAAAATCAACGAAAGACGCTTCCTCGAAAAACACTTTAAACTGAAAGTGTTATAAGTACTTGGACTTGAAAATATTTTTAACCCGAGCAACGCCGGGCAGGCATATCAGCTAGTTCTATGATATTTTTTAAGGATTCGTCACTTTGCTCATTTCGATCGTATACGGAGTGATTAGCGGGGAAGGAAAAATAAATAGACTAAAGGTAACGTTAAAATAGAAATTGTACGAGAAAACATTCGACTCAGTAATCCGTACAGCACTATGTTTGTCATAATTAAAAAAACTATTTTTTTTTCGTTTATTCCACAATTATCATCTCTGGGAAAAGTCATCTCTGTTATATCAAAATGTAGCATGTAAAAAATCACACACAACAAAATATACGAAATTTTGATGTAACACCAGGCGCTACTAACGACATATGGCATTTTGCGACAACATATAACAATCATATATCACATACAATTTAAAGGCAGATGTATCTAACCTACTCAAATGTTTTGCATCAATAAAATGCTTTGGAAAATTTGACATGCGATGCTTTGAGATAACAGTAACGATATAATAGTAGCACCTGAAATAAAAATAGCATTTCTTAAAGTCTGTTATTTTGTTATGTCTGATGGTTCCCTGTGTAAGTGAATGATTATATATGTAATGATTTAGAATTTACCTATTTTAAAAAAAGTTGCTTAACTTTTTTAATTTATAAACTTATTATTTCTATTTAAATTCTAATATAAAAATAACTCTCACTGTAACTTGAAGAAATCCATATTCAACCGGCTTTAAAGCGTTCAGGGTATTCCCCGTTTCCATAGTATTTATAGTGCGTTGCAATAGCCTCTTTCTTTGCTTAATACGTCGGCGGTGATTTGCGCTTTGCGTTTCTCTCTAATCTCATCTTGGTTCTATCTAAAGTATCCTATCTCCAAATTGCCTAAATGATCTGAAGATATAATTTAAAAATGATTAATTGAAATAAACTGTGTTTCCGTTACCAACGACTGTTTTCTCTTATGTTAAAATGCCTCAATATCTCACCTAAAGGAAGTATGTTATAAATATAAAAGATAATTTTTAGTGGTTTTTTGAATATTCTAATTCTTTACTGTTATTCAGTTAACACCAACTAGTGTGTTACATGACTATCAAAATACAAGGCACTGTTTGTTTTCTTTTCTACATTTCTATATGCATACACTGCATTTTTTTTTTTTTTTTGCTTTCTTGTATACGAAATATAGGAAGAGGAGATATTGCAATCGTCAATAAATTTCAGTTCGAGATTTTGATAAATCTACCTGTCTATGTCTGTACTGAAGGGCATACAGAATAGCACATTTTAGCCAAATTTTGGTACAGATCGACAGTTGTGGCGTCAAAACAACACACCAAATATCATATTCCTAACTTGTTCCGTTTTTGAGTTATTGCGCTCACATGCACACCAATAGACTGATTTGGTCTAAACTTTTATACAGATCTAAATTTCTGGTGATAAAACCATATGTTAAATTTCATCTCTAATTAAATTTAATTTAAATTTAAAATGTAAGAAATCCCTTCTTACATTTTAGACTTATTTACATGCAATCGGACCAACAGATACTTTCCGATGACGGATTTCGTCCAAAATTTTATATAAATCTACAATGTGGTGAAACAACCATATACCAAATGCCATCCTTCTAGCTTATATCGTTTTTGAGTTATCGGGTTGAAAAACATGTCCAATTCCAAAGGTGTGTTTTCAGAAATCAGGGAAACCAGGGACCCTTTCGCCTCTAATGGGCGGAGATTAACTTCATTCCCTATTGCTAAATAAATCCCACTGTGTTCTCAGTATTTTTAAGGAATCAGGGAATAAAATTATGATTAAAGAAATTTGGAAATACTCTCAGATTTCAAATTTGCGGACTTATGCTTTTGATGTCTTCGCAACAAGATTTTTGTTAAGAAACTGTAACGTTGCTTCCCTGACAAGCTAATCTTATGCTACGAAAGAGAGTTAGTTTTACAGATGTTTTACTGGAATAGTCCCAGTCGACTATAGGATTGGGACATATTGTCACCGGAGATTTCCAGAAAACGGGAAAAGTGAAAAACTTTGAACTCACAGTACATTTCTTTTAGTATGTCAACATTAAATTAAACTACTTTTCATAGTTAAATTTTAAACATGCAAAAGTCGGGTCGAAAGGTTTAAAAGGTGAAGGTTCATCAAAATATCGAGGTCAAAATTTTTAATGATTAAAATACTTTTTCTTTGTAATCTTGGCATACCAAAGAGTAAAAATACGATACTGCCCTTCTCCTTCCCCAAGAAAAGACATACCAAAGTGAACAAATCATATTCTTGGCTCATTTCTTATATGGAAAAAAAGTAAAGTTCACGCATGGTGTTTTGACAAGTCATATTAATTCTTTCTAAAATAGGTACAAGTGAAATCCTAAATCCGCGACCAGATTCTACTGAATACCTGTCGTGTGCGCGGGTCCAGCGCACGTTTAACCCGTCGGAATCAAACGTTCTATTTCTGCTGTGGTGTAGAAATTTGGACAGGAGGATGCCATTTCAACTATCGTCCTCGTCGTCTGAAAACGGTTCAAAATTACAAGGTTCATCCTAAAATTCCTCCTTTTGTGACTTCAAAACGGAACATTAAACTAAATTAAATACTTGTTATTTCGTTTAGGTATTATTACATGCTTTTATTTAACTCGAATTGTTTCATGTCTGTATAGATGCTATTTTATAATCGATTTGTCACTCACTTTTGATGTAATTTCCTTTTTTTATTTTTCGCCGCAGTATGCCCGAAACTCGGTTGTCAGTTGAATGGACATGATCTTATATACTAAAATCCGAAGGTAAACAAACGTATGTATGTATGTCCTTCTATCTTCTCACGAACCACTGCACCTGAAACTAGCCGTAAGTACCAAAAGATGGAAAATAATCCAAGGAATCCATTTCGACTATTTAAATTTCGAAATTGTAATTAGTTAAAAAGATATTAATTAAAAACTTATTATTGATTAATTCCCTCATGCTGCCATCTATCGAGTCTATCGAGAACTTTGGCATCCAACGTTCTTGCATTTTTTTTTTTTTTTTGTTTACTGACAACTTTGACTCCGGAGTTCTTTGAATTTTTTGCTTATTTATTTAAAGAAACCTGGTTTTAGTTTGCATAAAAAGGTTTTTTTCAATTCCTACTATTAGTTCACACTCTCCCTATATCTTGTTCAAATTTTGCAATCGATTTTAAACTAACTTCCCGATGAGCTGGAGACTTGAAACTTTAAACGTAGCTCAGAACTAGATGACAATGTAATATTAATTCGCTCTCTTGTAGAATTCTGAACGAAAGAAAAACATATTTTAAAATTGTCAGGAAATTATTGGGAACTGATCGATCAAAATCTTAGTAAAATTCCATACTAACGCTTTTGGGCTCTTTTAGACCATAAATAACTTATTAAGAATGTCCTCGAAACTTTCTGTGTACATGTTTTGACACTTTTTTTATTTAACTTGTTACATTTCATGCTTGTAAAGATGGTATTTCGTAATCGAGTTTTCACTCTCTTCCTTATGCACTAGAGTCTTCAAATTTTGTATACTTGTATGTTCCTGATATCAATATATTTTAATATTTTCAGAACGCAATTATCAGTTAATGAAAATGTTGGCAAAAATTCTGTGCTCACAGACTAATATCTATATCTATAGACTATAGACAACTAATGATCTATTTGTATTTTACACTGTGAAAAAATTGCATAGTGTTGGGCATTTCTAATGATCTATTTGTATTTTACTTGTCTATTCGAAAAGTGCAATGCAATTTTTTTTCATGCAAAAAATTTTATTTGGCTGAAAAAATAACTTGTAATCTTTCCTTGTAATATCTCTGAATTTAGTAAGTATCTGAAGTGGAGATGTTTGCAAAATATAACAGACATTCCAATTTACAGTAAAATATATATTTGCTACAAAATTCAATCAGGAAAGTATAAATTTCTTTATACTTTCCTGAAATTTAAAATCGAAACCAATTTATTTTATCTATCATGATTATTTATTTTATCTATCATGATTATTTATTTTATCTATCATGATTATTTATTTTATCTATCATGATTGGGATTCATTTGTTAAAAATTAGAAATTTCCATTCAATATAAAATTCCAGGATACATGGTCTGTCCAAAATGAAACCAAACTTTTTAATATGAATAAATAATTTGCTAAGAGTAACTTTAAATGATAGTTGTCTCCTTCATAATTATCTGCTCCTATACTGCTACATCTCTCCCAACGTGAATCCCATTGCTAGAACGGCTCCTGGAAATCCTTTTTCAGGATTTCTAAGTCTCGCACCGAATTTTCTTGTCTCTCTTCTATTGTTTCAAATCTTAAACTTTTCAATGCGTATTTTAACGTTGGAAGCAAAAAAAAGTCTACAGAGTCAAATCTGAAGAGTTACGATCTGTTACGACATATTCGTAACGCATATTTGAACGATCCAGCAGCACCTGACTAGATGTGATTATGTTTTGCCCATCAGTCAAGAAACAAGGCCCAAATTTTGCTGTATACGATGTACCCAGGGCCGCCGAGGGTCGAGGCAGGCCCTGGGGCAAAGTACTGGCATGCGGAACCCCCACACACCCGGGCGGGCCCCGACACATAAAAAAATACAGTAGAACCCCGGGAATCCAAAATTCCGGGTAATCCGAACGCTTTTTTTTTAATTTCTGAAAAAATTTCAATAAAAAATGAAAGAAAAATAACAATCACGAATCAGAAACAAAGCTAATGTTTATTCCTAACTTAAAAGAAGCATTCTAATTGATTTTTCAGCAGCACCTCGTAGGAACAAACTCAGATAACTTCTTTTTACCCTCAACTTGTTTGCCACTGTACCGTGCGAATCGCCGCGTGCTCTTTCCGTACGCATCCGCAGAAAATCCAGAGTCAATACTTTACTGCATTTGGTATATCAAGAGTATTTTACCAAATTTCCCCGATAATAATCTGAATTCCCCGGAAACCAAACAGAGGTCAACCAATATTAGTTCGAATTCCCAAAGTTCTACTGTACCTACAAAGGGTATATAAGCAAGATTCAATGAACAACGACCATATGACAGTGACACTTGACTTTTGACTGAGCAATTAATAGGAAGGGTGGCATCCCTGCCTGTCATCATTTGAAAGCTGACCTACCCCTTTATTCCCATTGCGAATTACGACTAATCAGTGGGTGGAAGTCATTCTTCTCCTTTCACTCTTGAAAATAAGAAAAATATTTTTTTCTTTATACTGGGTTCGCCTGTGAGCCCTGACCCCGGGGGTTTTGCCCCTCCTGTTCCCCTCTCTCGGCAAGACTGAATTTGCTTACAAATCATCAGTCAGATTAACATGCGAAATGAACTTTTGCTGGTGTTTAGATCTTCAGCATTCTTATTAACATTTAAATAATGATTTATACTAATCAAAGCACTCATTTCCTCGGCGTGAAGATTTCCAGCTGATGTGGAAGGGCTCCGAGTGTTCTTCGATGGTTGTTCTATCAGTTTTGAAAAGTCGGTAACATTCATAGTATTAGGACCGCCTGAAACGATCCTCTTCATAAACTTGTTGCAATGTTGCAGTAAAGCAGTTGGGTAATTTTATACAAACTTTTCTATAAACTCCTTGCCCTCCCATTTTCGAATCCCATTTCGACATCGCCAAACACACAATGTAGTGGCTCATTGTATCACTCATAAAACAGTGACAAAATGATGACTTGAATGAATGCATAATTGATTACTTGAATGAATAAATAAAATACTTCGAAAGTTTGATTTCTCTATAACTGTACATCAGAGGTAAGCTATCGTAAGTAACAATTTTAAATTTTACAGGCAGGAGAGAAAGCCAAAAGAAGTTCCAGAGAGCAATGTATCGCTTGCTGTATTCTATTTAATTGAGAGCGATTGTTTTCTCCCGAGCAACAGCTACGACACTTTATACATCCGAAAATGCTCTCGAGATGATAAGAACTTCAAAATCAGAAAAATTGGACTTAAGGTACGAGGATGGATACAAAAAAAGCTAACAAGGGTACTAAAAAAAATTTTTTATTAACAATAGACCGAATATACAAAAGGGAATTAAAAGGCACACTTTCAGAGCACTTTTCCACATAACCAGCAAATCTATTTAGGCATTTATCTGAACGCAGGACCAACCTGTTTAACCCGGCTTGGTAGAAATCACGTCCCTGCCCATTGAACCAGTTCTTGGCAGCTGTTTTCACATCACTGTTTGAAGAGAACCTTATTTCAGATACCAAGTCTACAAGAAAAGTTTGAACACAATCCCTTTTAATATGCTAGCACTGTGCAATGATAACCCTATTTGATTTCGCCAGTATTCATAATAAGCCTCCTGGAAATAGGTCGAATAATTAAATGTCTAGAAACATCTTCTGCTACCCACCTGATTTTGCTTTATTTCCTATTACGGCATTTATCTAAGTTGATGTTAAAGATATTTTAAAAATTTTCTTCCATTTTCGATAGTTTTTTCAGTTTACCTTTCTAACTTTTATTTCGGTTAAAATACGGCTAATTTCAGCTTTCGTTTCCATTTATATTATTTTCGTTCTCTGAATTTTCTCCGTCTCCTCTTTTGTCTTTTCAAGTCCTTTTTTAAGAAATCTAATTCTTTCCAGAAGTAATGAATTTTCTTTTTGAGTTTCAAAGCAAGATGAGCAAATGTTTTCAGTTGTTGATGTAGCAAATGGCTCCATAGCTGGCGTGACTCATGCTTTTTTAGGACATTTTAATCTGATTTTTGCTTCCTGTAAAATACTTCTTTTCCTCTCTCTTCTACTTGAAACATCTTCCTGTAATAATTTGTTTGCCTGTAATAATTTGAGCACGCACCGACAGCACAAGTATACATACTTACAAGAGATGCGAGATTTTCTTAATATTTCAACAGAATAACAAGTAACACAGAACAACACAGGAACAAATAGCTAAGAATTAAAGAATCACCAGTGGACGCTCTTGGACCCCAAGCTTTCTGTCAGCATAGTGACGTCAAAACTGGTTTCCTCCCCTCTTGTCGGCTTTTCTAAAACTTCAAAGGTGTGAACCAGCCCTTCTATTTCCCTGGTCCTGGGAGTGAGCTCTCTCGCGAAAGCGAGGGGGTCCCGTTTTGAAAGCGGGAGGAGGAGTAGGTGCAGTTTCCCTAGGGGATAGAAGTGACTGGTACTGTCCTACCGCCACGAGAAAAACCCTTAACAGGATTGCCTCAAATGGACGAATCAAAGAAAAAAGGGAAACGGGTATAAAATCAACCGCAACATTTGACGAGCTAAGCACACTTCGTTTGGCGAGGAATTCGTTTTCGACCGAATTACAAAGCAAAATGAGACTTCCGCCGGTTCTATCTGTACCAAATGAAAGAAAGCCCTTTCCTTCACCCACAAAATGCAGTGGAATATTACGTTTCCATAACGACTGCCACCGGCATGTCTGGTGTCTGGGGTTTTTCTCGTGGCGTTAGGACAGTAGTGTGGTTTGCATGGAGCCGCCATGAACGACCTACCTAAATGGATGGGCTCAATATTAGAACCCCCAACCCCAGATTTTTGATGAAATAATGATATTCTTCTTTGTAGTTCACTAATAATTGCGGGGGTTTTAAAAACTTTATTTTTCTATTTTTTAGTATTTTATTTATAATTCATTATTAAAAATATTGTGGTATCTTAAAATCGGATTTTCTAAAATGTATTATTAGTGACTCGTATAGAATCGAAATTTAATTAAAATTGATCGGTATTACTCATAATTATGTTCTGAAAATATTAGTATAGCATATTGTTAGCAAGAACACAACCGTAAAAATTTCAGAACTCTAGCGCATCAGGAAGTGAATGAAAAATTAATTGCAATATATATTTCAAAACAGGAAACAAGTCAAGTTAAATAAGAGCGAATAAAAATCCAGTTTTAATCTACTATTATCAAAGATTAACATCTTCCAAAGTTTAGCAATTTTTCTGTTTATATAAAGTGATTCATGGTGTGGAGATAAATTCGAAATAATAGGAAAGCCATAGTAAAAAAAATGCGTAGCACTAATTCAAAAGGAAATAGGACAAGTACCCTTTGCATATCACTTGCACGGATCTTTTTTGTTCAAAGGACTTTATTTATAGCCTTTCAATGATGTTCTCGCCCCCTCCCCCATCCATCATGACTTGGGAACGGCCCCTCTGAATATTGCACTAGTGTCATAGATTCCATGTATGAAAAACTTACAGCTCGATTTAGCATTCCTACATTGATATATGGAAGCCATTTCACTTAGCAATCGGATTCCCGTGACTTTATTTCCATTAGTCCTTTTGTTTTCCCTCCTTGCACGAGTAATCTTTTCAAAAGGAGGAAACAAATGAGTTTCCATCCGCGAGACGCTCTGGAATTGGATCCATTGATTTTGGAGAAAAGAAATCATCAGCATTTGAATTTAAATGAAAACGATTTGACTTCCTTAAGATATGATTTGCATTTATTTTGGGGAGATTCTCTTGTCGTGGTAACCTATTCCAGGGAAATTAAACAATTGGCGGTGATCATTTGCCAGTCGGTGCATGTCTTGCAGTGTCATCTGGGACAACGTCGTCTTTATTAGTTCTTTCCCTTCGTTCATGCAAGAGGGGACTTTTCTTGCTGACGAGATATTTCGGCCTTCAGATGAGATAAGAGAAATATGCAATTACATTTCCATTCTTAAGAAGTGCTTCTTTTATAAACAGATGGAAAAACTTATTGTTTCGAACAGAAAAGAACTTTTTGATCGTTTAAAATAGACGAATCGGACAAATACATGTAGTAACTTATATCGCATTTTACCACTAGAACTGAAAAACTAACTCTTGCACAACATCTAGTGGTCGGGTTTGACATTTATAAAGGGGTGATATACGTTATGTCAGCCAGTGTTCTCAAGCTGATATGATGTCAAAGTTTGGAAGTGGGGGGATTGTCATCTGATCATGGTTCGGAATTACGAGCTCTCTCCCTCTTGCAGTTTCGAAAAGAGATATTAATGCAACAAATACTATTAATATCGACTAGTGAAATGCCTCTAATTATATCAACCGGCAGAGATTTTATCTCGGGTATATTTTTTCACACTTTTTATTAACTTGACTTGTTTCATGTTTGTAAAGATGGAATTTTGTAATCGATTTTTCATTCCCTATCTGATGTGCTGGAGTTTTGGAATTTTGTACACTTGTGCGTTATGTTATCGATGACAATATACTATTTTACGAGTATGGATCCAAAAAAAGTTTATAAGGGTAACAAAATTTATTAACAATAAGACAGAAAATACAAAAGGGAATTAAGAGGCATACTTGCCGATCACTTTTCCACATAATCTCCAAATCTAGGCATTTATCTGAACGCAGGACCAACTTGTTTAACCCGGCTTGATAGAAATCACGTCCCTGCCCGTTGAGCCAGTTCTCGGCAATTGTTCTCATATTACTGTCTGAAGAGAACCTTGTTCCAGATAAGTGTTCCTTCAATTTCGGAAAAAGGAAATAGTCACTTCTTGCCAAATCATGGCTGTATGGGGGTGGCTCCAGATTTCCCACTTGAACTTTTGTAGCAATTCTTGAGTTTTGCTAGCAGTATGGGGCCTGGTATTGTCATGCAGTAGGATGACACCATCATTCAACATACCAGGGCGTTTGCGTCGAATGGCTTCACGTTACCTTGTCGAAGTGGCACAAGCGAGACTAATTTTCTAAACGTCTTGTCATTTCAATCGCTCCGACGCGTCTGCGAATTTACACTACCTACTTACACAACCACTTTAAGACAACTAGCACCATCTGTCTCTACTCTGGGGAAAAAATATTCCCTCCATAATAATTACTTTTCAAATGCTGCTGCTTGTAAACTTTTTTTTTATCTATCCTCGTAATATTTTCAAAACTTAATTATCAGTTGATCAATCAATTTCATTAAATTTTTATTCTTTACACGTGGCGCCACCTGGTAGTGAGCTGGGAAATTACCAATTTCAAGATTTAAAAAATTTTATATCAATTATTGATAAATTAAAGACTAAAAAGTAGGAAAAAATTAAAATGCAAATAATGTACTTTTTAGTACACTAATAAAAGTGTATTTTTTAAAAAAACTATTTTTAAAATAATTTTTTATCTTTCAAGAAGAACTCTAATGTTCTGAATGTATGAGAATAAATTCTGACATGAGATTTCTGTAAAAATTATTTAATAATTTTTCCATGATATATAAACCGATCAACTGCTAGTCAGTGTGAATATCCAATAACTGTTTTGCCCGAAACTAAGCGAAGCATTTTTTAGGAAATGAATTAAGAAATCATGAAGCATCAAATCTACCTTGATAAGACAATACAAATGCAAAAATGTTGGCAGCATGATTTCGAGCCACTATCGCAATTCTTTAATGAGCAGCATACGTAACGTCTCTCACAATAAAATACAAAACGTATTTCCCATAATACGGAGTTCTATCCTCGAACCTAACTAAAGGGTAGTCGGAAATCAAAAAACAAAATTTAATCCTTTTCCTCACTATTTTTTTAAATACTGGTCTTCCGCAACGTGGAGTAGGGGGTCAAACGTCCTCCCGCTGGTGTGGTACGGAAGTTTACAGAGGGGGTGCCAGCTCAGGTGTCGTCCTCGTCATCTGATCGCGGTTTAAAATTACAAGGTCCGTCCCAAAATAGCCCTCGTGTTGCTTTAAACTGGAGTCTCTCTAGAATCATAAAAGGTGATAGATGTGATGGCATGAAATATTTAACGGTATTAAAGTTTCTTTGAATTTCGAAAGCCAAATAAATTATTTGACTACCGTGGTCGCCAAGAAACTAAACAGAGAAAAATTTGTCTTTGGAATTGCCTATTTAAAATTACAAAACCTGACTTTTAGGATCAGAAAAATACGTTTTCCTGACGTCACCATGACGCCGCAAAAAGACGAATTAGTGATTCAGTAATTATCAAAATTCCATTAACGTAGCTAAATTCTTGTTATAGTTGCATAACAATAACTTAAAAATGTGAAGTTTTGTTACAGTTCAATTATTGTTAGATTAATAGCTGTTAAGTTATTGATGAGCAAAGACCAGTGGTGTAGGGAGGATAAGTGGTGCCCGGGGTAAAATATGAGTTTTTTTCCCAAAGTCGTCATCAGTGGCTTAGCAAGAGAAAATGGCGCCATTGTAATAATTTTTCGTCCGCTAATTATATTTGGCTAAAAAGACGCGCTAATGTTTTATCTCCCCGTAAAACTGGCATCTATACCCCCCCCCTTGTCCCCCGGTCGCTACGCCACTGAGCTCGTTCCGTTCTAGAGTTATCGCGTTCATAGACAGGTAGACAAAATTCCAAAGATGGAAAGGGGTTGTATTGTTTTGTTTTCACTCACTTCATCCTTTGATGAATCTCCACTTGAATCCCCCCCCCCAAAATTAAAAAAAAGACGTTTTTGACTGTGAATATGACAACTCGAAGGAACTAAAAGAATGAAAATTGATATGCGTCGATCTGAACAAATGCGCATTTCTACGTCCAAATCGTAGTTTGGCGATAGTTGGTATTTGTGCCAAATTTTGGGTGAAATCCATTGACGGGATTCTGTCAGCGAGCACGGGAATACGAGGACATTGATACAAAAAAAATGATTGTACCAGCGGTAATAATTAGAACTAATACACTAAATTTATACATTTGATAATCAAATATAGGATTTCAGGCGAGGTTTGGTCACAAATGACATAAAATATTTATTACCCTTTTTCCTTTGAAAATGAAAGTTTTGTGTGTGTGTGTGTGTGCGTGCGTGCGTGCGTGCGTGCGTGCGTAAAAATACCTTGGAGGGAGGGAATGTGACCCTTGAAGCCATTTTTGGAAATTTTAATTAATTAAAAATTAAGGGAATTTTTTGCGTTCTTCCTTGATGACTTACAAAAATAATTGTCACACCATCTGAGAATACAAAAAATTAACTTTTCGATGATATTCCCGTACAATTTATTTCTCCAATTTTAATAAATTCGCAAAAAAATATTTTAAAAATTTGCAACAATACTTTTCATTTTTGCAATGAAATTCAAACCGTTTTCATTGTTTAAATAAATACTTAATTATTTGTTTCTCTTAGATAGTTCATTTTTATATTTTTCCATTTCTGAAGATGATTTTGCGAATAGCTGCTGTTAAGGCACATTCAGAAGATGCGTATCAATGTGCCCCGGAGTCAACTCTATCAATCTGCCCCAAGAGAGTTTTTTACTTAAAACAAGTGGTCGAGCAAAATCAACTCTAAAAAACTTCAAAACTTAATATAGTTCAGAAAAATAAATGTTTTTTCCTACCTTTGGAGCAGATTCCAGGGCAGTAAAACGTAATTAGTGAAAGAAATCACACAACACGTGCTTAGAGTAAAATTTACTTAGACTAGAAAATTAGCGGTTTGATTCATTTGTAAATTAATTTTTGACTTTGCATGGCCGAAAAATAGACCTTGTACTAAGGGTTACAGTGGCATATATATGAGGGGATGTGAACATCTTGAACCATTCCAATCATCAAAATTTAAGAACTGTATCAATGTTCCTGCGCATCAATCTACCCCAACTTCCCCTATCTGTGATGAAATTTGGCTTTAAAACTGGAACTGTAGATCTGTACCAAATTTTAAGCCAAATCCGTCAATGGGCTGGCAGTTTGTCAGTACATGAAAACGATGGTTATAAAACGAAACAAACTAGATAGATGAATTTCAGTATACGAATTTTTACACCAAAATTGTAGATCTTAATCAAAATTTTAGGACAAATCCATCGACAAGTAGACTGTCTCTCAGTTTATCTATCCATGTGTATGTGAACATGGCAAATCAAAAACGCAACAAGCTGGGTAAATGAAATTTGGTATGTGGTCTTTTACACCCAAATTGTAGATATCTGTCAAATTTTCGACCCTGTTGGTCAACGAGAAGAGATCCAAGATGCATATTCGAATCTTTTTACTAAACGACGGAACCATAAAACGTGGAAGTACACTAGAAAGTCGCGGAGAGAATATTCCCGCTGGTACAGTGTCTTGCAAACAAATGGAGCGCTTCCACTAGTGACGGTTGGGAGTTATAAGCAGTGGCGTAGCGAGGGTAAGTAGCGCCCGGGTCATCATATGATTTTTTCGCCCCTCCCCATTCATTATTAGTGATTTAGCTTGCTACCCTGAGCATGACGGCTTTTCACCACCTGATAGTATTTAGCTTTAAAAATTTGCATAAACCTACTAATGTTTTGTCACAATGGTTTTCACCTCAGTCGTCATTAATGCCTTAAGCAAGTCTAAAATGTACCATTTTGTATTCCCTCAACATATTTTGCTTTAAAAAGTTACATAAACGC
This sequence comes from Araneus ventricosus, assembly GCA_013235015.1. Taxonomy (NCBI): domain Eukaryota; kingdom Metazoa; phylum Arthropoda; class Arachnida; order Araneae; family Araneidae; genus Araneus; species Araneus ventricosus. The sequence goes on along the minus strand of BGPR01000028.1, from coordinate 2,358,937 downwards.
AGTAATGTTTTGACTCCACGGCGCCCAGGCCATCTATACCCCCTTGCCCCCCGGTTGTTACGTCACCGGGCGAATCTAGGATTTGGGTCGGGGGGAGGGCTGAGGTCATAAAATCTTTGTATCGTCGTGACCGCATGACTTATGTAACACTTTAACAAAACTCACCTGACAATCACAAAGGACACTACTACTTTCGATAACTTAATAAAAGCACAATAAAATAACTAGCCGAAAAACCCTCGACCCGACCTCGTTAATGCTACAAGTACGAGTGGAATGGCTACGAAAGTGGGAAAATTTTTGAGCCTGTCAAGCCAGAAAGTTCTGTTGCCACGTTTTATTTTTTTAATAAGAGATTAAGAACTAACAGGTGTACTGATTTGAAAAAATCAAGAATTTTGGTTAAGCTCTGGGGGGCTGCAGCCCCATAGCCGCCCCCCCCCCCCGGATTCGCCAATGGCGAAGTGATTTATGACCTGGCTTTTATTACGTAATCCTTTTATAAGCATTAAACAAACTTTTCTTGAAATGTACATGATGTGAAATCTTCATGACATTTCTTTAAATGTACTTTTATAAGCATCTGATGTAGCGTAAGAAACGAGAGTGGGGTCATGACATATGGTATTTGATGTAGGGCAAACAAGACAGTTACTGATGCACTTAAAGCAATATTTATACAATTAATTCATGGAAAAATAGTCTAATAAAGTTGCGACTCATTGTAACTTTTCTTGAATAACCCTACTTTCAGCTGAATAAAGGATTCCATAAAAAATTATGCCTGGAAGGTATTTTGCAGTATATTGAGAATAAATATTTCAAAATCCGGTATTGACACCCTATGGATGAGTAATTGACACCACAATTATTGACATCCCTTCATTCTTATTTAGATTATTTTTAACTGTCTACCTAAGGCTAGGGACGCGCTGGCCTAGTGGCAAGGTCCCGGCTCGAAACCCGATTCCACTGGAAGATTCGTCTTTTTATTGGGCCCTGTTGTACGTTAAATCAAACGTAGGGGGTCAAACGTCCACCCGCTGGTGTGGTGTGGAAGTTAGGAGAGTGGATGCCAGCTCAGATGTCGTCCTCTTCATCTAACCACTGTTCAAAATGACGAGGTCCGTCGCAAAATAGCCCTCGTGTTGCTTCAAAACGGGACGTTTATGTAACTAAACTAAAACTATAAGGGTAAGTCAGGTAAAACTGAACACTGACATGAAAACTTTTTTTTAAATTTAAATATTAGGGTGTCATTAACTTTCTTGTTTACCCTATTTATGTAATAATCGTTTGGAAGTTTCTTTATAATATCTACGAAAGCTTCCTTCGCTTTTTAGAAGTTGCCCTTCTTTAAGAGTCACCATCGGAAGCTTGTTTCCTTAACTTATCTGTTTAGAATATTTAATCTATTAATAAATCCTTAATTGAAAAATGCATTGAGCCTTGCATTTTCAGAGATGTGCCCCTTTTTTCTTTCATTGCTGTAGGAAAATGGAGCGGATAATTAACTTTTTCGATTTAGCTCTCGCTTGAAATTCTTAGGCATCCTTGTAGAAAAATCGTTGGGCAGCATATGTTTTCTCGGCCAAAAATCCCAGTTGTTTGTACATAGTTTTTGAATGCACTCCTACGGTGCTTATAAAGCAGGTGTTTACGATGCTCGTTAAATTACAGCAGTTATGAAGTAGACGAAAAAGAAAAATGAACCGCAATCAGATTTCCTTATCGAGGAATTTTCGCTTTGGGATTCTTGGCAGGTGAACTTACTATTATGAAACTAAATTTTCATCTCATTAGGAAAAAAAAATTATTAAAATGTGTCTGATGAAAGCCACTTTACAACAGGTGACTTTGGAAATTGAAAAACTTTTATTTATTTAGTAAATAAGAAAGTAGTTTAAATAAATAAAATATTTAAAACACGAAAGTTTATAACATTTTAAATGAGTCATCAAAAGGTATTATTAATAATTTACAAAACAAATAAATCCACTGATGCACTGTAGTTTCATTCTTTTTCTTACTCATTAAAAAAAAACTTTTAACTAGGTTACATGAAATAATTTTTAAACATGTATCATATGTAGGTTGATCAATAGAAGATCACGATGTCAATAAAAAACCAGCGGGAGTGGTCTCCCCTAAACTTTTTCGCATACGCTCTAACACGGGTGGAGAAAAAATACTCCAAGCGGCAGTAATACGAGCCATTCCCTAACACATGTGGGTTGAAAACTCGTAAAGCGGTCGCGCCTTTTTTGTGTCGTAGAATGATGAAGAAACCGAATATGCAATTTGAACCCCTTTTTTTCAGCCGATTGAAACCAAAATTGGACACAGATCTACAATTACGGTTAGAAGACAACATACCAAATTTCATTTATATAAGTTATTGAGTTTAGAGGGTATCGTGTTCACAAGCATACAATTATACAGACCGACAAATAGTCAACTCTTCGACGGATTTGGTCCAACATTTGTTACGGACCTAAATTCCTGATGATAAAACAGTGTACCAAATTTTATATATTATCTAGCTATTTAAGTTTTTGAGTTATCGTGTTCATATCAACACGGACAGACAGCTAGACAGACTTCCCCTGGACGGATTTCGACCAAAATTTGATAGAAATCTACAATTTTGTGTAAAGCCTATATACCAAATTCCGTCCCTCTAGTTCTGTTTTTGAGTTATCGTGTCCATAGACACACAGACATAATTCCAAAAATTGTGTTTTTCGGACTCAGGAAGGTATAAAACCTAGAGATTCATCAAAATCTCGAGTTCGAATTTTTGACGATTATAATACTTTCTCTTTGTATGCTTCGTATACGAGAAAGTAATTATGCAGCAAGATCTGTCATGAAAAGCAAATAGGATGCAACCAGGGATGTATTGGAGCCGGAACACAGTGTAACACCGTTCCGACACTGCTTTTTTTTTTTACAAGAAATAAATAAGAAAAAATTTTAAGATACCTCTTTAGAAAAGCGTGACCTTTGTCTAATCCATACCCTCGAAAATATGATTGGTGTTTCAAATTAAGAAAAGTAATAAGTTTTAGTATATATTTAGCTAACATAAATTTAAAAAATATGTTCTTTAACTTTTTCATTATATTCATGCTTGAAACTAAAGTATGCATTATGTTAATGTTTGATCAAAAATAATATATAAAATAATAATTACAAAATATTAACTGTTTAATTATTGACATTTTATTTTTTCACGATTTCAATACCTAGATAAAATAATTATATATTTTAAATGCAAAAAAATATGAAGAAATGATCCCCTGCTTACCCTTATACACAAGTAACTTCTTGTGGAATTTCTTTATATAACTTCTCAGTTTTCGTAGGTTTTCTTTGGTCATGATTAGTCATTCGGTCATTGCGATTATATTAATTTACTCAATTACTTTAGTTACCCGAAACAATTTCCTGGTAATTTTTTTTTATATTTTAGCTACTTTTTGTGCTTCACTGGTGTATAAATGTAGATTTCGTTTAAATGATTTTGCTCAATTTTTATTGATATATTCTATTTTCTATATATGTGTGTATACTTTTTTGTCACTGTGTTATTTTCTACTTAATTTCTGCTTATTTTTAACTTTTTGCTGTTATATAGGTTTCCAAGGTTTGACATCTACCTTACTGACGTCTTTCATCTTGACTTTTTTAGAATTTCTAATTTTAACTGTAGATAACCATACATAATATTATCTCAAACAAAGAGTTCCTTGATGAGGAATAAAACATCTTTTAGACTATGGAATTCGCCAGAATTGTAAATTTGATTTTTGATTAGAAATCTGAGATGCAATTTTATTTATGAACGCTTCAGTAAACAGATTGTCTTTGGCAAGCGAAATGTTACATATGACATTAAAAACTTTCTCCACAAAAATTGACCGTAATAACAGCTTGAATTTTTAATGAAAGGGTGAGGAGGATGAAAAGTACCAAAATCGCTACTTTTGGATAAAAAGGATAAAAAGTACCATAATCTCTAATTTTGGGTAAAAAGGATGAGAAGTACCATAACCGCAATTTTATCTATGTGCGCTTCAGCAAATATATAGGTACTGTCTCCGGAAAGCAAAATGTTACATATGAAATTAAAAACTTTTTCCACAAAAATTGAGCATAATTGATGAAATCATAATGAAAGGATAAAGGAAATTAAAGGATGAAAAGTACCATAATCGTGCCTCGAAAATTGAGAACACTAACCTAACTTTTGCAAACGGGTTGAGCAATGCACATCAAAGAAATTAGCTAGGTGCAATGTCAGAAAAGCATTCTGTCACAAGTACGCCGATCATCGAATCCCTCGGAACTCCCTTATGGTTAATCGTATTGTGTAGCCGCTCCTCCAAAAAAGTAAAACCCGGATCATTATCTATTCACCATTCAGTGTTATAGATAATGTGCATTTATCAAACTCTGTACCCATTTATTTCTCCTTTTATAAAACGAGCTTCATTTCCTTCGACCCCATTAGATACAAGAGCAAAAAGGATATTACATTAAGCTACAGCGTCACATCAATTTCAGACCCGCGAGTGAAGTCTATGAAGAAAGGATTATTTTATCAAGACGATACATTATTTAAATTCTGATGCATTATTTTTATTCGGGCTTTTGTTATTCAGTAAAATTCGCTTGTCTTTTGTGCCATGCTCCGGTTTTCTGTTAAAAGCAGTTGCTTTCGAGAGAAGTAGTTTCGTGACTTGCAAAACTTGACAAATTACGAAAAATTGCATTTTTCTATTTATCATTCTAATTCTATTATATCTTCACGTACTAAGGCAATGGGTTAGAATTGAAAGCAAGTCAATTTTACCTTCGAAGAAAAATATAGGATCAAAATTCATTGAGCTGCATCTTTTTTTAATTTTAGCTGGAAAAAACAACTTTTGATTCTTCTATAGGGGAGAGTTGCTGAACTTGGACTACTTGGACATTTTTTAATGTACGGTGATTGAGAAGTAATATTAATAAAAAAAAACTTGTAGTAAAATTTTTTGTAGTTTATTTATCTTCAAAACAATGTAACTTAATTTTTATGGAATACACTTTATAGTAGGAAAAAAATAGCTTAAAAAATTGCGTTCTTCGGTTCAATCAAGGAAATCGGTTGCCTAGATTGGACCACCAATTCCTTTAAGGGCAATTACAGCAAAAATATTTTTATTCTCAAATTCAAACCAGCACACAATGCATGAGCCCATGTATGAAATTTTATGCACTATATCACTTCCCTTCTCCCTTTGTTTCCTCACAAATTAAACAAAACTACGTAACTTTAGTTTTTGTTCTTTTGAACCAACTTTTGATGGCTTTTAGTGTCTTTTTTTTTCCTTCATCCAATCCCAGTTTATGAAGTCTACTAGCAACAATAAACTGCTTTCTCAACTATTTCTGTAGTTTAAGATAATAAGTCCATTTATTCAGACTGTCCAATTCAGACAACTGTTTGTGATCCAATCTAGGCAACTTTTGGACAACAAAACTAAAAATAATTCCCAAATCCTTATTTTTAAACTGTTTTAATAATTTTATTTTAGTAAATTGTAGCCAAACAAATTTCCCATCTGAGGATATAATAACAGATTTTCCTTCTTACTTTAAAACAATGAAAGGGCTTTTTATCTTTTGTTAAAATAACTAATGGATGATACCTTAATCTAAACACTTGTTGTCTAACTGAAACTACATATCTCTTGCTCATAAAAGTGATTTCATACACCCCATTTATGTCGTTACAACATAATTTGCCTATTTTACCGGCTAGATATTTAATAGAATTGATGTTAAGATACTGGTCCAATCTAGGCGCCGCACAGTGATAGACTTAATAAATCTAGCTGGACAAAAATAAAAAAAACACCTTTGTTATTTTTTGGTACCATTTGTTTTATTGGCAGTGGAAATACCCGTAAAGCAATAAACCATCTCTAATTTAAACGATTAGTTCCTGGAATTTTGCCTGTAATGGGTAAAAGTTTGCATATTGCGACAGTACATGTTATAATCTTCTAGAAGGGAGATAAGTGATTTGTTCTATTTGTTGTTTGACTTATTTTAAAATAATATTTGTGTTTAAATAGCCATTGTGTTATACAAGGTTAATATTATATATAAGTTTCATATATTAAATGCGATTGTTAAATATATTTTTAATATATGAAAAATATATGGATTTTTTACCATTTCACTAAAGGTTATTTGGAAAGCAAAAAGAATTTTTCGCAAGTCTTCGCCTTCTAAGTTATATTTTTATGTACTAGATGTATTAAAAAAAAAAAAAAAACTAAAGATTATACCCGGATCTGTCCGGGAACCCGGAATTTCTTACGAACTTTGTTTCCACATATACACTATCTGATCAAAAGTATCCGGACACTTTCGGATTTTCACATTTTTTAGAATTTGTCCCGAAAGGCTAAAGTGACTGCCCTTGAACTTCGTTCATAAAAAGAATAGACTCTAACTCACATTTTACAGTAAGGATTCGGTCCTTAGAGCAATTAGGGAACCGTCTACAAATTGATGAAGACGAAAGTTATTTTGGCCCACCCCACTTCAAAGAATATTATAACGAGATGCAACTCTCAGCAATGGTTATGTTTAATGTGCATAATAATAACATGGAATTTCGTAAACGCAGCATAAATATTCGGGAAGATATAAAGGTCTTAAAAAGTCCCAAATTTCCCCGCCGGTTTTTTGCTTACGACATCCAGAATTTTCTGTTATATTATACAAACTTACAAAAAAATGGCAATATGTTAGAAAAACATTGTGTAAAAATTTGGAAAAAATTTTTGAATATTACAGAAATTATGGGCATTTTTATTATATAATTGTTTACTGCGCATGTGCGAGACATAGCGTAATTTTTCTTTCACATCTTTAAAGCCAGATATATAGCAGATATATAAGCCCATTATATAAAAAAAAATTAAGTTCAATATCTTTAATATTCAGAAAGATATCGGCATTACAACGAGAGGAATTTTAGCTCCTATCGACGAGAAGCTAAAAGATGAGGGGTTGTACACAAATTGATATTTTTTAATTTATATGTTTGAATAGTTATATTGAATTGTATAGTGGTTAGAATTTGTTAAATGCCCATGAACACTTATCAAATAGGTGCATAACTTAAATTTCAGCTAATTAAGCAGTATAAATAACAAAAATGTAATTACTTTAATTATATTATTTACCTGATTATTAATGAGTTCCCCTTTTTTTAACATTTTGCGGCCAAACGATATTTTTAAATTAATTTCTTTTTTGGCCAATTTTTTTTTACCTAATCCATCTCTTTTAATATTTTTTCTTAAAATATTTTAATAATTCTACAAATATTTTTTATTCGTTACAAATATTACAAGTGTTCATGGGCATTTAGCAAATTCTAACCACTATACAATTCAATATAACAGTTCAAAGAAATAAGTTTAAAAAATATCAATTTGTGTACAGCCCCTCATCTTTTAGCTTCTCTTCAATAGGAGCTAAAATTCTTCTCGTTGCAAAGCCGATATCTTTCTGAATATTAAAGATACTGAACTTAATTTTTTATATATTCCCTAAATATCTGGCTTTAAAGTTGTGAAAGAAAAATTACGCTGTCTCGCGCATACGCAACTAAATATTATTTAATAAAAATGCTCATAATTCCTGTAATATTTTTTTAATTCTAAATTTTTACACAATGCTTTTCTGACATATTGTCATTTTTTCTGTAAGTTTTGTATAATATAACAGAAAATTCTGCATGTTATAAGCAAAAAACCGGCAGGGAAATTTGGGACTTTTTAAGAAAACCTTTATATCTTCCCGAATATTTGTGCTCCGTTTACGAAAATTCATGTTAATATTATGCACATTAAACATAACCATTGCTGAAAGTTGCATCTCGTTATAAGCTTTCTTTGAAGTGGGGTGGGTCAAAATAACTTTCGTCTTCATCAATTTGTAGACGGTCTCCTAATTGTTCTAAGGACCGAATCTTCACTGTAAAATGTGAGTTATAGACCATTCTTTATATGGTCGAAGTTTAAGGGCAGTCAGTTAATCCTTTCGGGACAAATTCTAAAAAATATGAAAATCCGAAAGTGCCCGCATACTTTTGATCAGATAATGTATATGTGGAAACGAAGTTCATAAAAAAATTCCGGGTTCCCGGACAGATCCGGGTATAATCTTTAGTTCTCTTTTTTTACAATACATCTAGTATATAAAAATATAACTTAGAAAGCGAAGACTTGCGAAGAAATCTTTTTGCTTTCCAAATAACATTTAGTGAAATGGTATAAAATCCATATATTTTTCATATATTAAAAATATATTTAACACTTGCATTTAATATATGAAACTTAGATATAATATTAACCTTGGATAGCACAATGACTATATAAACACAAATATTATTTTAAAATAAGTCAAACCACAAATAACACAAATCACTTATTTTCCTTCTAGAAGATCATAAAATGTACTGTCGCAATATGCTACGTTTATGGCTTTATGGGTATTTCTGCTGCCAATAAAGCAATTGGTGCCAAGAAATAACAATGGTGGGTTTTTTTAATTCTTGTCCAGCTAGATTTATAAAATCGATCACAGTCCAAATTCGGGGGCTCTCCTCTACTAGAAGTTATTTTAACTCTTTAAACACGAGGCAACTTTTTTCTTCTAGCTCCTTTAAAACCGGGACCTTTTGGGAGGAAGCGACATGAATTGCACTCTCCCAACTCGGGTGGTCATTTACCACACTACCTAACCCCCTGCTATAACCTTCCTTTAAGACGCACGGAAATGGGCTGCGGTTTGCAAGGATAATTGGACCCCATACCGCGCTTATCTCCTAAGCAATCTCAGAACCTCACCTCCCCTCAAAAGAAGCCAACCACCTTCTTCGCTGTTAAAGGGAAATTTTGAGACCGCCCAGGACCGCCTCGCTCGGTGTCAGAGGGTTAAAGTTGCGTCTTAGTTCTTAAGCCGTCTTAAAACGCTTTTACTTAACCTCAAATGTATCATGTTCGTAAAGAAGATATTTTGTAATCTATTTTTCACTACTTCTAATGTCCAAGAGTTCTAAAATTTTGTACAATTATCTATTCCCGATGACAATACAATATTTTAATAATTTTACAACTGTTATTTATCATTTATTGATTTCATACAGGTGGTGTAGTCTAGTAAGCAATTTGAGAGACATAAATTTTCAGAATCCATAATATTTATAATCCTGAATTATGAAATAGTATATTAAAGACTAATAAGTAGGAAATAATATTTTCTCTTTTAAAATCAAGCAATATCACAAAGAAATTGAGACTTACTGAATCTCATAAGAAAAAATTCCTGCACATTCATTAAAAATTAAAATATATTACAAAGGTGATTAAATTTCTAATTTACATAAGTATTTCTATCAGAGTCTTACGGTTTTACGGATTTGTTTTGGCATCCATATTTTTGATAAAAAAATAAATTAAAGAGTAAGGAGATAAAAATTAAAATATTTATTCTTAGAACAAGAATACTATTAATGTGAAAAATAGTGTACAATATTCTAGAAGAATATTAAATATGTAGATAATGTACGAATATTTATTGCTAGAAATCAAGAATAACACTGAGGAACAAATAAAAAACATTTTTTCATTTACCAAAGAAGTTTTAATGGTTTTAGGGTGTCTTGAAGCTGGCTGATTTCAAAACTAATTTTACTTTTGCCGAATTGGCTTTAATTTTTGAGATAATGCATATTGTCAACATTTCAATTTTTTTTTCTTTTCGTGTCACTATACAGCGGGAAAATTTGAGAATTGGTGAGAAATAAAACGAAGAAAAATTTAATTTAGTTGATTGATATCTACAGCCTCGAATGGGCCTTAAAAGTTCTAAAAAGTGGCGAAATCAGGCTGTTTTTTCATTATTTTTTTAAATTTTAAAATTTCTCTTTATCTCTTTGTTATAGCATTAGCTGTTAAGTTCTCAACTTCTTAAGAGTAATAAATTTTGTTTTATCAAAATCGGTCTATAACTTCCTGTCACATATTCCTTTCAAGTTGTCAAAAATATGTGAAATTACTTCAATATGCAATTTTTAGTTCTTAATCAGCATCATAATCTTCACACATCATTTTATCGATTGAATGCATCGGGCTAATGCATGTGCATAGAAAAAATCAAATTCAAGAAGAGAACTACGCCATCACCTAGAAATTACAGTTTAAAGTAGCAAATGAAAAATAAATGCACACCGAGGGATGACCCTTGATGAAGTCCGCAGACCGGATTCTACTCTTATTTTACTTCAGACATTTTGTAGCTTTAGTTCAGTTAGTTTTTTGTATTTCTGTTGAATGCATAGCAAGAGGTTATTTAGGTTTAAAAAATATTCAAATTATTTATTTTCTTTGTTTAGGGTGACACTTGCAAAACTAAGCTCCAAAACTAGAATGTTATCTTTTAGTTCAGAACGTACGTCAAAAATATAGAAAGTAACAAAAATGAACACGCCTTTTTAAAAAAAGACTTCGGCTACCAGGATATCGTAGTAATGGGGAAAAGATATCGAGGGAAGTGAGATATATATTACACATAGTAGCAGATTACTGCTAGAGACTTCCACTGTACGTAAGAAGAAATCATATAAAAGATTTTCCGTGAAGTAACTGAACAATTTATTTAATTTTCAATTTATTGAACTTACTACAACTTCTTCATGTAATTTTTCTATACCATTATAATTCATCTTTTTATTCATTGAAATTCATTTCTTTCATTTATTCATTAATATTGTTTTAAATTTTGTTCTTTAACTTTCATTTAACATTGATTTTATGTGATTTCTGCATATATTTATCTTGTGATTCATATATTGATTGCTCTTTAGGATTAAGTTGATTTATTGCATTGATTTAATTTTATTATTGATTTATATTTGAGAGAGTTTCAATGCGATTTGAGTGGAGAGTACATATTACTATTGAAATATAATAAGTTTCACTTTGTCTCGAAAACTAGAGCCAATCTGACAAAAAGGATGCAGGATTCGGAATCAGCACCACGGAATTACCCTAAAACCACTGGAATATCGTTGGTAAAAAATCAGTGTTGACCAGTGTAATAATTGAAAGAAATTTTCTTCATGGTGAAATCTTGTATAATTGTTTAGAATATGGATGTAAACTTCAAGAAAGTCACCCTATCTGGTAAGCTGGTTTGCTCAAGACGTTGCAACACCACAGTGACCAGGCTCGGTTCTCGGATGATGCTGGGGTGTTTTTAAGAGCAAATTCTTCTTCCAACTTCGGCCGTCAGGTAGCTCGGAAAAGGCAAGTGGCAAAACCTTTGGTGGTTATTATTTGATGAATATACTAAGGAGTTAAAACTAGAAAATAATAAACAGAAAATACTATAAAAAATGCTTTTATCAGTGTATTAGAGAGGAAAAAAAATTTTTGTATCAAAAATCTGTAAATCAGAACAAAAATCGTAAAAGCGTGAAAAGCAGACAGTAATAGGAGAAATATATAAAGCAACAATGAATATCATAAGAAATAAAAAAAACCTGAACATTCATTGTATAAAAATTAAAATACATTTTAGATGTGATTAAAATTCTACTTTACTTAGAGCATTTCTATCTGTGTCTCACGCTTCTGCGATTTTTGTTTTGATTTCCATATTTTTTATAAAAAATTATGTTTCCTTTTTAATACATTGATAAAAACCATTTTTTTATGTTTATTATAACACACTTTTATTTAACTTGACTTGTTTCATGTTCGTAAAGATGTCATTTCGTAAATCGATTTTTCACTCACTTCTTCATGTGCTAAAGTTTTGAAAATTTTCACATTCATATATTCTTGATGACAATAAATTATTTCAATATTTTCAGAACTTATTTATCGGTTAATCGATGAATTTAAGTATATTGTGATTCCATGCCAGCGGAGCCATATGGTGGTGAATTTAAAAAAAAATTGATTTCAATATTCTACAATATTTAAAGTAATGATTTGTAAATTAATAACTAAAAAGTAGAAAATAATTAAAATAAATATTTTCTACTTTTTAGAACACTATAATAATGCGTTTTTAAAAGCGGTTTTTATTTTCTATCAACTGTAGATAAATAAAATCTTCTTTCCAAGAGTACAGAATGTGTCTTCAGTAATCTAACCACGCATATTTCTTTTAAACAGTATTCATTTACGTACAATAGTTGTACTCTCAAGTCTGTGGTTTATTCATTCGAACTGTCTACCATTTTATCGTAATGTTTTTCTGCACTTAAGTTCATTGGTTTGTCAGATGGGATTTGCAACAACAAGGATATCCGATTGAACAAACGTGTTGTTGCAAATCTGTCCCTTGTGGCAATTTTCACATAGAGACCGTTTTACGACTTCAGCTCTCACATAAAAAGAAAAGAAAATTTCTTTAACATGCAGAGAGGGAAAGAAGTCTTTTAGAAGGAATTGTGAAGTAAAACGATTTTGGAAACTACTCGTATTAAGGAAAACATAAGATCATAAGACTACAGAGGATCAACAACATACTTAAATAATAACCTGCAAACAACGATCAATGCTTTATTTAGAAGGAGAAATTAATTTTATCCAAACATTTTATTTCGTTTCTACACATTGTGATTTAACTTGGAATCATGGAATTTCGTTATCGATTTTTACTCACTTCCTGGTGAGCTAGAGTTTTAAAATTTTGTACACTTATGTATTCTTGATGACAATACATCATTTTAATATTTTCAGAATTTAAGTAACAGTTATTCGATTCATTTAATTAAATTTCAACTCCATGCAGTGGCGCCACCTCGTAGTGAATTCGAGAAAAAAAAATGATTTCTAAATTCCATAATATTTATATTAATGAATTATTAACGAAAGACCAAAAAGGAGGAAATAATTAAAATAAAAAATTGATCACTTCACATTTCAATTGATCATCAAAATCATTGAAGTTGAACAGGCTACCAACCCGCCCGCTCATAGGGGTTTGAGTATCTCTGTCCTGCTGGTGTGGTGCGGAAGTTTGGACAGGGGGTGCCAGCTCAGACGTGTCCTTGTCATCTGACCGCGGTTCAAAAGAACGAGGTCCGTCCCAAAATAGCCCTAGTGTGGCTGCATGGGGGTACTACTAACACTCCCGTTAACGTTAGCACGTTAACGGAACGTTAATATAACTAAACTAAACTTACTTTTGTATTTCTGACCTCATATCTTTTATTAAGAAAATGACGAAAAAGAATAAGAAATTCATATACTCAAAGACACACCTGAAATCAGATCGAAATTAATCATTCTTTTCCCAGTGTGAAGAGAAAAATGAATCTTCCAGAGTTGGGCATTTAGGAGTTACTTTGTGCCTTTCCGACGCTGATCCAGACACTGACACAGAAGATGCTGATGTGGGTTGCGACCATCAACAAATGAAACTTTCAGCTCAGGAAGAATAAATTATATCATTGCCCATTCTTTAACAACTCCCGACGATTCGATTAGGGATTTACTGTTCATATAATAAAAAAAGTTACCTCCGAGAAGGCTAAAAGATCTAATCAAACATAAATTGTCTCCTTTTTCGAATAAAATTAGAAATTTTCGAATAAAGTACATTTTTTTAAAGAATTCTTAAAATTCACTTTTTCAGAAAGAATGAATTAGGGCTTGTATAAATACATGAAACTCCTTTAGAGCGACCACTCCTTCTAGCGGCCAATTTTCCTTAGAACAGAGAAGGGCCGCTGTAGATAGGTTTCACTGTAAAGAAAACAAGCTGGTGCTTTTCTGTTGTTGTTGCTTTTCTAGCAGGCGAAAATCAAAGTGCAAGGCTTGGATCAACGAATCAAAGCAATTACTCCTCTAAACTATTCAAAACAAGATTTGCTATCCAACTGATATGGAAATGTGTGAACAACTTTTTATCTCCCCTTCAAAGTTCCATCCAACTTCCGAACTATCATAGAAGAAATCTTTTAAAATGTCGATGTTACAAAATGTATTTTATGACGGTGTTCCTATAGCATTCCTCCGGACGGAAAACTTAAATTTAGACCTCCGATCGAAGGATAATAAAAATGGCGAGTTTTAAGTTTATAAAGGCATTCTTTTCACAAGAAAGAGATAAAATGCCGGGTCGTTTCAAAGGGGTGGAAATCAAGCCGCAGGGACGACTGAAGGTGACATCAACCATTAGCAACAGAGTTCACATAAAATAAATATCTTTCCACCAGATCTGTGCGTAGAACCACGTTTTAAATTTTGAAATTCTACTGGATTAACCATCAGCAGATTGATTTTAATGCATGTGCGGGTGAAAATTCCAAGAGAATGTAAAAAACTTACAGCATTGTTGTAACCTTTGGTGAAGGTCACATAATACGTGAATGAAAATCATTGTCTTTGCTTTAAAACTACGTGTCAACGATTTTTCAAATCATTTTCCTTTATTTATCCTGCTTTTATTTAACTTGACTAGTTTCAAGTTTATAAAGAGGAAATTTTGCAATCAATTTTCACTCACTTTCTGATGTGCTAGAATTTTGAAATTTTGTACATTTCTCGATGGCAATGCAGTATTTTAATATTTTCAAAACTTAATTATCAGTTAATCAACTAATTTAATTAAATTTTGATTCCATACGAGTGGTGTTACATGTTTTTGAATTTTAGAACAAATTGATTTTAAGATACTACATTATTTTGAAAAAAATGAATTATAAATTAAAGACCAAAAATTAGACAATAATTAAAATAAAGAAAATCCACTTTTTAGCACACTAATAAAAGTGCTTTTTAAAACCTTTTTTTAATTATTCATTCTTTTTTATTTATATGACATGCTGTTTTATAAAAGCATGACATGTTATTTCTGCAGAGAGTTTTACTCGCATGCATTTTCAGTAATTTTTTATAAATTTCTTATTTGCAATGTAAATAAAGTGGTTTCGAAAGTGTTCTTTCCGTGTCACTAATTTCTAAAAATGAGTCATTCAAGAATATGTGAAAAACTTAGTTTGGTTAAAAATTAAAAACATTCTTAGATATAAAGTGTAAAGAAATAGGATGCCATGAAAAATGTATGAAATTTTTTAATCATAACACTTATTTACATACTTAATATGATAAAATTTTATTTGTATTTTTACTGTAATAAATTTTACAAAATTTAATAAAATATTTTAGCAGACTACAAAAAATCATTTCACATATTCGACTTGTTCGTCTCTTTCGAAAATATGGTGGGTTTGGTTCTTAATATCGTCGCATAGCGAAAAAAATTGAATATACATTTCAGATCAGTACCTCTTTCCGTTGACCGATTTGGTCTAAAAGTTAACTCTGATCTAACTTTTTGGTGTAAATATAATATACAAAGATTCATGGATATAGCTTTAGCGTGCTTGAGTTATCGAGTTCACATAAACACGAAGAAACAAACCGACTGGCAGTCATCTCAACGATGGATTTGGTCCAAAATTTGATACCCATCTGCAATTCTGGTCATAAAAAAATCTGACAAATATCATCCATCTTGCCCGTTGCGTTTTTGAGTTATCGTATTCATATACACACTTTCGGGCAAACAGACTTCCTGTTACCCTCGAGGAGGCAGGCCGACAAACAGACAATCCTTTGATGGATTTGGTCCAAAATCTGCTACACATCTGCAATTCTGGTGATAAAAAAAATGACACATTTCATCCATCTTGTCCGTTGAGTTTTGACGTAAACTTACGTCCCTCCATAGTGGTGTAAGGGGGTGTCGGGAAAGGAAAAAATTATGACGCTTTTCGTGGTAGAGTTAAATGCTTATAGCTCCGCAACCAAATAACATAGAGAGTAGGTTTTAGTTTCATTTAACAGAGAAAGGTAGACATTAAAGATTTCAAAAAGAATTTTAGAATTTGGAATTACGGTTTGGGTACAGTCGAGTTGCAAAGTTGGTGAAAATCACGAAGAATTTTGAGGACGTCACAGCGACCGATGCGCGTGCACGCACGCAGTGATCAACCTAGCTTCCCGCGCTTTCTCATACCTAACTGTCTGGCGGCCTCTGGTTTTCTTAAACATCATTTTAATATCAATATGGTTCCTACAAACTATCCAAGTACATTAGGCAATTCATTCATCGATCTTACGTTCAGGCGAAATATTACTCCAGAATTATTGAATTATGTTTGCTATTTCTCGTACCATCATCCGATTTTACATAAGATTGTACCTAAAAGAAATTGTATCCACTATTAATAACATGAATAAATATATTACATTTGAAAGCAAGAATTTTTTTTCGCGAAAAAAACCCAACCAAAATCAAGAATCAGTCACATAAATGTAGAGTTACAAGGACCTACTCCAGTCACATAATCTCAGAGTCACAAAGAGTTACTTCAGTCACATAATCTCAGAGTCACAAAGAGTTACTTCAGTCACATAGAGCTACTTTAGTCACATAGAGCTACTTTAGTCACAGAAAGTCACAGTTGAGTAAGGTAAGTAAGTTTACGCCCCTCAATCCCATCGGCCGTTTCGCAGAGACAGGCTCCAGTCGAATTTTTTGAGTTATCGTATTCGCATACACACTTATGGGCAGACAGACTTCCCACGACGAGGCAGGCCGATAAACAGACAACTCTCTGATGAATTTGGTCCAAAATCTGATACACATCTGCAATTCTGGTGATAAATAAAAATATGACAAATTTCATCTATCTAGCTCTCTGCGTTTTCCAGAAATCGTTTCCTCTTTCACAGGACTCACATACGGATAGATTTCTCGTATATCCATTTCTTCTAAAATTTGATACAATTTTGTGCCACATTTCATCTGTCTAGTTTGTTGCGTTTTTAAGTCATCGTTCTCCCAAACAGACATAATTCCAAAAATCGTTTTTCACTGACTCGGGGAGATCTAAAACATGGAATTTCTTTAAAACCAAAAATAAAGATGAATGGAAGGAAGAGGGAGAGAAAATCATTTTTACTGAAGTTATCGAATGCCTTAAAAGAAGCTGGCGGAGGTGGTTTTTTTCCATAGATGCTCTGTTGGTGTGAATATTTCAAGGTTTCGTATCAAATGCCATATTTCTTACTTTATTATTTTCATTACTTTATCATTCAAAGTAATATCAACCATTGATGCAAAGGGAGATTCTCAAGAAAACTAATGAAACTTGTTGACGTTTGATGGAGGACGCGTTTCATAATTTTTGGAATGATTTCTTTTGAGTTTTGAGTCGGTAACGTGTATGAAGCGCAAAAGGCCGAGCCAAGAAGTGATGAGCAAACATGGTGGAAGAGAAAGTTCTTTAAAGAGGGTTGAGAGCCTGAAAAATAAAAGTGGGAAAAGATCATTCTCCCGTTCAGTCCTCCTAAGCCATTCGAGTTGTATTTTATTTTATTTTTAAACTACAGTGGACTCCCTTACAAGTCATATAAAGTGAGGAAAAATTTCTCTTACAGCGCTATAAACAGTCCTGTATGACGCGCAAAATAATTTAAGATTTGCATATTTTTGGATTTATATATTATTATATTATTTTAAATAACAATTCCCTGTTATTTATATTTGAACTGTAAATTTGACAGTTTTTAAAAAGTGACATCTCACTAGCAATATGCGCAGTTAGAGACATGTTTGAACTTGTTCCACTCCGATCTTAAGTCGGAAGGGAACAAGTTCAATTCCAACTAATCGTAAGTCGGATTTATATTTTTCAAAACTATTCAAACGGGTTATAGAAACTTTACATAAAACACAAAAATCCAATCTGTATGCACATAATTATTGCGCATAATATCTACTCTATAGAACGTAAGCATAAAGCTCTGTAAGCATAAATGCAACCTAAAATTACATCAGGCAAAAAAAGTAAACATTTTTTAATAAAAATGGTAATATTTATTTATTATGGTCGTAAATCGCCTAGGTCGTAAATAGAGGAGAAGGTGAATAAAAAATGTAAAAATCTTACTACTCATAATTGTGGTTTCCGGGCCTTGGCGATGGGTGCCTGTTGCTGAAACTTTCAGAAGTGAGGATTTGTTAATCCTCACTCCTGAAAGACTAAGTCGGAATTATGGTTTCCTGGCCGTGGCGATGGATGCCTGTTGTAGCAACTTTCAGGAAAATCTTCACTCCTCAAATGTCTCTGAAAACAGCTTAAAGGGCATGAAACCATTGCCAACTGAGTTCAGTAATGAGGGTAAAATATTTCTAAGCTATATGAGAGATCAGCCTCACTTAGGGTTAAACTAGAATGTGCAATAGCCGTGATGGCCTTGTGGAAAGGACTTCGCTTCCAGACCAGACGGCGCTGGTTCGCAGGGGTGGCGCCAGTGGGGGGACCGGGGGGCCATGGGCCCCCTGTCGAGGATGCTGTGCCTCCCCTATCGGGGAAAATTTTTGTACGGGGTATTCAATTAGTTCATAAATAAAGATCTAGCGAAAATTTGAGGCTAATTTCATTACCGCCCCCCCCCCCCCCGTACAGCAGGTCGTGCTCCTCCCTGTCGGGAAAACTCTAACGCCACTACTGCTAGTTCGAGACCCGATTTTCCCAAAGATCCACTGTGTATGGAGGCCTGGTTCACGTTACATCCGCCGTTTATCAAACTTCCTCCCTTTGGAGAGGTGTGAAAGTGTGGAGAGAGGACGACGGCGACGAAGTATTATCTCCGATACTTGATCATGGGTCAAAATGACAAAATTCGTCCTAAAAGGCTCTTGTGTAGCTTTAAACGGAACGTTAATCTAATTAAACTAAACCAGTGGCGAATCCAGGGGGCTATCGGGCCGTACCCTTCTTCAGAGCTAAACCAAAATTCTTGATTTTATTTAAAATCACTATAACTGTTTGTTCTTAATTTCCATTTAAAATAATAATAATAAAATGGTGACAACATTGCTTTCTGGCTTGACAGGCTGGAAACTTTTCCTACTTTTCTAGTCATTCCACTTGCATTTGTAGCGTTGACGCGGTCGAAAACATTTCTTGGCCAGTTATTTCATTGTATTTTTTATTAAATTATCGAAAGTATTGTAGTGTTCTTTATGATTCTTATTGTCAGGCAAGGAAAGTCTGTAAAGTTAAAGTATTTTGCTTTACATAAGCCATGAGGTTTGACATTCGTCACTACGATACAAAACTTTTATGACCTCACCCCCCCCCCAGACCCGAATCCTGGATTCGCCACTGAACTAAACGAAGATTCGATGCACTCGCTTTCCGATAAGCTTCCCCGACATTTTACGCTTCCCGATGAAACACCTCTAGATGTCTTTGCTTGCATACGGCGTTATTTCGACGTTCTAGAGTGTTACAAAATTAACTTTTCAATTTTAGCAATGTGATGTCATTAGTGCTGTAGATATGACGGTGAAGCGACCGGGGGGCAAGGGGGTATAGATGCCCAGGGCTCCAGTTTTAGGGGGCGCCATGGAATCAAAACGATACTGCGTTTATGTCACATTTTAAAGTAAAATATGATAAGGGAGAATAAAAATTACATTCTCCGGGCACCATTTACGCTTGCTAAGCCATTAATGATGAGAGGGGTAAAAAAACAGTATTTTATCCTCCTGCCGCCACTGGCTATGGTGACAAATCATTAGTGCGATTATGATACTTTTTAAGGCAGAATACTATCAAGGGGCGAAAAAATGCCATACCCAGAGAGCCGTTCACACAAGTGAAATCACTAATGATGATGGGGCGGCGAAAAAATCATATTATGACCTGTGCGCCACTTACCCTAGCTACGCTACTGGGTGAGTAGGTACCGTAGGATTCCCATTTCAAGACTTCTAATTAAGTGGTAGGTGTATCTAACGAACCATTTTATACTAACTTGGTAATACTTTACATTTTTGTAATTAACTTTTTTTCCTTGGTTTTCATAGTTTTCGAGATAAAACTGTTAACTTTCAGGAAAAGATTAAAGGCCAGGCGCACTAGGCGCGAGTCGAGGGATACGAAATGAAGAGGACCCCTTAAAATAATTTTTTTATATCGTTGTCAATTCAGTTATTTCCGAAACTCCCCAAATTCATTTCAATTTACAAAATATTGAAAGACTAGATACCTAAAAGTACCCCGGAATATAGGAGTACACAACAAAATTTAAACTTAAATAAAAATTTTATTTTTTAGCAAAAAGGGGGGGGGAGATGCCCCTCCTCTCCTCCCCCACCCCCGAGTCGCTGCCACTGCTTGGTAAGTTAAAAAGAACCGAAAACATCCCCTAAAATCTGTGAAGTAAATAAACTTTTATACATCAGAATAAAAATTTCAATCAAGGCGGCGAGTGCTTCATCTGCAACTTATTTTTTCTCGACGAACTTCTTGGCAAGATTTCCTAAATTTTCTAATATTCCTAAGTAGTGAGCAATGGCGGACTGGGTCTGAAAAGAGTGGTTGCCATGAGACAATGGGGGCCCCTATCACATCTACGTCACCATCTCAAATATATTTTTTGATATTATTTATTACAAATATCATAAATTAAAATCAATAAGTTAATATAATCTATTCCTAATCTAAAACTCTATTATATATATATTACTAAATACAATATACACGTATTATTGAAAGTAATAAATAGCAAATAAAATGTAATTTTATGATTAAATATTAAATAATTTTGGTGGTTGTATAGCATACTGTAATTTTGGAACTATACTGTTATATTGAGAATATTTTAACCAAACTGAAAATAAAGTGCAAACTATTTACCAATTTAAATTTTTTTTAAAAGAATAATTCTAACTGTCAAAGATTAACAACTCAAATGTACAGAAATGTATTACATTTGGTCCACTTCATTAATGGCAACTCAGGAAACATTTGAGTTCACTAGATGATTGTGCAAATCTGTTAATAAGTAGGTACTCTATATCCAAATCATCTAGAAATTCCTTTTCATAGCAACGTACAGGAATTCTAAGTTCTCCTCAGACAATGAATTTCGTAATACTGTCTTTAAGATCTTTAGTCGACACATATCCTGGGGGCCCGAATTGTCTTATGTTAAGGGGGCCCACTTGCCATCGGGCAAGCTGGCAACCTGGCCAGTCCGCCACTGGTAGTGAGAACAAACTATCAGAAAGAACCTAGACTACCCAAGAAATTTTAATCAAAATATCCGAAGAAATGCCTCCTCCACTGTGTCAATACATCTCCACAGATGGCGCCACGAATCCAAGAAATTCAAAACCCAGGAAATGTTTCTCCACCTGAAAATTTTCGTAGAATTCCAAAATATCTTAAGCAAAATCGACGCCACAGGAGTAATTAGAATTTAATACTGTAAATAATACAACGGATTAAATTAAAATACAGTCACGATGGCTACTGCTAGAGACAAACAACAATCCATAAAACAATTAACTCGGAGAAAAACACTGCGAAAATAAGTAGGGGAGAGTGGGGTAAAACCGGATACCTGATTCTCCTTTCTAGTGGACACATTCTGAATTATACTCCACTAAAGAAGAAAAAAGATTAGTCATAGTTGCCATGTTGTTGTTGTTGTTGAATTCACTTCGTCGGTGAAGGTTTATTTGTTTTAAGACGTCAACTCTCCAATGTTCGTATTACTTTAAACTATCATTACTCATTACAATTACAAAAACTATATTTAGTCCAGCTTAACAGGGCCGGCCTTAAGCCGATTGCTCCAAATAGGGGCCCGCGCCTAAGGGGCCCCGCGCTAGCGTGCTACAAAGAATGTAATCGAATTTATTCAAATTAAAATCAATTAATTATTGTTTTAACAAATTATAGTACAAAAACATGATTTGTTTTAATAGATCTAAGAAAGTTTTGCAAATATAAATTACTAGCGGATGTTCACGATAAAATAAAATAAGATTTTTCAAAAGTTCAGATGCGAAATAAGAATATACTAATCGCTCTCACCGCCCTCTGGGCGGGTTCGCGGCCAGCACCATCAAGCAATGTCAGTTTGAAGCGTTCTCTGCAGACGTGACAGCCATGATGTCTGGTGATAATATTTCGAATAAGAGTAAGATTCTAAATTTATCTCTCTTTCTAGATAATAAAGGGAGATAAAGAGGGTAGGAGGAAGACTTTAAAATTCCCAATTACCATATTCAGGTCAACATCCCATAATACTACCCTCAAAAGGTAAGTTAACTGAAATGATGGTAAAGTATTACCATGAAAAATATTTTCATCTTGGTCCCAACATTTGCTTTTTCAGATTAGACAAAAAATATTAGCCCATTCATGGGAGAAATGTATATAGAAAAATTGTATATAACTGTGTCGTTTGTTTTAAATTTAAACCAAAAGAGTATCCTAAAAAAATGGCAATTTGCCAAAGGAAAGAATTACTCCAGATAAAGTATTTAGTTCAACAGGAATAGATTTATGTGGAGCATTGTTAATTAAAAATAAATATCAAAGGAAAGGTCCTAAAATAAAAGTTTATGTTTGTATATTTATTGATAATGGATCTAACATGGTAGGGGATAACAGAGCATTAAGAGATTTGAATAAATTGGTTAGAGATAGAAATTGAGTCTTTATATGCGTTTTTTGCAGAAGAAAACATTGAATGGTCCTTCATTCCCCCTAGAAGTCCAAATTGGGGAGGACGCTGGGAGGCAAATATCAAGGTATTTAAATACCATTTCAAACGTGTAGCAAGAAATTCAAAATTCAGCTATGAAGAACTGCTAATACTCAGAGCCGGCCGGAGGTGGTTGCGAACGGTGCGACCGCACAAGGCCCCGCGCCGCTGAGGTATTTTACAAAATGAAAATGCCTTTTTGGGATTTGTTTGTTTTTATCCGAACATACATGTAAAATATTGCAGAAACAGGAGCCTTCGAGTTATACGTTCTGATGTCTTCGGGAAATGGCTGAAGTCAGTTTCAGGTGATAACATTCAATACATTCCTTGTTCCCGAGACAATTGCTTCAGGGTCTTCTGTGAGAAACCACATCTGTTCCCCTAATGGCCAGCAGACAGTCTTTCCCAGGGCAGCTTAAAGAGACACCTCTAGATGAATGTTTTATCTTCGCCTTATCTAGTTCTAAATTGAGCATATTTGTTCCCCTTGTGTCCAGCAGGATTGCTAAACGATGATGAACCACATATGTCAAAGGGATTTCTCGTTTTTCTTATAAAAAGTGTGGTTTTCCAGAATCTATGAATTCATCGTAGGTATTTGCTAAAAGGTGTTCTGTTAAATCTATCCATCCCACTATCAATCTATCGCGGACACACACATTGTGGTGCCCCGTCCTCTCTTCTTCTTATCTAGCTCTATGTTAAGCACATGTATTTCTCTTGTGCCCAGTAGGACTGCTAAGTGATGATGAGGCGCATATCACAGGGGTTTCTCTCTTTTCCTGTTAAGTGTGGTTTTCCAGCATCTATAAATTCATCGTAGGTACTTTTTAAAAGCTAGTCTGTTACATCTATCCCTAATAAATAGCAGTGAATCTGAAATATTGAATCTGGAATATTATGTGGATTGTATGAAACACTACGGACAACACAATGAGTATTCTCGGAAGTTTAATTTTCAGTTGAATAGTTCGTTCGCATTCAGAATATCAGCCGTACAGCAAATAAAATATTCTGCTTTTGTTCTTGCAGACAAATTTTAGATCTGCTATTTTTTATCTCTTTTTTTAATAGTTATTCATTAAACAACATTTCTTTTTATATTTCCAAAAGGAAAATTTGAATATTATAATAGGTTATCAATTTAAAAAACAATCTAGCTTCCCCTTTGTATTTGTAGTACAATATTTTTGCCATTTGTTATTGAATACATTTCAGATAAAAGATTTTTTTTATTAACAAACGACAATTGGTGTTTTCTACTCTTTTACATTGTGCAGTTTTTACTATAAAATGTTACTTATTTGGAATCTTTTTATTATTTTGACAAAAATCATATCAAAATCATTTGGATAAGTTTTAAAATATGCAAAGCATTTTGAAGATTGATTCAATTTAAATATCCTAAAACCGAAACTCACAGTAGGTTGTGCATAATTGTGGATAAGTTTGTGATCAGGTGATTATCTTTTCTTAGTTTCATCTTATTGGTCTATTTGTTATTAAATATGAAAAAATAATGAGCTAAACTTTTAAGAATTCATTTCATAATCTAAGTTAAAAGAAAATCTTATTCATACGGTATGAAAATTTATTTCAATACTGTAATCGTAAATCGACAGAAAAATTGAAAGCGAGGAAGGGACTTTATCTTTCAATTGATTGCATGGTTAAAAGCTATTTAAAGTTTTTAGAACTTTCATGTTTTGAAACTCTAATTGAATCTATTTTCTCATTTTATAATTTTAATTTTAGCACAGAAAATTTTCAAACTGAACAGTTTTTAATATTTCCGCACAAAGGCAGGAAGACAGCATACATTTCTACAACATGTGTTCGCAAAAAATAATTGAAGATTTTTTTTTTTTAATTTAAAAAGGAATGCTTGAATTCAATTATTCAAATAGTATATAATGTTTCAAAATGTGAATGTCAAATGATTTAATTTGCAGTTGCATCAAATAATCGAATCCTCTTCAATCCCAATGACTGAGCAATCTCTGCATTATTTAAAGCTATTTATAAGTTTATCCGAGTTTATACTTTTCTCTCTCTGAAATATATTTACAGTAATTCGTATTTAGTATTGAATATTCAGTACGTTTCTGTCCTCATTCCACAATAATGGAAGCACACAAAAAATTGTGTGCTTTCATACTTGAATCGAAAAGTGTCAAAATATTTAACATTTATTTTGTTCAGAAATTGCTATAGAGGTTTTAAAATTTATGCTTTCTTACGGTGAGGATGTTTTCCCAAATCTAAAAAATGCACTTCAGATACTTTTAACAATTTCAGTGTCTGTTGCTAGCTGTAAACGCTCATTTAGTAAACTGATATTGTCATTTTCTGTCGTACGCACTTTAATATTGAAGAAATATTTTATTTGGCTTTTGTGGTTAAGGCATTAGACGAAAAGTAATCCACTGTGATATCGAAACGTTGACACATTGTAGAACACAACTTGAAGGCATATTTGAAGACATGGTGAAGTAGATGAACTAAATGCTTGAAGCTGACGGTATAGAAATAACTTGAAGATGGATGAGTTGAACAACACTAAAAATTTTCACCTAAGTAAGCGACGAGTGATTATCAGGGTGTGGTAGGATGAATTTTGTAGGGAATATAACACGACGTGGGTTGATGAAATCGTATCAAACACTCGAAAGATGCTAAAATTCGTCTTCAATCGGAAAAATGTAAACTCGTTGTTGTTGAGCAGGTGCGGCTGATGGCGGCTTTTAAAATCCATTGTACGGGGTTTACACGAAGCTGGAATCCTGTCGACTCAATAAAACATCTTTATTAAAGGTGAAATGTAGAATATCTGGGTCAAGGAAAAGACTTTAGTTAATTCAATCTTTTATTCAATCGTTGAAGATAGGTGTTCTATAAGCAAAGCCTGTGAACCGCGCGCTTAGCTGTAACTGTAGCGCGGTTTGTGTTTATGTTCAGAATCGAATGCTTGTAACTTGTGGTTATTGTGTGTGCGTCAATAAATGTCATTTGTGTTAAAAAGCTGCCTAGTTACATAACGCCTCAACACGCAAACAATACATGGTGGCAGCGGTTAATTATTTTTGAAGTTCGCGAACATTTTATTGCTAAAAACATCGTCGAACGAAGTTCGGTAGACCGAAAACGGAAGTAGCTATGGCAGCGTTGCATATAAATCCTCCGGAGAGCTTAACGTTTTCAACGCCTTCCAATTGTCAAAATGGGAGACGAGATTCGAAAGATATCGGATTGCTTCCGGATTATCGACCAAAACAGGAAATGAACAGGTAAATTCTTTACTCTATATTATGGGAGAACAAGCAGAGGATATTTTTAGTTCTTTCGGTTTATCCGAAACGGAACAAGATGACTTTGATATTGTGTTGAAAAAGTTTAATGACCATTTTGTTGTTAAGAAAAATACTATTTTTGAACGTGCACAGTTCAATAAACGTGTACAGCTCGATGGTGAATCAGTCAATGCGTTTATAACCGCTTTGTATACATTGTCAGAACGCTGTGAATATGGTGTATTACACGACGAACTCATTCGGGATAGAATTGTGGCTGACATACGCGACAAGAATCTAAGTGAAAAGTTGAAGTTGGACGCCGACCTAACTTTGACAAAAGTGATTGAAAGGGTTCGACTCAGTGAAGTGGTCAAGGAACAACAGGAAAAATTGATCGAAAAGGACAGTGCGTCCGTTAACGCTATCTCGCCAAATAAACCGGCAAAATTTCTGAAACAGAAACCAAGCTCGGGGGCAAGGAAACAAAATGTGAAACCCGATTTCCATAGGAAAAATAATGAAAATGAATCCCGCTTGCATGGAAAATGTAAATGGTGCGGTAAACAAAGACACGATAAAAGAGTGTGTCCCGCTAGGAATGCCAGATGCAGACGATGTTCAAAAATAGGACACTATGCGAAGGTTTGTATTACCAAATCCCAAACAGGATGTTCTGAAGTGGCATATTTAGGGGTAGTACAGCTGGAGAGCAAAAACAAAACTAACATAGATTGGACAGTTACGGTTCAAGTAAACCATAAAAAAATTAAATTTAAAATCGATAGTGGAGCTGATCACACTGTATTGCCTGCAAATGTTTTTCAGAATGTGTTCCAAAATGCTAAATTAGAACCACCTTTAAATAAAATTCTATGTGGTCCAGATAGAAATCCATTGAAAACACTTGGGAAATTCAAGACAAATATTGAATACAAGGGAAAGAGTTGCACTGAAGAAATCTATGTGATTTCCAATCTTCAAACGTGTCTCCTTGGCAAACCTGCACTGTTTTCTCTTGGCTTGGGCCCAAATTTGAATTCTATTTGCCAGATTTCTGTAGCTGATTCAAAAGCTAAATTTCCAGAACTTTTCAAAGGACTTGGGGTAATGAAGGGATGCTATTCAATCAAATTGAAACCAGGAGCTATCCCATTTGCTATCACTTCCCCCAGATATGTGCCGATTCCTCTTTTAAAGCTGAATTAAAAAGAATGGTGGAGGAAAAGGTTATCACACCTGTCTTAAAACCGACAGAATGGTGTGCACCGGTAGTAATCGTACCAAAAAGTGATGGTAATGTAAGGATCTGTGTGGACCTGATAGAACTCAACACAAATGCTATGCGGGAACTGCACCCATTACCCAAGGCAGAATACTCTTTAAATCTCTTGACTGGAGCCAAAATTTTTTCGAAACTGGATGCTAATTCTGGTTTCTGGCAAATTCTTCTGGATAAAAAGTCATCCTATCTCACCACATTTATCACCCCATTTGGTAGGCTTAGATTCCAAAGATTGCCTTTCGGTATATCCTCTGCTCCAGAGCACTTCCAAAGAAGGATGTCTCAAATGTTAGAAGGTATACCTGGAACAATTTGTCACATGGATGATATTTTAATATGGGGATCTACTCAAGAAGAACATGACCAACGACTGACAGAAGTCTGCAAGAAATTAAAGAACTCTGGTATGACATAAAATGCAAAGAAATGTAATTTCTCTCAGACATATATTAAATTTTTAGGTCATATAATAGATGGACAAGGAATTCACCCGGATCCTGATAAAATTGCTGCGATAGAAAATTATCAGCCGCCAACGAATAAAAAGCAACTGAAGCAACTATTTGGGCATGGCTAACTATTTAGCAAGATTCGTTCCAAACTATTCGGATATACTTTTTCCTCTGACTTCTATGCTAAGCAATAAAGTGACTTTTGTGTGAGAAGCGCCACAAGAAGCAGCTTTTCAGAAAATGAAGAAAATACTGTCGTCAGATCCTGCGCTAATGATCTTTGATCCAGGGAAAGAAACTACAGTTACCACAGATGCTTCATCGTATGGCTTAGGAGCTACAATTTGCCAAAAGCAAGCTGATGGAAGAAGATCGGTAATAGCCTATGCATCTAGGACTTTGACCCCCCAACGGAAAGTCGTTATGCACAAATTAAAAAGGAAGCCCTTGCTGTCGCGTGTGGATGCGAAATATTTAGAGATAATCTGACAGGACTGCATTTTAAAATAGAGACAGACCACAAATCTCTCATTCCAATATTTTCCAAGAAAAACTTAGATGACTTGTCTCCACGATTACAGAGGATCAAGTTGCGAATTATGAAGTTTTCTTATACAATTGTACATATTCCAGGAAAGGAATTGTTCGCCGCAGATGCATTGTCAAGAAACCCTCAGAAAGTTCCCTACAAAAGAGAAGAATTGGAAGCCGAAATTGATGCGTTCATTCAAATGATTACAAGTTCTCTTCCAGCATCATCTCGCAGATTAGATGAACTAAGAGTTGCACAGCTGAAAGAAGAGACTTGCCAGAAGCTTACTGATTATGTACTGAAAGGATGGCCGTCAAAGAAAGAAGTTGATACACTATGTGCACCATATTGGCAGAACTGTTATGAAATATCAGTTCAAGATGGACTGTTGATGAGAGGATGCAGAATCATCATTCCACAGTCACATCAAGCTGAAGTGCTGAATCAAATTCATGAAGGTAACGTGGGCATTACCAAATGCAGAGCTCGAGCCAGATGCTCTGTGTACTGGCCGGGAATAAGCAAAGTAATTGAAGAGAAAATAAAGAGTTGCACTGCATGTATACAAGAGTCAAGTAATCACCATCAACCCTTAATTCCAACTTCATTTCCAGAGAGACCTTGGGAAGTTTTAGGTCTTGATCTTTTTAAATACAAGAATTCATGGTACCTTCTGATTTCAGATTACTACTCTAGATACCCTGAAATTGCCAGGCTTGACAGACTGACTTCTGCGGAAGTTATAAATCATTGCAAATCAATCTTTTCACGTCATGGAATCCCAGATGTTGTCCGTTCAGACAACGGCTCACAATTTGATCCAGTAAAGACTGTAGAATTCAAGGATTTTGCAAAAAGTTATGGCTTAACACACATATCAAGTAGCCCCAAATTTTCTCAAAGCAGCGGGCTAATAGAAGCAGCAGTGAAAACAGTCAAAGATCGCATAAAGAAATCTAGAGATCCTTATCTTGCATTAATGGCCTATCGCGCAACTCCTTTAGAGAATGGTTTTAGCCCTTCGGAATTGCTTATGGGTAGGAGAATCAACACTACCCTTCCTGTTGCTAAGACCCAACTACAGCCATACTCAATGAACAAGAAAGTTCTCAAGGCTAAAGAGGAGAGACGAATAGAAGGCCAGAAAATGAACTATGATAAACATCACGGTGTTAGAAATCTTGATGAATTAGATCCAGGTCAGAATGTGTGGATTACTGATAGAAGAGTAACTGGGAAAGTTCTGCAAAAGACGCCTTACCCAAGATCATACCTAGTTCAGTCCGGCAGACGTGTTTACAGAAGGAACCGAAAGCACCTGATCCCCTCACTAGATTTTCATCCAGAACATGAGCCAGAGGATGACTCTGATGTCACGGGATACCAACACTCTCCTACCGATGCCGATCCAGGATGTCCGCTTCTGAAGTCATCACCCCAGTCTCCAAAGACTTACCCTGAAAGAGCTAGCTCATCTACAGAAGCATCTCCTGATCCCTATGTGACCAGAAGTGGTAGGACTGTCCGACCGCCTGAGAGACTTGACCTTTAAATTACAAAGGAAGGGAGATGTGCTAAAAGCAAAGCCTGTGAACCGCGCGCTTAGCTGTAACTGTAGCGCGGTTTGTGTTCATGTTCAGAATCGAATGCTTGTAACGTGTGGTTGTTGTGTGTGCGTCAATAAATGTCATTTGTGTTAAAAAGCTGCCTAGTTACATAACGCCTCAACACGCAAACAGTACAATAGGTTACTTTTTCATAGGTAAAGGGTCCATTTTATGCGTAGTTCCATGACTAGGATTAAAGAGGTTACTCCCGAGCGGCGCACTGTTGTTGTCAGCTTACATGCTTGAATCAAAACGGCAGTTAACAATGCACTGAGAGGTTATATACGGCAAAAAAGGAGATTTTCCCGAAAGACTCGCGACTCGAAATTGAAGATCGTAGTGCGCTTATTACAATGGAAAGTGGAAGTAATTAAAAATGAGGGGTCATTAAAAATGAGTTAAGAAAGTCAAAAACTTAAAATATCACATATATATATGTAATAATCTCATTTAATTTTACTTTAAATTCTAATATTATATTTTAAAATCTTAGTGCAATATTAATGTATTCTAAAATCACTTTTCTAAAACTCCAGTTTCGTTTTATTTCCCGCGCTGGAGGTATATTAAATCACGTATTTTGGCATATTTATTATTAAAAGAATATTTTAATCGCTTCCATGTGCCCACAGAAATGTCTTGTTGGCGCCAGACTTTTCCCTAAAACACCTACGTGATTTGCTAAAAATAGCTAATATTCCCTTCACTTTGTGATCACGTGTCTATATGTTAATCCCCTATCCGAGAGGGAGTTTTCGATCTCTTTTGACTTGAAACTTTCATATGAGATGTACGCATATTCCGTTACTCTCCCATATATTGATAATAAATGAAAAATAGTTATTTACTCGGTTTGTTCATTACTTAAAGACTACACCAACAAAATTATTATTGCATATATATCAAAATATTTTTGAAATATATTGCTCATGATATGTGGTTTAATTTTCTATGTGAATATTTCTTAAATCACAGAGAAAAAGTTCATGAAGAGTCCATTATTGTTTATTTACGAAATTAACAAACAACAATTAAGTACACAAATATTAAATAGTTACCTAATTTAAACAACAAAATGCGATCTCACTCGAAGAAGAAACAAGTTTTTTCAAAGAAATTTACAAATTACATTCTATAATACATCAAATCGTAGTTTATGACTATTTTTACAAACTACAACGCAAAGGTGCAATAATTGTAATCTCTCTTATTATATCACATCATAGAGTCACAAACCAGGTACAAATTTCATAAATTACCCTTTATAAAGGTAATTTGTATTGCTTTCATAATTAGGTGCATTCATTTGTAGAATTTTAAAGATATGATTTACACAAAACACACACGTACACATATTATAATGATTATTTCTAGTGAAAAAATAGTCTTACATAACACTCACGAAATGTAGTGTTAATTTCACTCGCAAACTTAATCGTAGTAGTAAAGTTTTAATCTAAACACACAAACATGGCGAATAAAAATAGAGCAAAATTTTAAAAAAAGATCTTAAGATACATTTTTCTATAAAAATGAGCAAGATTCATTTTATCATACCGTTTTTATCAGCAGTTCTGTGACCCTAATATGAACAAGTAACACATGGGTGCTCACTGATTCCTTAACATGTAAAATAAGTACGAGTTAAAAGAAATAAGGACAAACAATTCTTTTAAAAATCAGCAACTTAAACACATTTGGTATAAGATGTAAAAAATATCATATATATAACAATAAACAATATATTTTTCACGCAAAAATAAAAAATGTAAATTCCTAAAAGATAAACAATAAAAAACACTTTTCTATATAAAATTTTTCAATTTATCTTACAACGATAGTTTCAACAAAGTCATAATATCCATATTTAATTGGAAGCACAACTATATCGCTTGGCTGAGATTATTACAATCAATCACGATTACAAATCACATTCATTTTGGCTACCTATACAGTCAGAGACTGAATTATCGACAAATAAAAAATGAAGTTTTAAGTACAAATTAACAACATTAGTTCATAACGTATTTAAAAAATAACTCAGACTTGAAAAAAAGGGTATATGAAATAAACAAATAACATATATATAAAACTGCAAAATATTTTAGAATAATTTTAAATTAGAAAAGATTTATAGTTGATTATGTTGTTACTCTTCATTCACTTTAATCAATAAATGTTTTAATTGGTCCCTTTTAAGCCACTTATTTATGTGCACTGAAAAGTCATGACTTAAAACTATCATTTTTGCATAAAATGTTTATGATTAAACTAATTTTAAACATTAATTCAAGCATAGACAATATTTTCTTTAGCCAAGAACAAAAAGACCTGATTTAAAAAAAATAATAAGGGAAATCATCGAATATAAAAATTACTGTTACATATGCACATATAAGAACAAAATGATTGCATTGCATTTTGATAGATTATTTATAGAAAAAAAATCTACAATGCATAACGAGACAGTAATCTAGGGGGGAAAACATGAATAGAGTAAAACAGTCTTGGAACCAAGCCATTGCAGTCAGTCTAGATTTCATATCAGACATCACATTTCATCTCGTTTATTCATGCAGAAGTTATAATGTGTAGCTTTTCAAATCAGAACTGTAAATAAATACACATTCTCAAACCTTGGATGCAAACAATATATATATACATATATATATATATATTTCATTACAATGGATGGTCCATATTTTTCCTCTGGAAACACTGAACGATTTTATTTTTGAATACAACTAGATTCCTATAAAATAAATTTTGAAATCGACTCTCATTCATAACCTTTTCTTATATGCAAACATGACATCAAGATTAATATAAACTATCTGGATACAAAAAAGGAGTTAAAAAACAATATCACAACCATCATTTACTCTACAAAAATTAACAGGAAAAAAGGTACAACTACAAATGAGGAAAAAAAAATTGCATTCTGAAAAGTTAGCAAACAATATAAGAAGAAAAAAGTTTAATCTGTTAATACAAGTGCCCTAGATTGTAAACATACAAGTGCCCACCAAAATTATACAGTATTCAGTCTTTTTCTTGTGCTTCATAATTTCTTTCTGTATTCAAAGGCCACTTATTAATAAGATGTATCGGATTTAAAGCCTGCAATCAACAGAACTGCTTGGCAACACATTTACATGCCTTCAGATGGGTTACAAAATATAGTTCAGGTACAACGAAATCAATTATTTTAGCATGTATAGTATTTACAGGTGATAATAAAGTTTATTTTAGATTTTTTAACTTAAAAGGTTAACATATTATTTATAGATTTTAGATGTTATATTTTTTGCTATACTTTATTAATGCAACAGGACTTGTAATTTGGAAAAGCACAGAATTCATATATTTTATCAATGGTCACATTTACAAAATGAAATAACTTCAACAATGAGTAAACTATGTGTAAACATTATAAAATCTCATCTATTTGACAGGAAGAAAGTGCTATCCTCTCTACAACCCAAATGGATTGCAAAGGCAAAAAAAAATTGGATGATGAGCATTAGACACTCGGAGCAGATAAGAAAATAATCATATTTTGCATGATGTAATTTAAAAAATACTTCTGCATTACATTTAATCGTATTTAAAGCAGAAAAGAATATAATTTTTCAATGTGGCAGTAATACTAAAAATATATAGTGAAATTTATTATGCAAAATCATGTGTGATAAATATAATTTTAGAAAACAAAATTAAAGGAAGACATTAAATCATAAAGAAATACATTAAAAAAGAACTATGTTCAAAAATTGTAATTTATTGGTCATTTAATATGTCCTCTGAGAAAAACAAAATTAAAAGAAGGAATTAAATCATCCAAAACAGATCCAAAATCTCAGCAAGATGTGAAAAAAAATTATAATCTATTGATCATTTAGCAAACATGCTGAAAAACCACGACATATTCGCTCTTCTTTAAAAAAAAAAAATTGGCATATTTTAACTATTATGGTTCTTTCAGTCAGAGTTTATTTTGCACGAAATGAGTGAAATTAAAAAATAACTTAATAGAAAAAAACACATTTTACAATGACGTTAATAATACAAAATGGAATACACATTCTGGGCTGTACTGAAAAGCAACTGTACAATTCAAGGCAAAGAAAGCGATATTTTGCTGAGCATACCATTTAAGAAATGGGACGATTTTCAGAAAACTTCAGCTTAATACACATAGAAGCCTTCATTTCTGCTCTTTCTTTTAATTATGTACCAGAGTCTGCGAAAAAATTATAGCTTTATAGAATTCCTGAATGAATGAATCATTCTTTTGTTAGGCATTATTTACTTCAACATGAAATTAATTTTTTCATTAATTAAAAATTTCATTTGAACAATACATAAATATGCAGCACAAAGGCATTTAAGATAGAATTCAATTCTTTCAATTTGAAAGATGTTAATATCAGTCAAAACATATTGCATACACGGAGTTATCTTTCTGTTTCAACAATAAAATGGAAAACAAAGCAATTATATTCTACACGATTGCATCATTATGAGATTGAAAATAAATGTTCCGGTGATTTTTAAAACAAATTTCACGTATAAACACTTACTCTTCCGATTTTCATAAATACTACAAAAATGTTTTCCATAAATACCTTTGATAAAAATTGGATATTTAAACATTACTACTTTTAAAAATACTAGCTGAAAATCTTCAAGCTAATTTATGTTCATCCAATAAAATACATGATGATTTTTACAAGATTATTTCTGTCATACATGTCACATACACATATATACATCGTTAGGGTGTCTAAAAAAATTTATTTGCAAAAAACATAGCTCTTCAGGGTTTTTCCCATTGCTTTTTGTCCTAATAGATAGTATATAAAGTTTCAACCCTCTAAGTTAACAGTAGGGTTTTCCTGTAAAGCCCTGAAATTTGAAAAAAGTTTTTTAAATGTAAAATTTTTAGAATTTTTTTAGAAATTTTACATGGTTACTAATGTGTTAAAACTGGTTTAAACGTCGTCTTATAAACATGTTTACTAATATTACGAGAATAAATTATAAGTTACACAAAGCTCAGCATGATTATAAAATATCTAAAAAAAGGTTAATATAGGTAAAAATATTCAAAAAACGAAAATTTTCAAATTATTCACCTCTAATAATAACAAAAAAAATTAATATTTACAAACAATATTATCATAACGAAAAGAATTTTTTTTTAAATTAACGAATACAAATTGCATTTGTTAACATTGCGCTAGTTAAAGGTAAAAGAAAACATGACCTCCAGATTGGCGTAAGTTGTCCCAAAATGAAATAAAGCAGCTTCTTCATTCATGACTTTGGTTGCTATCTGTGAGTTAACGCACAGTCTACGGATTGAACAAGTTCTCAGTCCATGGTTCCTCGAAAGTGCTACAAGACCTGTTTCACATTAGTGAAACTATGAGAAGAACAAGCAAAAAAGTTAGAATCGATATAACCCAAAACATAAAAATTAACTTCACTGCATCCAAAAACTGTGTTTTACACTGAGATTCTAAAATTATGACAGACCAAGACAAAGTTGTTATTGATGGACTCGCCGTTCTAATTTCTGGTATCCCGGGTTTTAAAGAAGGTAAACTTTTCAGGGTTCCAGCTATACTAGATGGAACTTTACAGCCACAAGCAAACAAAGTGTTTGTGATAGTTGAAGACTAGGGGTTGTCTGAAAATATTTCTGCTCTGTGTTTTGATACTACAATTTCAAACACTGAATAGAAGAATGGCGCATGTGTCAAATTAGAGAATCATTTGAAAAGGTAGCTATTGTTTTTGGCTTGTAGACAACATGTTTTTGAACTACTTGAAGATGATCCGTGAAAGTTTCCTGTACATCAACGAGCACCGAGTTTAAACAGTTTCAAGAAAAAATGGCCCACACTTAAAAATTGCAAGGAGCAATTTTAAAAATTGCAAATCAAGGACCGTGAACTGATAAGTTGAAAGAAGAGACTGTCTCCTGCCTCAAAATTGTTCTCAATGAAGAGAGAAATCTGCTTCTTCGAGGTGACTACAGGGAATGTGCCGAAATTATCCTGGTACTGTTGGAGAAATCCCCCCCGGGAGAGTTTGTTGTCAAAAGCCTGGGGCATTTCACAAATCCAGGTGGATGTCGACAAAACTTCACTCAGAAATGCTGTATGCTTTTAGAAAACGATTAGAATACGACAATGATAAAATCCAAAAACTGTATCAAATATGTTCGTTCTGCACTTTGATTTTTGTTAAGGTCTGGTTGAATGTCCTAAAAGCTGCAGATGCTCTTATAAATGATTTGATGCTTTGGAAGTCCCTGAATACGTATGAGAAATACAACCTGGAATTGCCCGAGGAGCTGTCTTTTAACTTTTAGTAGACATTTGTGGTATTTGACAGGAGAAGCAGTAAGATTTTCTTTATTTTCTAAGAAAGTATCAAACTCTGAAAAGAAGAAGATTACAGCATCCTTAATGAAATACTAAGTTAATGAAATATAATTTCCCACTGGTTTCCCTGTTTAAAATCATACCACAAAACTGCATCAATTGGTTGGATCGAAGTCATGATTGATTTTTCATTTGTTCAACCAAAATGGAACCCAGTTGGTAAACAATCCTCAGGTCTCGGAAAAAGATTTCAGGTTCAAAGAAATGAAAACTTTTATCAAGAATTTACAAGTAGTAAATGACATAGCTGAACATGGGGCAAAACTAATGGAGGATTTCGGTCAATCGATAAACAATAATGAAGAATAGACTCAACATCTACTTTAGTCTTGAAAAAAGTAGGAAAACTTCCTTGCTTTAAGAAGATAGTTTTGAATAAAATTTAAAGTAGTTAAAGTGATGACATGAGATTATTTGACAGTTATTGTAATTTTTACAAGTTCTTTGGACGATTAACTACTGTGAGTATTTAATCTTTTTCTTTCTTTAATCATGTAAAACTGTGAAATAATATAAATATGGCACATTAGTAACCATACAAAAAATTTCTAAAAAATATTCTAAAAATTTTACATTTTAAGAGCTTTTTTTTCAAATTTCAGGGCTTTACAGGCAAACCTTACTGTTAACTTAGAGGGCTGAAACTTCATATGTCCTCTATTAGGACCAAAAGGAATGGGAAAAAACATGGGGAGCTAAGTTTTTTGAAAAAAAAGTTTTTTTTTGAGACACCATAATACATCGTCATTAAATAATAAACATTGTGGTAGGAAAAAATTCCAAAGTCAATTTACTCCTACTTCATTTTTATATAAGAACACTAAACTATTCAACTGTTAAATGAATTTGCCATTTATAATTGAAGAAAAATAACTTTGTATGCAGAAACTGGTGATAATTCAGAAAACAGAAAAAATAAAAATCCTATGCTAAAGTACAAGTTAATACACTGCACAAGTATATATACAGTTTCTCACTACAGTTTGTCACTGAGAAGTGTTATTTTCTATACAAAAATGTAGTAAATGCTATGATTCTGGTAAAGGAGTGTCTTCATAATACCAGATAAGGCTACTTATTTCAGCTTAAATTCTAGCATGTTAATATTACACAAAAATGCTAACGAACATTATAATACATATTTGACAAGGGGTTTTGATTATAAGTTGAGTTGTTAAGAAAGCAACAAGAATTCAGTTGAAGATAAAGAATTTGGAAAAAAAATGCCAATCTTTCATCATTTTTAATACCAGGAATTACATGGTATGGAAAACGTATAAGATATTAGCTTTGAATTTAATAAGAAAAGAGTTTTTTATCTTAAACAACAACTTCAATTGCAAAAATATTTATAATCGCTGTATTCAGAAATAAAGAAATCATACAATGCTAATTCAGCAAATCTGGAGTGGATGTTGTCACTTACTCATTATGTATTTGCAAATAATGAGTAATAATGGCTCAGAAAATTCTCACTCACAAATCAAATTTGAACCAGATTGTAATAAGCATCGCCTTTTTCTTTTTACATAGACGTAAAGTAAAAAAAAAAAAATTTTTTTAAACTACCTACAAAACACAAAATACTTAGTCGTTACACAAAATGATTAATAAAAGGAAAACGGCTACAAACGGTAAATTATGCTATAAAATTCTTCAATTCCCAGAAATTTAACCTTCATGATGAGTAAAAATATTTTATACAGATCTTTCAAATCTCAAGCACAAATCTAATAAAAGTTTGATAAAGATGACGGAAATGTAACAAAATTTATGGAAATGGAGTAAGTCATCAAATCTCCTAAATTCATTACAAAAGGACAATATTTAAATAAGCATCATTTAGGCTACAATTAGACAAACAGTACTGTATTTTCAAATTTGGATTATATAATCTTAATATAACAAATGAATTTGACATATATAAATAAATTATCATTACTACGGATTTTTATTTAGATGCTGTATTTGATAAAACTGATCAAGAATATAATGATCCCAAATGTATCTGTGAAAATTCACACTTTATTTTTTAATTTAAAAGAAAAATTTATGTTAAAATTATAAAAACTCCTGTTATATTATGAACATCTCACTATTTTTAACTTTGATCGGAGTTACAATAAGAACGCTGTAGTATGTCCACACTATAACAGTGAGAGTGAAAAAATTCTGTATATCAGTAGATATACTTTACTGCATAATGTTTATCCGGCTGCAATCAGTCTTTAACCTAACACAGCAGATGCATCATTCGTTAGAATACTCTTGCATAGCACTCAATTTTAACTGTAATCATTCACAATTCACCATCATATGTAAACAACCTCATTTCACAACTCTTTCCAGCTAGTTACAGAAGAAAAAATAATTTTGCTATTACAGTTTCGGCAATACATTGAAACTGGTAAAACAGATTGAAGATTTTAATTTCAAGATTGTAACAAAGGTATATGTTCCAACATTCAAATAATAAAACCAATAACCCATACTACATAAATGAAAGACGGAAGACTGTTGCCTAAACAAACTTCAAAGATAAAAGTTTTGAAAGACAATAATCATTATCAGCAGATGATTCCATGGAAAGCCCAGCCAAGACAATGACACAATATCATTAATGGAAAAGAGACACTGCCCAGAAGATAGGAAATTTGCATATTTAATGCAAGCGAATCGTTTACTTTTTCATTAGAGAATATTAAGTTGAAAATTCATATTTTTATATTTCAGATGCAGTAGAAACACAACTTTAATAGATAAACTTAACTTTAAAGTAGATCAAAGTTAATAACCTAACAGTTCTCTTTCAGAAGCACTCACAAAAAATAATAATAAACTATCAACATAAAAGTAAATAATAGGTTTTTTAAGATACAAAGGAAATAAAAAAAACCAACTTAAAAAATGATTTCATATTTAGGATCACATTTTAAGGGCAGAAGGTTCAAATTTCATGTGAAGAAGAGAAATCTCTGGAACCATACACATGTTTGACAGCCACACACATAATCAAAAGCAGTTTTAACTTATGATGAACATCTGTTAATATGATTATTATATCAAACATATTGTTCCAAACAAAAATGCTCCATTGTTGCATTCAAAACTGATACCATTTTTTATCTTTAAATTTTGTTGCTAATTGTCTTGCTGCGCTTTGAAAACTTTCAGCTTCAGACATCATTTTCTCTGTCCGATCCTCCAGTTGTGACAGATTTTCTCCCCTTTCAGCTAGATTCTAAATTAATGAAAAGATTCATTAAAAAAACTATAAATTAAATCATTCTGTTAAAAAAAAAAAAATATTTATATATAGCATTCTATAATGAAAACTGTTCACAAAAAAAGCAGTCATATGTATACATTTGAAAAAATAAAAATAAAGCTATTATTTAGATTAGAAAGAATCTCTTGAAATCACTACAAATGATCTGCCATTAGTCATCCAATTACAGGGTTTCTAAAATTAATTTTAATGTGCTCGGAATTCTTAAATTCATGGAAAATAGTGACGATAGATTAAAAGGAGATTATTCCAGAAGGCTGATATTTCATGAATCATATGCTCCTTAATTTATTAATAATACTATGTACTTTAATATTATTTACAATTTTTTTAAAAAAAGAGATACTGAAAGGCACACATTTACAGTAAATAGACAGTAAAATAAAAATTTCTATTTACTGTGTAGAAATTCCACAGCAAAATAATCTGGAGTAATCATTTCAAACAAAACAGGTGGCAATATAAAACCATCTTGTAATGAAAGAGGTCGGCGGAAATATTTTAATTGTAATTAGTATAGGTATACAGAGTTCTAAAAACTGTGCAAAAAATGGCATGTAATATAAATAATAATGTTGTTTATTTAGATAACAAATTAAAAGCTATAACAGAAATTCACTAAATTATTTAAAATTTGCAAGGTTAAACAATAACTATTGGGTAAATACACCAGGGAATCATGAACTCAGAAACCAACAGTATGAAAAACGATATTTCTCAAGGGATGAATTGCATCCTCCCTCTCCAAAAGTTTAGTTAATTTCAAAGGAAAAAAAATTTTGACATTCATTGTAAGTTGTTAAATATTTTGAATTTTAATCGTATTAAATGAGCAACATTTGTTGTCTGTTGAATTAAGTTTTGTGGCTCACAATAAAGCATCGTTTGTAAGGTAGGGGACCCAAATATCGCCCACTTAAGCCATTATTTTAATGAGGACTAATTCATATGCAATCTATCTAAAATTGTTCCAATATATTACCTGGAAAGTTATCTAAAAACAAACTGAATTACAGCTCTAACACACAAGTTTAACACTCACCCCAAAATCTTTTTGAGACAGCGGTATTTTTTCTGATAAAAACAGTGTTCCTAATATTGCCCACTATATGTTCCTAATATCACCTATGTCTAAAATGGATGGAAATAAAGTGTAAGCAGTGACGAAACTAGGTATTTTGGCGCCCGGGGCAAAATATGCGATTAGCGCCCCCTACACCTACCCCGATCACCAAGAAATAACACAGATTAGTTTGCTTAAAGTCTTAATTAAAATCTACCGTTCTATACTGAAAAATGTCTAACACTAATTAATATGTTTGTAAGTATTTAATAAAGAAAAAAAACTTGCGAAGAAAATAATTTTGTTTGACTTAATACAAATACACTGAGTTCAAGTTTTACATAGTGTACATTATGAAAAACATGTGCAATAATATAATAATGATAATATCCTAACTATGTGTTCCACTTGGAAAAATTAATGTCACAAACAATTTTTCTGATGGATAGGTTAGTTTACTCGGTTAACCATTAAACACTCAAATTATTTTAGTTTAATTTTCCTCTTCTTTGCTGTAAAAGTTTTATCACATTATCGTAGGAAACGTTTGATGCCTTCTCATGTTCAATATAAATCACTGCAAGATTAGAAAGGCGATCTTGCTTGGTTAGTTTCTTAAATCGTTTTTTATGATTTTAAGTTTGCTAAAACTACTCTCATTCGATGCGACAGAAACTGGTAGAGTCGAGTAGATTCTTACGGCCGTGGTCAAATTTGAATAGTTTTCATGAAGACTAGTTGTATATAAATAATTTTAGAACTCAAGCTTAGTAGAATTTAGCTTACTCTTTTTTTATTCATTTCCAGCTAAATTGTCGCTACCTATCACAAAATACTTAAAACTCTCTATTTCAACAGATAGTTCATCCTTGTCCAGATCGTCTCGTACAAATTTGCCAAAGTAGTAGCCTTCTCTCTTAAAATTTTGTTATCAAGAGTCGTCAGTTGTTTGGGAGACAAGAATTCCGAAAATTCCATTCACCTTTTGCATTGATTGGAATCGTCTCTCTAACTCAGCTTCTATTCTATTATTCACTTGCAGTAGGGCAAGTTTGAATTTTTTATGTTGAGAAATTTCAGAGCTTTCATCTTCACATATTTCGTCAAAAAATCTTTTCCTCTTCCTTAAAAGACAGGTCAAGACAAGATTGTTTTGCTTCTTCAAGGACTTTATTCACAAATGTACCTCCACAATCGTTTATTTGTGCAGTCAGTCCTTTTAAGAGGTTGCATCAATGGCTATGTTCTCTTTTTGAAGCATTTTACTGACGATGTCTATTTTTTTAATGTTTTCTACCGGAAGCAAGTAAAAGCTACAAATTCAAAGGTCTGAATACTTTTCAAAGGTGAAACAGACACAGACTTCGTTTCAGGGCTTGATACTGCATCTAATGCCAGGTGATTCAAAGCCTCTACAATCTTGTCCAAGTGTTTGTGGACAACAGTTACAGCTTTTCTACGAGATGACCACCGAGTGTCACTTTCTTTTTTTAGTGTCAGTGGTGAATACTTTAATAAAACCTTCCATCTATTAGTAGAAGCGCTAAAATATATGCAAAGGTAATTAACAGTTCCGAAGTAACCTGCCATTACTCAGACCAAATTCAATGTATGAGCAGCTCACGGTACATATTTGGTCAAAGGGTTACTTTCTGAAATATGTGTCTGTACTCCCTGATATTTACCAGCCATATTTTCGCCGTTATCGTATGATTGCCCTCGGCGGTTCTTAATGCCTAATCCTTCGGGTTCAATTTTTTTCAAAATTTCCACCGAGAGTCTTCCTCTCTTTTTACACATAATGGTGGGGGGGGGGATCCTAATTCACATAAATATGATGTTGAAAATTGCAATAAAAAGTTTAAAACTTTTTTAGATATTGACACATATCCTTCTTTTATGGAAAACCAAAAAGGGTTCAAGAGACATTTCCTTGTATTTAATCAGGAGAAAAGGCAACCAGAAAGGTTAGCTGTTTGCAATGAAAACTGTCTTTGAACTGGAAAACTAATAACAAAAATAGCAAATATATTTATTTTTATATCTGGACACATATTTCTCTGGAGTACTACAGGGTTCACCCGGAACTCTTCTAGGGCGCACTTTTGAAAACCACTACTTTAATGTGTGCCTAATGTAGATAAAATTCGAAAGGACAACCACTTGTCCAGCGACAGTTTTGAAAAACTGATGCTTAACAACGAAAAAGAGCAGATTAATACCACTTTCCTTCATTCGTATTTTCTTTTAGCCACGATGACAAAAATGAGGAGAGATTACTATGTTTTTCTCTCTCTTTAGCTTTTTTTACGGTTTTCAGAGCTTGATAATTTTCGGGACATCTTTCGTTGAGTAGCAGAGTGAGGTTACGTTACGGAATTGTCTCCTACCTTCCGTTTCAATATCCGAAGACTGCCCCTTTTGGACGATTTTATTCAGTAAAGGGTTGATAGGGGGTGTAATATGAGCACATTTCTAGAGTCAGGACAGGCGCATACGCGGAAGGAAGCTGTAGTGAGATGCGTTCCCACATTCCTACGCGAATCCATCAGTCACACCCTTCAGCCCCCTGCGTCTCGTTGCACCGGCGTTGCTTGGGTTTTATCAACAGACACATCTTAATTTTACGTAATTATTTAACAACATTACAACTGGTTTTGATGCAGGGCTAGAATTTAAACAGAAAATTAAAAAGTAAAACATATATATTTTTTATGCTATTTTTTTTTAAATTTTTCTCCTAAATTTTTCACCTCCCCTGGTTTGGCGCCCGGGGCAATTGCCCCGGTTGCCCCCCTCTTGTTTCGTCACTGAGTGTAACTTATGTTATAATCATACTTTCTTTATTAAACATGAAAATTAAGGCACAACAAAATTGAAAGTAATACAAGACAGTTTTTTTGTATTTTTAGGAATATGGTTAAAGTATCCTTTTAACACTTTTCCCCTAAATAAAACATCAAAATTAAAAAGAACTTAGGAGTAATGTCAGGTGATAGGATATCAACGACGTATTTTTTAAAGGTTTTTTTTTTAATATAGTACCCCTCAAAGGGCTAGGACGATAATGGGAATATCCAAGTGGGCGATAATAAGGAAACTTCCCAGATAGCAATTTTAGTTTGCAGCAAGCTTGCCACAAATTTGTCATGACAAGAGTGCAAGCTTGCCAAAAATTTGTCATGACAAGAGTGCAAGCGTGCAGCAAGTTAAAGAAAGCTTCGAAGTCACCATGGAACGAACTTGCAGCAAGCTTGCCGTGTAAACTCATTGCAAATTATAGCAAAAACAGAGTACGAACACAACCCGGGATAGAACTCGCGACCTACCGCTTAGTAGCCAGATGTCGATACCACTCCGTCAGCTCGACTATGAGAGGAGAAGATAGATTTCGCTAATACAGCGTTCGATTCGATTCGATTCGATTCGTATACGATTAATTTTAAACTATTTTCTTGATTTCATTAATTTTTTGAGTTGAGAATATGATTTGAAGTCAAAGAGA
Organism: Araneus ventricosus; assembly: GCA_013235015.1. Taxonomy (NCBI): domain Eukaryota; kingdom Metazoa; phylum Arthropoda; class Arachnida; order Araneae; family Araneidae; genus Araneus; species Araneus ventricosus. Next base: position 2,314,786 of record BGPR01000028.1, on the reverse strand, counting down.
AAGGGCAATTTTCGCTAATAACTACGTTTTGCTAGTAGAATAAATTATGAAATTAGAGTTCAAAAGTAATTACTTTAAAATGAGACAAAATGTATAAGTTTATTTTTCAACAAACATTGACTGTTTTTTAGGTTTAATTTTGTTTATAAATGTCAAAATTTCAACATTAAGAAAAAGGCGATATAGTTTTCTTTAAAGTAAAAACTTTTAGTAAAAAGATGCAAAATGTTTCAATTTTTTTTTTTATAAAAAAGTTAGTTTTTTTACAAATTATCATTGATTTATTGAATTAATAAAAAGAAGGACGGTCTAGGAGATGCTATTAAAAATCGGATGGTTTTTTTTAAAAACAGAGACAAAGATAATTATCTCTTTGTGCTATCTTTGCATCAAGCTTGTTTTGCAAATTTGCATTGCAAAGGAGGTGGCGCTATTTGTCATGGAGAACTTGCAGCAGACTTGCAATGCAAGAAAGGTAGCGCTAGTTGTCACGGCGAATTTACTACAAGTTCGCGTCAAATTTGCTATGACAAGCTAATATGAAGTCAAAAGCAAACTTGCTGCAAACTTACGTGCTATTTGGGTTAAGTGGGTGATATTGGGAAAAACCTAGCTCTCAAACATGGCGGCATCTCCCTTCGGAATCGGATCGCAAAAGGAAAAACAAACTACATGAAAGTGTAGTCAATTATAGTCACTATGACTGCCTCATATGGTATAACATTATGACTTGAACTTTATTGATTATACTAAAAGTAATGAAAAAAAATTATTAATTCACCTAGCACGAAAATCAGCAAAAAAGAAAAAACAACACAGGTTCAAACGGCTTTCTCAAACAACTACTGAAGGGGGACGCTTTGTAGTTCCGGTAGTGGCCACCATACACCACTTTAAATCAAGAAGAAACTTTGGTAGGCGATATTAGTAACGTAGGCGATATTTGGGCCCTCTACCTTACGTTTCTCATTTCTACACTACTGGTCAAAAGTAATGCAAGATTGGTAAAATGCGAAACATTTGGAGTTAAATTGAATACAACAGTTCACAATCAGTTGTGGAGATTCGTGGAAACTCATATTTTACAGTGAAGATTTTGTCGGACAGTTAGGGAATCGTCCACAAACTGAGGAAGAAAAAGATTTGGGCTCACCCCGTTTCACAGGAAGCTGATAATGATTTGAAACTTTCATCAATTGTTTTGCTTCTTATGCACATTGTTTACGTGCATTTTTGTAAAAATTCGAGAAGATATAAATGCTTCGCATGTTTTTTGCTTATAACATGCAGAGATTCCAATCAAATTTTGAGAAACTTACAGAACACTCGATAAAACGTAAAAGAAACATTGTATTAAAAGTTGAAATAAATACCTTGAATATTTGAGGAAATATGAGTATTTGTAGTAAATACTTTTTAACTGCGCATGCGCGAAGTATAGCGTAAATTTTCTTTCATAACGTCGAAGCCAGATATCTAAGGCAGCTTGCATAAAAAATTCAGTTGAATATCATTAAGATATAGAAAGTTGTAGGCATTGCAGTCAGCAGAATTTCTGTTGATTTCCAAGAGAAACAAAATGATGAAGGGTTTTCCACAAATCAATATTTTTTAAACTTGAATCTTCAAACAGCATTATTGAATTTTATGAAAGTTGAATATCCTGAGTACTCATCTGCACTTATAAATTAAATACATAATTGAAATCACAATTCGACGATTAATACTCGAAGATTCAAGTTAAAAAAATATTGATTTGTGGAAAACCCCTCTTATTTTGCTTCCCTTCATCATCTGTGAAGGTCATTGGGGGCTTTATGTCTATGCTTTTGTAGCATTCATTAGGAATAGCATTATTTTCCATCCAGTCTTAAGTTTCAACTTTGGAAAAGATATAAATTCTTCTGGTATTTTGCGGGGTTTCCTCCCTCTTTAAAGCGGGGCTCCCTTACCGTACTAGAATTTGTGTTATAGTCTCACAAGAAAAGTTTCGCGAGCGCCGCTATACCAACCCGTGTTATATAATTTTCCTTATTTAAAAATATTTTTAAAAATGCAATCTGAACGCTTAGCTCTTGATGGTCTCGGGACCCCTCAGGTTGCACCCGCTAAACCCCCAGATGGCCGGCCTTGTAAGCAAGCACTCATATTTAACCTTCACATAAAGATCAATGAGGTTTCAAAATCTCTTTTTAAAAGGGGATTTAAGCTTATAAATAGGAAAAAACTTTACCCCTTTTCAAGTCACTGAACGATCCAACTTACCTTTCCTTGCCTTCCTCATTAGTAATAAATTTAGACATCACATAAGGGGTGATAGAGTAGGTCAAAATAATGAAATCCAAAAGAATCAGTGGTTTAACAGTTACATCAGCTTGTGCATGCAGAAAAAAGCTTTACTTGTACATATGTACCACCATATCAGTGGTGAAACCAGGGGGGGCTATCAGGCTGCACACTCCCCCCCCCGTGCTAAACCAGAATTCTTGATTTTATTTAAAATCACTATAACTGTTTGTTCTTAATTTCCCCTTTTTTAAAAAAAATAATAAAAACGTGACAACATTCTTTTTTGGCTTGACAGGCACGAAACTTTTCTGCCTAATTTTCTAGTCATTCCACTTGTATTTGTAGCGTTGACGCGGTCGAAAACATTTTTTGTCTGGTTATTTCATGGCATTTTTTATTAAATTATCGAAAGTACTGTTTTTAATGATTCTTATTGTCAGGTGAGTAGAGTCTGTGAAGTTAAAGTGTTTTGGTTTACATAAGCCATGAGGTTTGACATTCTTCACAGCGATACAAAATTGTTATGACCTCCGGGCCCGCGCGGGGGGAGCCGAGGGGGAGAGTCGCCACTGCACCATATGAAAATGTTTAAAAGGAATAGAACTTAATCATACCTGTTTCACTTTAGCAAGTTCTCCACCCAGTGTTCCTGACTGGGCTTTTATTTGTTCAGTGTTTGAACTGATATGTACATGGCTAGCTACATTTTTGGAAGGTTTACCACTAGAAACACCAACTGAGGAGAAAAAGTGAAACACTTTAAGATAAATACAAAACAAGAAAGAAAAGATACACATATCAAAATCAATAACGAAAATGACTTACATAACTCTTCTTTGTCGAGTATACTTGGGCCTGAACCAAAAAGTCCCTTAAAGAAACTTTGTTTTGGAGCTTCAGGAAGTTCTTTGTTAACAAAAAGAGTTCCAAGCATATCTTGCAATAAATTACTAAAACAAATATCAAGAAATGATGCATTCAATCAAACTAATTAAGTGAATTGGGATTCATATGCAATCAATGCTCACTCAGATTCACAGCAATACAAATAAAAGATAACATATATTTAGTTTTAAATCGCAGTTGGTTTATGTGCATTTATACGTATTTAACATTAACTAACATTACTGTTCTTTTTAATTTCTCGTATTCAAAGTATACAAAGAAAAAATTGTAATCTTCAAAAAATTTGACCTGAAAATTCTGATGAATCGCAACGTTTAAGACGCCTTCGAAGGCGCTTTTCCTTTTTTTCATATGCAAGGGCTATCATGACCCCGAGGAACCCTAGTGACAGTTCACTACTATTAAAATTACAATCGTTACTCGGGCCTATAATATGAGGGTTTCCAAAGTTTAAGTTACAAGCATAACTTTTGAAATTATTCAAAATAGTGACTACAAATATTTTAAAAATTTATGCAATAAAAAATTTGGAGAATGGTAAATGCAATGTATCTTTATCATTTTTAAGAAAACATGAAAAATTACCCTCTTCTGTAATTTATATGTTTCGTATGAAGAATTGTGTTCCTTTCAAGAACAATAACAAGACTAATAGATCACAGTTAAAAGGAGTTATTGGAATTGTTTAGAAGATTAACTGACAAGAAGAGGCATTGGTAGGCTTGAAGATGGAAAATCTAAAGCAGACATGGTTTACTATTTACTGATGTCTTGAATGGTGGTAACCAAGTTATGGAATAGTCCATTAGGTGGAAGACCATGACCATTTAGATGGAAGCAAAATCCTTGTGTGGGAAGACATCATGTTGGATGGTAATGCACCACTGCATATTTTTGATGCGGAAACAGACTCCATACTTCAAAAGGGATGTGCTTCTTAAATTCATAAGAGACTTTTCTGGGGAGCTGTTGTAAGCACCTTTCTTTTCATGGATGAAAATGTATGGCCACTCAGCTTACCAATGAATTTCTGGAGGAAGAGGATATTCATGATGGCCAATGAGGCTGCGTACAGAATTCCACAGAGAGCATTTGAGATGTTCTATAAAGGCGAATATACACTCGCGAAACGAACAGTTCACGAGTAGCTAGTTCACAGGTGTGGATCGGGTTTTTGGTTCGCAGCGAGCAGTTCGGCCAATCCTGTTGGTTTTTCGGGGAACACAAAAAGATTCTGAGTTCACGTTGGGACGTGTTCAAGTGTAGTTTGTAGCTCTCCGTGAACCTCCTTTGAACCTGCAAGGTCAAATCTGCCAACCAAGGTGTATTACATAGACAGATTCCACTGGCGACTAACACGCGATGATTAATGGTTCGAGGTGGGTTTGCTCTTTTCTCATAGTTCGTAGTTAGTTTGTCATGAAAATAAATTCTTCAAATGTCTCGCTAGCGATTCACAAACTGTTCGACTCACAAGTGTATACGTGCCATAAGAGCCACTGCATGACGTCAGCCTCCTCTCGGCACCCTTCAGTGTTAAAAATCAATGTTGTCAGAGGAATGGGATTTTTTGCCACAATATATGATCAACTATTTAATTTTCAGCATTGGGACCTGCAAGGCTTGTATAGCTGGGTGGGGTGGTTAAATTTCTTTCTACGATTTTGGAAATATAGATTGTACGATGTCGGCCATTTTGCATATAAAATTTCATTAAAATAAATCAATTATTATTCAAGATATCACTTGTTATGTAATCTCAATTTTTAACAATGTGCAAATAACAGAGTCATAATGACACAGGAAGGAACATCAGACAGAAACTGTACAATACTGACAGAAACATGAAATTGAAAATCAATGCAATGGCAATATATTTCACTTTCATGAGCATAAAAACGTTCAAAATTACTAAGAAGCTCACCAATAATCAGCAGAGATTGAAAACTTCTGTAGTTCTGTAGGAGAGCATAAATACACCCCATGTCCATTCTTACTAAAGCAAAACGTTCTAGCAACGCTGAAAAGATTCACAAACACGTTTATATGTATGACAAGATTTTTTTAAATGTGCTTCACTTATTAGATAATAAATCAATTGAAAGGTCAAAATACTGCTGCAGAATAAAGGAAGAGTAAAAATTAACAAATTTAGATTACATGAATAATTCAGATATGTATGCTTTACACTGCCCAGAAAAAGTTAAGATACAACCTGTGTTGGGATGCTCAATGCTATAAGAATCAAGATTAAGGTTAAAAATATTGTTTATGTAAAAAATCGTAAGTAACTTTAATTAAATCTTATGAATCAATTTACCCCCCACTACTTTTAAAAGAACTGGACATTTATATAGAAATGGAGGAGCCGTGAATATCAAACTTTCGAATTTTCTTTGTGTCTCTAACTGATGTTTCTGGATCTTCAAATTTTTATATAAAAATATAGTTGGACAAGTTCAGAAAATACTGTTTATCCTACTTCTTACGATGGCAGGCCATCGGATAGATAGAAATGAGCTTATAACTAACTGATGCTGTAACAGCTAACTATCTCTCGCACAGTGTTTGTTACAAAGACTTTGGGACCAATTCCAAACCAAAAAGTCACTTTCAAGAAGACTGTACAGGTCTGTCACGAGTTACAAACCCTTCTGATGCCAAACTTCTGGCTATTTTGGTCCAAAGAAGGGAAATTTCTGACCCCGCTTGTTAATGAACTCTTTATCATAACAAGCATAAGAATATCTGCATTCATAGTAAGAACATGTCTTCATAAACAAGGTCTGTATCCAAGAAGACAAGAGGTGTGTGCCTCTTAATGGCCCGAATTCAGCTAAAGAGCACATCACCAAAACCAGAAAGCAATGGAAAACTAAACCCTCACAGACAAATCAAAGCTTAGTTTAAAGGTGATTTATGTTGAGTTCGGACTTGGAGAGAAAGAGGTACATTATCCTCCTTCCAAGATCTTTAAATGAGCTGGAATTCAGCTGATTCCATTAATGGTCTTAATTTCACATTCAAGTGCTGAACAATTTAACTGCTAAAGTGGAAAGGCGATGCCAAGAATGCATCACGCCTAAGGAGGGCATATTCCTCACTGAAACCTATTGATTTCAATATATTTTTGGAAAAAAACCCTCCAAAAATAGACAGTTAAGAATAACTGTAATTATAATTAGTTAATTAAGTAAATGATTAAAAAAGTAAAGTAAAATGAAATAAATAATCAGAAAATACAATGTTCAACCATATCTTGTTTTTTCATCTATATTTGTATGCAAGGTAAATACAAAAAAAATTATTTGTACCTTAACTTTTGGAGGCCAGTGTTCATAAAAATTAAAACTGCATTAAACAATTGAGAAAATCAGTAACTACTTTTTAATCACTTATTAGTAAAAATGATTTATTTCTATATTCTCAACAGCATATATGTTTGCTTAAACTTTTTTTATGAACTAAAATGTATATACAATAAAACACCGGTTAACCGTACTCGGATTAACCGAAACCCGGGTTATCCGAAATCCCTCTGAAATAGCAAATCCCAAAATCATGTAATGTACTGCACGGAAATAATCGCAAAGGCGAGACTTTTTTGCAACGATATCCCCACTTTTTTCTTTTAAGCATCAACAAGAAGTTCAGTGATTTTAGAATGCTAAAACTAAAAGTAATTGTATTAAAAATATTAATTATGATATTGTTTATTTGGGTCTGTCAGGCGTATTTTGCCCGAAATCGTCGGTATAAATATTGCGCCCGACGGAGAGTTAACTTTTATAAAGAACATAAGTGTAGCCTACAAAGATAGTTTTGAATTTGTTTTACACTCAAAAAATTTCAAAATTACATACTGGAATTAGATACAAAATATTAATAGATGTTCATGGCTTAACCGAAATCGTTATCCAAAACGCCTCCCCCCCCCCCTTAGTTCGGTTAACCGGGGTTGTACTGTATATGAGTAATATAAAATAGCTATAGCAGAAAGGTATATGAATTTAAACCATAATAACAATAATAAATCCATAAAATACAAAAATAAGGAAAGAGCTGAAACCAGGTTTTTGTTTGTATCTGCAAGCATCATTTGTTTTAATAACAAAAAAATTTTCTTAATAACAAAAAAAGAAAACTAAAACAATATAATCTGGTAGATTTTGATGCAGTCCTATTATGACTACAATTCTATTATGATTGCCTTTGAATTCTGGAAGCCATACTTAATCAGCAATAATGAAACCATCTTGCACAAGGCACTGCTTATTCTACTGTTACTACAATTCTATTTTTACATTATTTACTAGCTCACCCTAAAGCTTTAGAAATTCCATCGGTGATGATATTCCATTTCAAAACTTTTAGCTTTGTTCTTCTACACATTGTCATGAAACATCTCAAATAAAATTCATAAAAACGCTATCATTAATCAACTTTTTCGAATTACTACTGCATACCTTTATCAGCTAAATTAGATATTTAATAACACTCTTAGAAAACAAAAATTCACAAAACTGGTTTTTTAAAATTTGTGAATTCTCTACAGTGATGTGATTCTTCTATTTTGTCTATTTCTTCCATCTGTAACATTAAAGTCACATGAAGCTTTAATTCTCACAAAACAAAATTAACTAATTTCAATGTGCAAGGTATTCGATCTTTATTATAAATAAAAATTATCTTTATTTAATAAAATAACCAATTTCACTCAAATCAAACAATCAGAAAGAAATCTGTTCTAAATTGATAATCAACACTCAAATTAGTTAACGAAATTTCAAGTAACTTTTTAAGACAAAGATTCAGAAATAACCTTATTTAAACAGAGTAGTAAAATTATTTAATCAGCCATTAAATATATATACCACTAGCCTAATATTCAAATCATCAACAAAAATCCTTCAATCAACATTCATAAATATCTCTGTATTAAAGTCTCCCTCATTTTTCAAACAAGAAAGGCATCTTCATTCTAACAATCCTAATAACAACAAAATCCTACCCTCAATCAATCCATTTTTTTAAAAAAAGTATACAATTCCTTTACAAAACTTTCCTACCAAGATCGAATGGAGTATTTCTCCAAATTACAAAATAAACTCAAAAAATTAACTTGTATACACTGATTTATGTCCTTTACTTTACAACTTTTAATCAGTATTCATCTTTACTACTAATAAAAGCAAGAGTGTATGTGTGTGAGAGTGCATGTGCATGCATTCATGTTGGCTCTCTACAGGGCAGATCCTTTGACTTCAAGTTATTAAATTTGGCACAAATATACTTTGGAGGGTGGGAATGTGTATCTTGGAGCGATTTTTTCAGAATTTCAATTAATTTGAATTTTAGTTAATTAAAAATTAAACAAAATTTTGCGTTTTTTGGCGACAACTTTCTAAAATATTATTGCACCTGCATAATTTTTATACCACCTTTAAATTTAAATAATTATCTTTTCAGTGATACTTATTTAGTTGCCAGCCACGTTTCTTTTTTTCCCTCTAATTTTAACAAATTTTTAAAAATATTTTTATGCATAACTTACGTTTTTCATCGTTGCAATGAAATTTAAACCGTTTTCATGCCTATAAAAATATTTAAATGCCTATTTCTCTTCCATTGTTGAAAGCTAAGGAATGAAGATTCAGTTTATTTTTTTCATATTCTTTCGTAATATTATAATTAATTTCACTTTCATTTCTTTATTTCATCATTTTTTTGTGTGAAATCTGTAAACAAAGTCCTTTAAGATATTAAAGTACATTAGGAAATATATCCAGTTAACTTCAAGATTACAGTTGCAAATCTTTCATTCTTTTTATCTGCATGATTTAATTCAGCTAACTTGCTGCTGGATATAAAATGCACTGGACCATTTTAATGTTGGAATCAAATTCATATTTTGCATGAGAAATAAGAATGTGAAGTTGGCACCAACAACACACAACTAGATGTTAGATGAGATGGATGGTTACTTGACTTCATTAGAGACAATCATATAGGAAATGAACAGAACAGATGAAAGGCTACTAAAAAAACATGGATTAAACATCTATCGCATTTCAAGATTTATAATTACTTATTCATGAGAAACACAATCAGTATTCTCACGAAAAAAAGTTAGTCCGTGAAAGTGGCTAGTGAGAAAGGAACAATCTTAACCCCAAGTAGCAGCCAGAGGGAAAGGAGCTATCAAATAAATACTTTAAAAGCAACAAAAAATAATTTACTGGAGAAGTCAAAATAAGTTTTTTATTCAGCAGAAAACCTTTGTTTAGTTTTGCATGAAAAACACCCAGTTTCAAACACAAAACTGATTTGAAATGACAGAAAAGCAAGCAAGAAGATAATTGGCAAATGCACTTATTGAAGGGGGGGGGGGCGGGATTCTGAAATTAAAATTACAAAATTTTTAAGACCAAATCAGGAAACTTCCAAAATGCAGGGATGAGATTGGCAAAAAAACAAAAAGACTGAAATCATACGCGAGCAAAACATTTGTACCATAATTTATACGCGAAAGATGTTTTAAGAAGTAAAACATCAGAACACGCAACATGATGACAATATTACACTATAATAATTAACAACTTAATTTATAATTCAGTATGCATAAATAAGAAAAAGAATATTAAATTATTATTAAATCATTCGCATTAAATTTAACAAACAAGTTTAACACATCATCAGGTGCATCAGAAAATACAATTTAGACATTAAAACATATTTACCAACTATACATCACTGAGATTCAACATACACCCAACAGAAGTCTGAGAAGAATTATATTTAATAGCCTTTTGATAGAAGTTAGGTCAAAAAATAAATAAAAATAAGGACAAATAATTCCTTTTGCTTCATGCAATTGTGTAAAGTGTATTAGCTCTTTATAAATTATAATAATGTATCATATACTGATTTCTGTTTTATTTCTTTTATTTTTATAAATTTTTGCAAAAGTAACAGCACAATGATTTTGCACCTTATAAAGCAAGAGGGGTCGAGATACTGTACAGCTACAATGACAGATTCATTTAGCATTATTGTTATTTGAAACCCTTTGAAACATTTCCTTAATTGTTAAAGAAATGGTTTTCTTTCATTTTGTTTTTTTTTTAATTGTGTGGCTATTGTTGGTAACAGATCTCCATTAACATGCTTCACCCCTTGTTTTGGAGGGCTCCTATCTTTGATAGATTTTTCTTCAATAAAGGATGTGTTTGCATCCTCTGCAAGTTTATTTTCAGTAGAGGCTAAAGTTTTTGCACGGTCTTCATTAGTATCTCTCTGTTTAATTACTAGCATAGTTGTCGGGACTACATTACCTCTAGAATGCCGAGGTAAATCATGTTTTATTTATGTCTTATTCTCTGGTTTTTTGTTGCATATGCACACGGCTCTTTAGCTGCCTCTTCTGACAGGAGTTTCTTTTTTATGTAGTTTATTTATTTGTTTTTGTTCCATTTTTTTTTCTAATCTTTTAGGCCAGCTGTATTAATTATTTTTTCAACATGTTCATGCAATTTTTTTTTTTTTTTTTTTGCAAAATATGACACAGAGGTTTTGTTTTCTGCAAAAAGGTGGTAATTAATACTTTGAATGGCACTGAATGTTGGTATGTTCATCCTTGTAGAGCTTGCCGATATAATGTTGATTCCTCAGTAGAAGATGAACCAGCTAGTTTCCTAGCCAGTGTAGTTAAGTTAAGCCGCACGGTCAAGCATATTTTCCCAGAATTTTCTTTCGAAAACGGAAGATAGGAAGGGTTTTTTTTCTTTGTGTGAAAGCGGAATTTTCGGAAGAAAAAGCGAATTTTTGCGGTATAAAAAAATAAATAAATAAATAAATAAAAACGGAATTTTTCAGAGAAAAAAGACAAAAAAAGCGGAATTTCTTCAAAATAACAAAAAAGCGGAAATACGCGAAAAAGCGGAAGAATCTCATCCTTGAAAATGGAATAATTTGATTGTACAAAATGTACAGTCAAATAGGTAAAATAAATCAATATATATACAAAAATTATATTATTTCCCTAAAATACAAAAAGTATAAAAACATCATTACAAAAACATGTTGTACTTCTGAAACTTTTAATGTTACAAAAGAAATACACTGCCGAGAGAAAAACAATGACATTATTTTATTATGGCGGAACAAGATTAAAATTCGGCAGAAAATATTTTTAACATACTTGTCATCACATATTATAAGAAAAAAACTAACCGCATATCAACTAAAGGCAGAAACTCTTCATTACAAATGATTCTCAGAGAAGGTAAACTATAAATAGTGATGTTTCCACTTGCAACATAACAGCTTAAGCAAATTTTATCTGAAAAATATAAAGGTTCACAAATATTTATAACCATATTCAGCATTTAAACATAGTTTTATGAAACATCAGCTGAAATGATTAAGTAATTTAAGTTGCAACGTTTATGTTCTTATATAAAAAATACTTCAAATCCACAGTAGCTAGAATAGCTAGTAAAAGTTCCATGTCTGTTACAGAATTAATTTCAAACACAAAGCTCCTTTATTTCGTATTCATAAGCACTTAACGAAAAGCTAGTGGAATGGTGTTGATAAAGACAAAAGCATCTCTTAGGACTCATGACTATTTTCTCAAACAAAGTTTCTACTTCGATTTTTCTATTTGAATGTTATAAGGATTTTCAAATACCACGTTTGTTGTTTCATGTACTATTTCATTTCAAATTCTATGTTTGGTAGTTGTTTGCTGTACCTATGTTCCAATATTTCAAATAAACTTTCCAACAATACGTAAAACTTACTTTCATAGGTTATTTTATTTACATTAACATCTCATTTTTAAAGAAATACTAAGGCTATTTTGGGATGAACATTGCAATTTCGAACCATGATCAGACGACGAGGACAACACTTGAGAAATTTTCTTGCAAATCAGAGTGATCCAATTTTTTTGGAGTTGGCTGACTCACTCACAAGTCAACAGCCCTGGAAAACTTTGAGTATTTAGAATGCTTAAAAAAATTTTTATATCTTGTTTAACATTTTGTTTAAAACTGCATTTAATTAATTTTTTTATATGCAAGATACTGAAACCAACTCTCTTGAAGATGACTGGCAATTAAATGTTTTGTTAGTTCAGTTTGTCATAATACATATTACCTAAAAACTGCTTGAATATAGATATTAAATTAAAATCAATAAAAATATTTGATTTTAGAAGTCTGGAAGGGAAAAGGGGGCTCTCTAAAACTTGCATTGCCTAAGGGCTCCTACAGACCTTAATCCGGCCCTGCAAACATGTTATAATTTTCTTCAATAATTTAAGGCAACAGCTTTTTCAATAACTAAAATTCTTTACCAAGAAGAGGGAAAGGAGCAACTTCAAATGATAAGAGGCATTTGTGGGAAACTTTGCCCACTTTATTCTTTATGAAGATAGCTGAGGGAATTCTGCTTTTTTAAAGTAACAAAACATGGCTTTATCAGTGGTCATTAAATGCCTATGTTTCAATTTGGTTTTCTCACTTTCTAATGTGTGGAAAGTCAAGTAGATTTTTCCTGTACACCTTGCTTGTTCGGATTTTGCTTTTGAAACAATTATCAAAAGTCTCGTATGTTTTGATTATGGGGCTATTTATGGACTCATGGAATTGGTCTAGGTCATTAGGACCTTTTAAGATTAGCCCCTCAAAGCTAAAATATAATTATAACAGCTGCTTTCAGCCTTTCACCAAAGGTAACGTAAATATTTATTATAACATTTCTAATCAATTATTTTAAGCTAACATAAATGCAAAACATTATAAAGGAATGATTACCAAAGATATATTTCATTAATATATATTAGAAGCATACCATGATCTTTAAGCAAAATAACTTCGGCTTTCACAACAAATGAGGTTTCTGTCAGATTGATTTTTTGAATACAAGACTGAGAAGGAACTGTTACAAGAATGGCTTGTTTCTCTGAACACATCAATACAAGTTGAGAATCTTGAGAATCAGATGTTGGAGAAACTTTACTTTTCGAATGATTATTGGATGAAAGCTCTGGAACACAAAAATAACTTATTAACACCACAAGTAAGTAGCTCCATTTCAAGCTAATTTAATGAAATCATTAAAACACAAAAAATGTTAGTCTAAAATTTTCTTCATAGCTAAATGCAGAAACAATAAAACTAAAAATGTTATATGCCAGAAAACAGAAAGCAAAACAATGCACACCATTTTTAATTATAGCAGAGTATTAATTTAAAAACATATTTTTATTTTAACTTTTTCAATATAGAATGAAACTGACAACATAATATGAAATTATACACAATGTCTAATATTTATAATGTTAAAAACAAAAAAAAAGTGATATAGATTAATTTAAATAACTCAAGTTGTAGTAGTTCAAAATCGGTGTAATGAGGACAGAGGTAAGGTATTGTAAAATGTTTCAATTTCACATGTTTATTTGGATGAGAAAAAGCCTGACTCTATATACAGGGGTGTCCCAAAAAATTGGAACAAGGTTTTATTTCCTTAAATATTGATCCAAACACATATATTTTCGTATCAGTATATACTGTACAAAGTTTCATCAAATAAGGTGAAAATTTGTATGACAACACTTTGGCTTCTAAGGGGATTGATAATAAAACATTTAAAAAAATTAAATTTTAATACGGCCTTCATAATGCAAAAATGTCAATTAGTAAAATGTTTCTTTTACATTCATCTATTCACATACAAATTTGAACGCTTCTATCTGCAAAACTTACAGAGATACAAGAAGACAAATTAATTGATTTAGACCACTTTTCCATGCCTTTGACTGCTGTTAGATCCAGTCTTACGATGTGGTACATTTCAGGGATAATATACATATTTCAATAAGTTATTAAAAGGGCTATATCAGGAAATAATAATGCATTTGCTAACTCTTGTTAAATCTAAAAAATAGTCAAATACATTAATTGAAGTACTTACAAAAATAGTATACATCTTGTGAATATTTGAAAGATATCTAAAGCAGTGACGGCTCATCTGCTCAGAAACAAGCATGCTACAAAAATATTACACAGTAGAATTGAAATACAATTTTTCAAAAATAGATTTACTTTTAAATAGCCCAAACTTGTAGTTGTAATTATCTGAATTGTATTTTAGAAAATTACCATCGTATATTTTTTCGATGAGTGACTTCCAACAACTAAAAACGTATACGTAGTAACCAGCCAAGCTCCCGTTGAGGCAACATGAAAGTTAATCCGAAAACTAAAAACAGTCAACAAAAGAGAAATAGAAGAAAAACAAATCAAGTGAGCGAAGGCGAACCTTTGGTAAGATCGAAGGGGTAAAAAAGAAAGATAAGAAAAAAGAGAATTAGTTGGCCAGCGCTAAACAGGAGCATCCGAAAATCGAGTTTTGGAAAGGATAGCTATTCGCCTTCGTTCATTATATCACTTAAATGTGCTCAATGAACGAATTTCGGTTGTTTTCCAAAACTATTTGGTATACAGCCCCATCCTATGTCTGTCTTACTTTTCCATTCATTTTCGAACTCTCGGAGTGGTGAAATAAGCAAATAAGAATAAAAACGAAAATACGAATTTTTAAAATAATTTTAGTGGCTTCTGAAACATTACAACCCTAAAGGGTGAGTCGCCACTGCCTTTAGATAAAGCTTAATAATACTTACAACGCTGAAAGCAAATATTTAATATTCTTGCTCAGTATAGAGCTATTTTACTGTTATACCTTAATTTTTCATTTTCTCAAGTTGTGCTTCCATTCTTTAACCAGAGGGTAGTTCCAACTATCTGCCAATGAAACTGAGTAACAATTTGAATCATTGGCAATTTTTTTTCAATCTATAATGATTGGATGATGTACTACTAGAAAAACATTCCCATGTTACAGTTTTTCTATGCTGAATAAATTTGCATTTCTGCAATAAACATCTCCATATAAATTTGTGAGAAGTCCCTTTAAATTTAAAAATTAATATATTTCTGCAAGTTTTGCAGATAGAATCGGGAAACTTAGTTTACACATAGATGAATGTAAGAGGAACATTTTACTCATTGACACTTTTACTGTATGGGAAAAGCATAAAAATTTAATCTTCTTAACTTTTTATTTCCAACTTCCACAGAAACCAAAATGTTATGACACAAATTTCTACCTTATTTGATTAAACTTTGTAATTGGAAGTATAAGTCTAGGTTCAACATTTAAGGAAAATATGCTTGTTCTACTTTTGGGGGAAACCCTGTATATGCTTATAGCGTTTTTTCCGAGTCGGAGATTCTTTTTCAAGATCTTAAATAGGATCAGACAGAATAATATCAGAATTGCAAAAATTTTGAAAGTACTTCCTTTCAACATTTGAAAGTTAAAAATTGTCAAAAAAATCCTTTTGAATACAAAAAAAAATAATTCATTTAAATTTATCGACAATAATTTTTTAATTATTTTTTTATGTATCATTAATCATTTCTTCATTTTTCTTTATCATTTATTTTCCAATTTTATCTAGCAAAAAAGTTTTCCGCTGTAAGAAAAACATTTAAAACACAGTTTATGACATTGTTGGGTGCTGCCTCCCAGATTCAGTTAGAAGTCCTATTGAGAAAAAGAGTTTAGTAAATGCACACGCTCAACTGAAAGAAATTGGGACAAAGGTAAATCACAATACTCAGAGAGGGATAAAGCTTTTCTGAGAAAACAGAGGATAGGAAAAATTCTCTCAAGTAACCTTGGTTTCTTTCTGTTTTTGGCTGCAGATGAAAGAATCAAAATATTAGATTGCTGATGGGTTCAGATATTATGCAAAATCAAATAAGTGATTAAATTTATACACTGAAAAAGTTGAGGGTGCTGCAGCTCCACAATCCCTATACACAAGCCAACCCTATTTATCCTTTACACAGTGAACTCTGGCGTAATATTGCAAGCAGGCAGACATTCAAAGTTATTTGTCACCACATTGAGAAATGAGTAACTTTCTTGTGATAACATAAATAGTAGTTTTAAAATAATGATTAATTCTGTTTTTCTAAAATATAAAATCAAGCGGATGTTTTAATTTCAAATAATCTGAACGATTTTCAATATCATTTATTTGATTGTAGCCGACAGATCGAAAAACATTACCAATGGACTTCGCATTCTGCAATTTTTACAAAACATGAAAAGTCACGTCTAGAAACATGTATTCAATTATCCGGAAGAATCTGTTATCGACTTCCACAAGATCTCATTACTGTCAGATAAGAAGGATTCTACAGTACGATGCATAATTAAAAGTTTTAATCAGGAAACTATGGTTTCTGAGCTTCATCTACCTAATTGGCATTAGTCGCACAAGTAAAAATTTGGGAAATACGGATTAGGATTACGAGTAAAGGAAGCAGAATGTGCCTTGATTTATGCTACCCAAATTTAAATCTGAATCTAAGTCTGAAAACAAGTGAAAATACCTTTAATTAAAAATTAAAAAAAAGAATGGAAAACGAAGAATTATAAGTTAAATTGAAGTATTTAATTTCTACACCAGCTGACAATGAAAAATTTTTAAAAAGTCGAACAGGTTATTTTTTAGCATTTACTGAAAGAGAAAATTTGCATTCAGTTTTTCTGAATTTGATATTCAATCATTTAGACATAAGCATAAGATTTCATGTTCGAAAATTGAACTTTTTCTGATGCTTGTAAGCTGAATAAGCAAAAGCGATTTATCCTTCCACTATATCAAAATGGTTGTCTTTTGAAACAAAAATCAGGAACTTTTCAAAGACTACATAAGGAACAATCAGTTCCAATAAAAACCTCAACCTGATTCATTGAAGATAAAATACAAATTCCGAATGGAATGCTAGATTTTCTTACCTAATTACAGGAACTGGATGTCTGACTGAACTTAACATGTAACTTAGTAAGTTACAACTCAAGCTGAGAGTATGCGGAAAGCTACAATTGATTACATCACCAATTTTTTTAACCCAATACATTTGTTGATGAATCTAGAGAGCACGGTTACAGACAGATTTCTCTCAACTAAACTTTCAATTTAAATATAAGGTTTCATTATAAAGAACAGATCACTAGTATTTGAAACTAAACTTTGCTGAAAAACACTATCTGATCAAAAGAATCCTGACACTTTCGGATTTTCAGATATTTTAGAATTTCTCCAGAGAGGCTAAACTGATTGCCCTTGAATTTCAACCATGTAAAGAATAGACTCTAACTCACATTTTACAGTGAAGATTCGGTCCTGAGGGCAATTAGGGGGGACACCAAAAAGGGATGAAGACAAAAAAAATTTCGACCCATCCCATTTCAAAGAAAGCTTATAACGAGATGAAACTTTCATCAATGGTTATGTTTGATGTGCATAATATTTACATGAATTTTTGTAAACACAACACAAATATTCTTGAAGATATAGAGGGTATCTTAAAAAATCCCAAATTTTTCTGCATGTTTTTTTGCTTAGAACATGCAGAGTTTTCCATTAAATTGTAAGAAACTTATTGAAAAAGTGATAATATGTTAGAAAAGCATTGTATAAAAATTTGGAATAAAAATTTTGAATATTAGAGAAAATATGAGTTAGTTGTAGTAAATAATTTTTTACTTTGCATGCGCGAGACATGCGTAACTTTTCTTTCATAACATCAAAGCCAGATATGTAGGGCAACTTATGTAAACATTCCAGTAAAATATCATTAAAAGTTAGAAAGATATCAGCATTGCAGTGAACAGAATTTTTGCTTCCCTACAAGAGAAACAAAACGATGAGGGTTTTTCCACAAATGGATATTTTTAAAACTTAAATTTTCGAATAGTAATCATCAAACTGCAATTTACATTATGAATTTTATTAATAAGTATGCCTGGGTGTTCAGCATGTTCAATCTTTATTAAATTCTATAAAATTATTCGAAAATTTAAGTTTACAAATATTCATTTGTGGAAAAACCCTCATCGTTTTGTTTCTCTTAGAAGGAAGCAGAAATTTCGTTCACTGCAATGCCGATATCTTTCTAAATCTTAATGGCATTCGACTTGAATTTTTATATAGGTTGTTGGAAATGGATGCAGTCACGTGGTTTGCGCACGTGTTCTCTGAGCTCAGATGTCAGAACCACGTGGTGTGCTGTAAAAGGATATTAATTATATTTGTTCCAGATTACAAGTCAGTCGAAGTTTGAGTTACCTCGATCGGTTTGTTTGCTAGCTGCCGAATTCATCATACCCTTGGTTTTTTCATTCAATTCTTGGTTGATCAGTTGGCTGCTTCCGGCTGCACTGATTCACGAAATTTACCCGAATTCTTGTAATACATTAATTACGGAATGTTTCTTCTTGTAATTATTAATCCTGAAGTGTTTATACTTGGAATAACTTTGATTAATAAGTAGAAATTTAACTTATCGTTAAGTTTTGTTATCAATAAACTCTTTAAAAGGACAACTTGATTCGGAATTATTCATGGCACCTGGACTCGATTTATTAGTTAATTTTGATTAGACTTTTAGTTCTAGGAAGCAAAACCATAAATTTGCTTAATTCATAAAATTTACATAGGTTGCCCTATATATTCGGCTTTGAAGTTATGAAAGAAAAATTACATGTCTCGCGCATGTGCAGTAAAAAATTATTTACTACAACTACTCATATTTTATCTAATATTCAAAGTTTTTATTCCAAATTTTTATACAATGCTACTCTAACATATTGTCACTTTTTCTGTAAGTTTCGTACAATTTAATGGAAAACTCTGCATGTTGTAAGAAAAAAACATGCAGAAAAATTTGAGATTTTTCAAGAAAACCTTATCTTCCCGAATATTTGTGCTGTGTTTACGAAAATGAGTCGAAATCTTTTTTGTCTTCATTAGAAATGGCGCTAGAGTTCGCCCGACGGGGTGGGGCGATTTCCGACAGGGCACGATTTCCGACGGGGGCAGATCTCTGAGGGGGGACAAGTGTGAATTGTCTCAAATTTCGCCAGATTATTATTTATCAACTACAGTTAAATACCCGTACAAAATTTTCCCGAGGGGCACAGATTCTGAGAGGGGCCCTGACCCCCTGGTCCCCCTCTGGCGCCGCCCTGGTCTTCATCCCTTTTGTCCCTAACTGCCCTCAGAATCGAATCTTCACTGTAAAGTGTGAGTTAGAGTCTATTCTTTACATGGTCGAAGTTTAAGGGCAGTTAGTTTAGGCTTTCAGGAGAAATTCTAAAAAATGTGAAAATCTAAAAGTGTCCGGATACTTTTGATCAGATAGTGTACGTTAGTCAGTTTTAAATACATAAGATCATATTGAAGACTATTCGACAGAACATAATGATACATCATGTAGCTTTCCCTGAATTGTGCACCTTGTATATAAAAAGAAAAAAAATACCAAACTGACTTCTTCCGGTTCTTTCTAATATTGAGATAGGATTTGTGATTTTCATTATAAATGCAGATTTTAAGAATTTTAATGAAATAACTTACTCTTTCTTTCTTTATCATTGTTTGATTTGTTTTCTGACTTCCAAGGCTCAAAACTAGGTGATAGCACAGTTCCTGTTGAATCAAGGAAGGACACTGACAAAATAGAACCTTTCAGCCGATAAACGGTCCCTGGAAAATTAAACAAAAATTATAATTGCAATTTCAGCATAGACATATCATATTTAATCTTTTATTTATTGAAAAGATAAAAATCAGTAACAGAAATTTTCACAGGTTGTTATAATTACAAATTCACATCCACCATGAGCTTACTGGAAGGAAACCTGTTATGGAAACATTACAAAAAAAAGAAACTGCAACAAAAATAACTGCCATCACGAGCATACTGAATGAAAAAAAGACACATTAAAAGCAGCTAAACATAAGCTCCTATGGTCGTTACTATGGATGATTTTAATATCGTATACATTTCTTTTTCCTTTTCTATATCAACCTACTTTATGCTGACAGGGTGTCATTATGATGGCATTTAACCAAAAAGCTTATCAGAGCAGTTCCGTCTTGATGATTAAATACAAATAATTAAACAGTATTATATTTCAGAGTCCTGTGCTTATGATTGTATTGGACTTGTCTAGTTAAGACATGAAAGCAAATAGCAAATGAAGACAATTAATAAAAAAGAAAGCAAAAAAAAAAATCCTGAAGTTTTCAATATAGTATTGTATTACCACTAGGAGAAACGATGACAGGTTGAGTATATCGTTCATCATCTGAAGAAGAAAGCGTAAGGAGTATGATAAGAACAGAGCCAAGATTTGTTCCAACCCACAGAGTTGGGGATGTAACAAAATCTGAAAGAGAAAATTGCAATGATTAGTAGGTCATAAGTTAAAACTAGTTTCAAAAAGAAGAAAAATACATAAATATTTGATATTTTTACGAGTTAACAACATTTAACATCATAAAATATTCTGCTTTTATGCTCTTTTAATCATTCCAAGATAAGTCTCAAACTTTTATCTACATTTTAAACGTTAGCTGCCAAGACTCACGTCCGAAATTCGAATCATCTATCTAATTAGATGCCTAACTACAGTGGAGGAGTGTTTATCCGATTAGATAATAGGTATGAAGCATATTTGACTACCGTGTGAATCGTATTTGATTCGTTTTGGAATGAATCGAATTTGATTCAAACGGCGATTGATGTGTTAAATCTGAAAATATGTGATAAAAAATCATAAAAAATAATTTAACTCAAGAAAAATGAGAAAATTATCAATTTTATAAATAGAAAATTTTGAACAGAATCACTTAGAAAGTGTCTAATAAATGCTCTGTGACAAAAGTAAGAACAAAGAACAAATCAAAATTAAATCATAAAATTGACGAAAGTTATGCCCAAAATATATCATAACTAGGGGGCTCTGCCAGCTGCTCGCTTCACTCGCTACAGTGAAGACACTGCATGTCCTAGCACAATTATTTTAAAATCTTATATATATATATATATATAATTGTTCGTTATTGTAGTCGTTAAACAAAAAACACAGGCCGAGTTATTCTAAATTCCATTTTATTATGGGAGAGTGACGAAATGTACGTACATCTTCGTTTAAGTTTTAAGCCAAAAGTGAACAGAAGATCCCTACTTTTTCTCAGATAGGGATTTAACAGATAGACATGTGATCAAAGTGAAGGGAATAATAGCTGTTTTTAGTATATTACGTAAGTATTTTAGGGAAAAAGGCATGGCGACAATAAGTCGCTGATTTCGCGAGTTGTGTGCGCGTGGAAACGATTAAAATATTCTTTTAGTAATAAATATGCCAAGACGAGAGATTTAATATACCTCCAGGGCGGGAAATAGAACGAAACTGGAGTTTAAGAAAAGTGATTTTGGAATACATTAAGACTTTAAAATATATAATATTAGAATTTGAAATAAAATTAAGTGAGATTATTACATATATATATATATGAATCAGCTTTATTTTGCTTCTGATGCTTTAACTTAAATCAGTGCAGTATAAAATTTTTTAGCCTCAAAAAAGAAATTCTTCTTCAAATAAAACTTTCAAAGAAAATAAACAAATAAATAAGAGTTGAAAAATTAAAACAAATATAATTATTCTAAAAATTAATTCTAAAAACAAATTATATTTAATATTATTAATAAAGAGATTATGGTGTGACATCTTAGCACTATGAACATAAAAAAGACAATATTATTAATAAATAAAAATCTTAAGCTGTTTCCTTTTATTGCTTTTACCTTAATCAAGAAGAAATAAAATTTTTTGGCCCTGAAACTTATTTGCAGGTACAATGCGTTCGAATAAAAAATTATTTGTAGGCACTGTGCGATAGAATAGAACGTTATTTGCAGGTACTGCACGGGCAAATGAAACGTTAATTGAAGGTACAGTAGTAATGGATAAAATGTTATATTTACAGATCATTCTGTTAAGCCAGTGGCGCCATCTGCTTATGAATTTAAGAAGAAATTGCTAAAAAATTTATATTTATAATAAGGAATTCTAAATTAAATACTAAAATGTAGAACATAATTTTGAAGATTATTAAATTTTAGATTGAGGGGAAGGTTTAATAAAATTTATTTGAAAGTTTTTGATTCAAATTTTTTTTTAGATAAACCCAAGTCACTGACTTAAACTATCTTGACTTTGACCTGGACGTTCTCTGGCTGTCATAAGCCATCTCCTTCATTTCTAACTAATCTCTTTTAAATCATTTCATCTAAAGTTTCATTATAATGTAAGAAATATTGTGAACTCTACGTCTCATTTTTTTGCGAGAAAAAGTTATTTTACACCACAACGAATATAGTAACAGGCTATTCCTATGAAGCTATGCCTAACATGGCGGACTTCCGGTTTTGTTTGGTAACAGACGTTGCCATTGCCTAAAGAGAAATTAACCCCCTTTCTCTGCCACGTCCTTTTCCGCCTTAGCGTTTTATATATATATAGATATTTTGATGATGATGAATTTATATATTGTTATTAATATTTACAAATTGTAGCTCAATTATTACATCTACATTATTAAAATTCAACGTGTATGCATTTATGTGAGACCATCTTCTCACGAACCGCTGAACGGAGAAGCGCGCCGAAAGTACCAAAAGTTGCCATTTTCTTAAAATAAGTCGATTTCGACGCGTTTTCGAGGATGGAATGTTTCAACCTCTCTTTTCTCTTTATTTATTTAGGATAGAATATTGGGCATGTGTCATGTGACCTCACTTCTCTCCACCAGAGAATGACGCATTATTTGAGATAGCCCGTGAAACACCGGACCATCCTATTGGAAAAATTTATTATTTTCCGGTATAAAAAAATATACCGGCTTATGAAACACCATACCGGATCCAGTATCATACTGAAACCGGTATCATACCGGATCCAGTATCATACCAGAACCGGTGTTTCATATACCGGATCCAGTATCATATTGTAACCGGTATCATACCAGAACCGGTGTTTCATAAGCCGGTATAAGGTTCCAGTACGATACTGGATCTGGTACAATACCGGTTCCAGTATAAAACACCGGGCCTACTGGTTCCAGTAAGAAACTGGAACCAGAACCAGTATCAAACCGGTATCATACTAGAATACTGATTACAGAATTGTACTGGATTAGGTACATATTATGGAGCACAGGATTTATCAAATTAACATAATTAAATCATTCAATAAAAAATAGTGAGACATCAAATTAAAGAAGAATAAAGAAAAGTGTGTTTAATAATAATAAGATGTTAAAATTTTATAAATAGTGACAGTGATTTACACATTGATTACATTAAAAATGTGTATCAATTGTTTTTTAGTGTAATGATGTAGTGCAAATTTGTTCATTTATTAAGTGTCTTATGCAAGGATGTTCTGAATGTTACAGTGAATAAAAATGGAAATTTTTCAAATCATTTTTTCTATATCCAGGAATGAAAATTTTTGTAGTGTTCAGAAGGGTAATATATTGTACTAGGGGTACTTGCTACGCAAACCTTGCTCGCTTCGCTCGCTACAATGAAAACACTGTGTGTCCTAGCAAAAATATTGTAAAATATTTATATATATTGTTAGATTAAATGAGTGGGCAGAGGAGCAGGTGGAAGAATAAGACCAGGGATTATCAAACAACCTTTATTCAACACAGACACAGGACAAAAAACATTAAGACAGTAATACGAGCACATCACAGTTCGGCTACGGAACTTCGTGATCTGGTGAGAAGTCAGACTCGCAGCCACCCACTACATGTACTTGGAGTCATGTGAGCATTGGCTACATCCGGATATTAACACCCCCTCTCAATGCGATTGTGTACAGGAATATCCAATATTTAACAGTATTATTAAAAATTAAAAAATACACAATGTAATAACACAAAATATTAAAACAAACTTAAATCAGTTACATTTATAATTTTCAAACATTCATAATTCTTTAATGAACCAAGAGGTTTTGTAAGAATGTCGGCTCCCATTCTAGACGTGGAGACATGCTTAACAGCAATTTTTCCATCTTCAAGAACATCACGAATAAAATGGTGCCTTATATCGATGTGTTTGGTTCTACTATGGAATAGAGAATTTTCAGCTAGTTTTATGGCACTATGATTGTTCACATTAATAGTAATTTGCTTACATAAAATACCTAAATCTAACTCATATAGCAATTTGTGTAAGTATAAAGCTTCTTTGCAACTATCTGACAATGACATATATTCTGATTCGGTAGAGCTAAGAGCTACAATTTTTTGTTTCCTGGATTCCCATGGTATGACACTGTTGCTTAACATAAAGCAATAACCAGAGTAAGACTTTCTGTCTTCTTGGGAATTACCCCAGTCTGAGTCAGAATAACCATACACAAGTTTATCATCTAACTCAAAGACTAGTCCATAATTAATAGTTTTCTTTAAGTATCGTAGTACTTTTTTAGCTGCTAACCAATGTGATTTGTCATAGCATGTTAAGTATTGACTCAGTTTACTAATAGAATAAGCAATATCAGGACGAGTACAAACAGGTAAATAATTTAGGCTACCAATTAATTCTCGATATGGAAGTTTATCATCTGGTGTTGTAGCAATACACAGTTTGGTACCTAATGCCATGGGTGTAGACACTGTATTACATTCTAACATGTTGCATCTCTCCAACAATTCTTTAATATAGTTAGACTGTGACATAGTTATCTTACTATTGGTTTGATTAAATTCAATACCCAAACAATTTTTAGCAATTCCATCATACTTTACGTTAAAATGTTTAGACAAATGATTATGTAACAAATCAACCATTTTTGGATCTTCACTAAACATCAAAATATCATCCACATAAACAATTAAAATAGTTAACTTATTATTATTTCTCATATGAAATACACATGGATCAGTCTTAGTATTATTTCATCCAAAATCATGCAAAATTTCATTTAATCTAGAAAACCAACAACGGCCACTTTGTTTGAGTCCATAAAGATATTTTTTTAGTTTACAAACCATGTTATTCGTTTTAATGTTTACAAGTATTTGCTTTGCTCTTTTGCATAAGTCTCATCATCATTTTCACTTTCAATTAGAGTCTCAAGTGCCAGGTCAAAATATTTTGGAATATTCATATAGACCTCATCTTCTAAAATACCATTAAGATAAGCAGTAGTAATATCGAACTGATATATTTTTGCTTTAAATTTGGCAGCTAAAGAAGCTAGCATCCTGATCGAACTCAATCTCGCTACAGGTGAAAATGTTTGATTTCGGCAATAATTTACTTCGGGTATTTGACCAAATCCTTGTGCTACTAATCTAGCCTTTTTTAATTTTATTTTTCCATCAGACCCATATTTATTTCTTAATATAAATCTACTCCCAAGTAAATCCATATTTTCCGTCCTCTTAACCAAGTCAAAAGTGTCATGCTTTAAAATAGATTTCACTTCAGAAGCTAAGGCTTTTAACCAATCCAGTGAGGATTCACCTTTTAATGCACTTTCCATAGCTATCTCTCCCATTGCGAAAATTGCGCAATCAGTAAAATCAACTGAATTCTGCGAATTCTCTTCGTTTGTTTCTTCTTTAGGAGTTGCATATAGTTTTTTCGGTCTCCCTCGCGCGCCTCGAATCAACTTCGGTCGGCCACGCCCCCTTTTAAAACTCTGCTCCGAATTTATGGGCTCTTCAGAGATTGACAGCTCTGGTTCAAGGGTTACGTCATCATCGCTCTCAGGCATGTTTCGTTTTACGCTGTTGATAGGAGCAGGGATACTGAGGGTTTGACATTCTTTATCTGTTTGAATCAGGACTAAAATCAACGTACTTTTTAAAAAGAGTTAAAGAGTTATTTTCCAAAAATTTTACACTACGGGATATTTCGACCCTTTTCGCTTCGGTTAGCCAAATACGATAAGCTTTTGAATTATCGCTATATCCAAGAAAAATACCTTTTAGAGCTCGGGGCTGAAATTTTTTCTATTTTTCTCATTGTTCCAAACAAATGCTTCACAACCGAAAGTTTTAAAGTAACCAATATTCGGGACTTTACCATGCCATAATTCGTAAGGAATTTTTCCTCGCAACGATTTTGATGGTAATCGATTTTTGGTATAATTAGCATTCGCAATTGCCTCAGCCCAAAAACTAAGTGGAAGTTTGGATTGGATTAAAGAACATCTAGCAATATCTAAAAGAGTTCCATTTTTCCTCTCCGCGATCCCGATTTGCTCGGGTGTATTTTTGACTGTTAAGCGTCTTTGTATTCCAAGTTCTTTAAGATAATCATCAAACTTTTCCCCAATATATTCGCCCCTTCTATCTGATTGCAGAAATTTTACTTTACAACCAGATTGCCGTTCCAGGAGATTTTTAACTTCTTTAAATTTTTCCCAGGCCTCAGATTTATTTTTCGCGCGTTCCCGATAGATTTCACTTTCACTGGTCCACACAAATCGGTATGCAAAATTTTCAGTTCGACACTACTTCTTCTATGTACATTTTTAAATGGACTTTTAGTAAGTTTACCTTTTATACAAATTTCACAATCAAAATTAGAAATATCAATATTTGAACATTTTAAATTTGAACACTTTAAACCTTCAAATGAACAATTTTTAATTGTATTCATCATGTCAATTTTATTTAAATGACCTAGACGAGCATGCCATTTCAGAAAGTCACCTGAACTGGGGGTATCCATAGAAGTACTTACCATCGAAGCAGTATTATCCTTCTTTTCTTCGGTGCGTAACAAGTATAAATCCCTAACACGATCAGCTTTCAGTTTCATGTCTTTCAAGGGATTCACAATGTCTGCTGATTGTCCGTTGAATTGTACAGTAAATCCAAGGTTAGTCAATTTTGCGACACTGAGCAAGTTGTAAAATAAACTTGGCATGCACAAAGTTTCGTTCGAGTGCACATATGAGTGTTGTCCATTCAGGATTGCAGGAAAATTGGTTTTCCCATGTCCTTGCACTTTAGCTTCACTTTTGTCAGCTAACTTGACGCATTTTTCATTGGATGGCTCTATATACTCGAAGAAAGACTCATTATTGCACATATGCGTTGTGTACCCGGAGTCCAAGATCCACTGGCTACGGTCTCGTGCATCGGAGAAATTTGCGACGCAAAAACCAACGGCGCTGTGAGTTTTCGAATTTTTCTTCTGCTCACATTCGCGGCTAACGTGTCCTCGTGTCCTTGAAGGCCACAGGTCAAGCATTTTATTTTTCTTGATCTATGCGGCTTCGGAGTATTCCTTTTTCTGTCATCAACGGTTTCTTTCGGTTTCGTTTTAGCTTTGAAACGCTGATTTCGGAATTGATTTTCGAACTTCGCTGCATAGGCTTCATCATCTTTGGATAAGGACTGGTCTGCTCGACTTTGCCACTCGTCGATTATTTTTATTCGTAATGTATCCAGTTTCGGTAGTTCATCACGAGATTCTATCGCAACTCTGAATGTTTCAAAGTTAGCAGGCAAACTGTACAGCAACATTACACTCGTCAAATCTTCATCGATGACAATATCCAAATCTTGTAGTTTGTCGATAATGTCAAAAAATTTTCGAATGTGGTCGCGCACATCACTACCAGTCTCAATTTTAAGTTGCAGAAGGCTTTTTAGGAGGTTAGCCTTTCTCGCAGGGCCTTTTGATAGGTAAGTTCTCTCGAGCTTTTCCCACATATCTTTCGCCGTTAGACAGTTCTTTACCAGCTTCAGCTCGCTTGGCTGAATGCATAGGATCAGATCAGCCTTTGTTTTGCCGTCTTCAATCTTCCAACTGTCATAAGCTTCCTTCGGCTGAGGCGGAGGTGCGACTTCCGAAAGATATTTGAATCTGTCATTTTTGATCAGCACGGCCTCCATCTGCAGTTTCCATGTTTCGAAATTGCTCTTACTTAGCGCTTCGATTCTCGCTTGGCTTTCCGCCATTCTGAGATTAGGCCTAGTAGTTCCGCTTTGTCCAAAATGTTCAGTGTTTGAAATCCCTTTCAAAAAGTTTCTTCCATGACTCTGGGCCCATAACCTGTTAGGTTAAATGAGTGGGCAGAGGCACAGGTGGAAGAATAAGACCAGGGATTATCAAACAAACATTTATTGAACACACGACACAGGACAAAAAACATTAAGACAGTAATACGAGCACATCACAGTTCGGCTACGGAACTTCGTGATCTGGTGAGAAGTCAGACTCGCAGCCACCCGCTACACGTACTTGGAGTCACGTGAGCATTTGCTACATCCGGGTATTAACATATATATGAATAAGCTTTACTTTGCTTCTGGTGCTTTAATTTAAATCAGCACAGAATAAAATATTTTAGACTCAAAAAGATATTTTTCTTCAAATAAAACTTACAAAGAAAATTATGAAAGTAATAAACAAATGAATAAGAGTTGCAAAATTAAAACAAATATAATTATTCTAAAAACTAACTCTAAAAACAAATTAGATTTAATATTATTAATAAAGAGATTGTGGTCTTACATCTTATCACTATGAACATAAAAAAAGACAGCATTATGAATAAATAAAAGTCGAAAGCTGATTTCCTTTTAATGCTTTCACCTTAATCAAGAGGGAATAAAACTTTTTGGCCCTGAAAAGGACCGTTTTTTATATAGTGAAAGCATCAGGAAGTCAAATTCAACAGGCATTGATGTATCAGAGAATTATCGTAAACATTTTTTAAAAAAATTATTCAACTCTATTACACAATATATACAAATGCAAATACATAAAATTATGAATATATGCATTGAAAATACAATTTATTGTCCTTCTGAACACTACAAAAAATTTCATTCCTGGAAATAAAAAACATGATTTGAAAAGTTTACATTATTACTCACTGTAAAAGTCGGAACATCCTTGCTTAAGACACTTAATAAATGAATAAATTTGCACTACATCATTACACTAAAAAAAGAATTATCTTAAACAAGTGATATACATTTTTAAAAAATTAATACTGTATTGCAGGTCAAAATTTAAATTATATACAAAATATAAGCTACATACATATAAGAGGGTTATATTAATGTTCACGGTATTTCTCTGTAAACACAATTACATACCTCTTTGGTCGAAGATATCACCGAAACACTATCAAACCTGGCTCTAGACAAACCAACATAAAGTTAGTCATGTGTAAAACCAGGATTACAGTAAATTCTCGATTATCCAGCACTCAAGTATCCGTAAAGCTCAACTAACTGGAAAAATTAGAAAATGAGTTTTTCTAAAAATTTTACATCAGAGTGCCCGAACTGTCCCATTTATGGGGGCAATTTATTTCTGGAATGCAACATCCGCTCCACACGGAGGGGCGTAGAAGAAAAAAAAGCAATATACAGTACAGTGACGTACACAGACTTGTTTTACGGGGGGGGGGGGGGGCCAAAAGCAAAAGTGAAAACCAAGGGAAAAAAAGTTCCTCACCTTCTGGTGAAAAAGCGAAATTCACAACCAAAAAAAAGTGGTTAAGGGATAGAATCATTAAAAAAAAAAAGGCTACAATCTCCCCCATTTTTCCCATCACACTCAACTATCCGGACTTTTCAGGTATTCGGAAATCGGCGTTTCCCGAGCATGCCGGTTAGTTAAGCTTTTACTGTAGTTAATACCAAGCACACTTTATCAGAAGTTTGGCCTTGGGATTTATTAATGGTCATAAAAAATGCTAAACGTACAGGAAATTATTTTCTTTTAAAACTAAAAGGAATATTATTGTCCGATGGGATAAGCGGTGTTCTGGGAATTAAAAATGTTTCTTTTGAGCTTGACTCAATCATTTCTGCTTCAATAAAGTTACGCTGTAGTTTTGTCACTATTAGCCTTGTTGTACAGCCCATTGCACAGGCCTTTTGATGGCACCAAATTTTGAAGTAGCATTATCACTGCACTTTTTTTACCACTTGCTGTTGGTTTGGCAAGTGAACGGCCAACCTCATGATTACATGAGATTTATCTGAGCGAGAAAATTCATTGAGTCTCCACATCACTTCAGGAGCACTTACACATCTACCATCTAAAAAAGTTTAAAATTCATCATTGTTTAAAAGACCATCATTCGACTGAAGTCTAACTGAAGTTGCATCGTGACCTTCATAGACATATTTATATAGGAGCATATGCATGCAGCTAGTTACAATATAATTTCTGTTACATTTGCTTAACTTTCATACATAAAACTCACCATCACTTATGCAATTAATAGCTTGCAAACTGAACAGCAAAGATAAACACGAATATAACCAAAAAAGTTTTTCCTCCTCTTGTAATCAGAAAATGAATACAAATAATATGCTCTAAAATATCCTAGAAAGTTTCATACTTAATCAAGGGGAGGACTAAAAAGAGTTTTTTCCTGCCCTATCTTCCAATCTCTGAAGGTACTTTTGGGTACAGCTGTGGTAACAGATTAATTTAAAGGTGAAATAATGACTGTATTTGAAATAAGTAATTCATTCTTTCCTAAGCATATATCTAACATGACTGCAAAAAGCACAATATTTTACCTGACTTTCTACAGTAAGATTCAGCAAAAACTAGGCACTGAACTGCTTCTGATGTAATGTTTTCTAAGCTAGACATACTTGAACTACGAGATCGTGCGAAGGAACTGTCAATTTTATCTGCAACAGAAATGTTAATTATAGATATTTCAAGAAAATAACACTGGTATTAAATAATTCAAAACTTATTAAACTCAAATATTCAATAAAATATTCAAATATTTCTAAGAAAAATTTATGAAAAATTTCTTTGTCAATGTGAACGTTCCATTTTAGAAATTCTGGAAAAATTTAAATAAGTTTAAGGAAATTACAAGTGACAGGAATATGATTTAATATTTATTCTAACATGAAACTAAATTTTTCTTTATATAAATACATACATAATTTTTCAATCAGGCATCGTTCATCATTTTCATTGCATACGTTATTTTTCTACTCAGGGGAAATTTATATGAAATTCTTCACTAATTTTGAATCATATTGTGCCCACAGGTTAATACTTAAAATAATAAAACATTTTTTAAAATTTATAATGCATTTAACTCTGTAAAAACATTCTTTTAATTAATCAGTAAGCTTTGAGTGTTAAAGACTTTCATTTTCAATTTGCAACTCTAAAAAAATCAGTGAATTGTATTTTTAGCTCCAACTAAATATTTCACACAGATATTCATGACCAAGAACTTATGCAAAATCAACAACCGTCCTTTACTCATCTTTTTTTTTTTTTTAACCACAGTCAATGAAAAAGCAAAATGTAACATTAATTTTCCTTCAGATATGGAAAAGTGCATGAAATCAGCACTTCAAATAAGAAATCACATAGAAAAATTAATATATATGTTAATCAATGTGATTAGCAGTGACGAAACAAGGGGGGGGGGCAACCGGGGAAATTGCCCCGGGCGCCAGTCGGGAGGAGGCAATAGCCCAGGGGAGGTGAAAAATTTAGGAGAAAAATAAAAAAAATAGCATAAAAAATTATGTTTTACTTTTTAATTTTCTATTCAAATTCTAGCCCGGCATCAAAACCAGTTGTAATATTATTAAATAATTATCTAAAATTAAGATGTTTCTGTTGATAAAATCCAAGCAACGTTGGTGCAACAAGACGTAGGGCGCTGAGGGGTGTGACTGATGGATTCGCGTAGGAATGTGGGAATCCATTCACTACAGCTTCCTTCCGCGTATGCGCCTGTCCGGACTCCGGAAATGAGCTCATATTGCACCCCCTATTATCTCTTTACTGAATAAAAACCTCCAAAAAGGGTTGTCTTCGGATATTGAAACGGACGGTGGAAGACAATTCCGTAACGTAACCTCACTCTGCTACTCAGCGAAAGATGTTCAGAAAATTGTGGGGCGCTGAAAATTGTAAAAAAGATAAAGAGAGAGAAAAACGAAGTCATATGTCAACCTCATTTCTGTCACCGTGGCTAAAAGAAAATACCAATGAAGGTAAGTGGTATTAATCTGCTCATTTTCTTTGTTAAGTGTCAGTTTTCCAAAACTATCACTGTACAAGTGGTTGTCCTTTCGAATTTTGTCTACATTAGGTACACACTAAAACAGTGGTTCTCAAAAGGTGCGCCCTAGAAGATTTTCGGGTGAGCCCTCCCAGATAGCACGTACGTTTGCAGCAAGTTTGA
Organism: Araneus ventricosus; assembly: GCA_013235015.1. Taxonomy (NCBI): domain Eukaryota; kingdom Metazoa; phylum Arthropoda; class Arachnida; order Araneae; family Araneidae; genus Araneus; species Araneus ventricosus. Next base: position 2,282,410 of record BGPR01000028.1, on the reverse strand, counting down.
TTTTGACTTGATATTACCTTGTCATAGCAAATTTGACATGTCAAACTTGAAGCGAACTTGTAGCAAATTCGCCGTGACAAATAGCGCCACCTCCTTTGCAATGCAAGCTTGATGCAAAGATAGCACAAAGAGATAATTATCTTTGTCTCTGTTTTAAAAAAAACATCAGATTTTTAATAGCATCTCCTAGACCGTCCTTCTTTTTATTAATTCAATAAATCAATGATAATTTGCAAAAAAAACTAACTTTTTTATAAAAAAAAATTTTGAAACATTTTCCATCTTTTTACTAAAAGGTTTTACTTTAAAGAAAACTATATCGCCTTTTTCTTAATGTTGAAATTTTAACATTTATAAACAAAAGTAAACCGAAAAAACAGTCAATGTTTGTTGAAAAAGAATAACTTATATATTTTGTCCCATTTTAAAGTAATTACTTTTCAACTCTAATTTCATAATTTATTTTACTAGCAAAACGTAGTAATTAGCAAAAATCGTTCTCTCTTTGACTTCAAATCATATTCTCAACTCAAAAAATTAATGAAATCAAGAAAATAGTTTAAAATAAATCGTATACGAATCGAACGCTGTATTAGCGAAATCTATCTTCTCCTCTCGTAGTCCAGCTGGCCGAGTGGTATAGACGTCAGGCTACCAAGCGGTGAGGTCGCGAGTTCTATCCCGGGTTGTGTTCGTACTCTGTTTTTGCTATAATTTGCAATGAGTTTGCAGTGCAAGTCTGCTGCAAATTTGCTGCAAGTTCGTCCCATGTTGACTTCGAAGCTTGCGTTAACTTGCTGCAAACTTGTTTCACACTTGCACTCTTGTCGTGACAAATTTGCTGTAAGCTTGCAGATTTGCAGTGGAAGTCTGCTGCAAATTTGCTGCAAACTAAAATTGCTATCTGGGCTGTGGTATTCCAGAGAAATATGTGTCCATATATGAAAACAAATATATTTATTATTTTTGTTATCAGTTTTCCAGTTCAAAGACATTTTCATTGCAAACAGCTAACCTTTCAGGTTGCTTTTTTTCCTTCTGATTATACACAAGGAATTGTCTCTTGAAACCTTTTTGGTTTTCCATAAAAGAAGAATATGTGTCAATATCTAAAAAAGCTTTAAACTTTTTGTTGCAATTTTCAATATCATATTTATGTTAATTAGAATTTTTTCCCCCTCATCACCATGACGTGTAAAAAGAAAGGAAATCTTCAATGTATTGATGAGGAAATAAGTGTACCTTCCAAATATATGTCCAAACATCGAATAAATCGCTAGGACACATCAGGCTGGTGTTTCTCATAAACACAAGAATGAATAAATTTAAAGTGTGTTTCATTTTATCTTTTTTCAACGCTTTATTTTTTGTGATATTTGATTTAATTATTAGAACAGATTTCTCTGAAATTTGTATATAGTGTGCCTATAATTATTTGTAGGATTTTAAATGCGCCCCGATTTAAAAAAGTTTGAGAACCACTGCATTAAAGATACATTTAATATTGATAATATTTCATACACTTATCGTTTAAACAATGTATTTGATTCTAATATTACACTTAAATTTATGTTTCATGCTACAAATAAAATTTTGATTTAAACGCTGACCTAATAGACTTATTTAATTTTTCTTCTACCTATCCTGATAATGTTTGTATCTATCGTAATGCCACATATATAAACGTTAACTTTAATACTGCTGTATATAAATACGACCTTTATATCCAATTAAACGGGACTATCCTTATTTTTTAGAGATTAGGGTTTATTACGTTTTAGGGCTGATTTTGTTTGCATTTTATTTCAGTTGAGAGCAACACTGAACCTACTCGTGAATCCGCCGCAAGTTCTTCTGTTTCAAAAGAACCTTCAGTACCGGGGACTACAGAGGAACTCGAGAGCTGTGAAACCCCTGTAAATTGCAGTGAGGGTGAGTCAGTATTATTTGATTTAAACGATCCAGGGACATGGCCACAAAACTTAACTTATACGCAAAGGTGACTTATAGTATCAAAACTGATGAATAGACTAGTAAATGAGCCTGACCTAAGTAATACTTACAGAGATGGTAGAAAACTGTCAAAGGACTGGTTTCACAAAGTTTGACCAAACGGTGAAAAAATTAATCGGTTGTGGTTAATGTTAGGAAAATCTATGAACTCACTGTATTGTTAACCATGCAAATTATTTGCCCATACTCAGTCAGAATTGAAATCATCTTTGGTTCGAAGAGAAGATTTTACTAACTGGAAAAAACTTGGAGAAAGTTTATCAGAACATGCAAATTCGTTAAACCACAAGAACTGTTATTGTTCTTGGAAAAATCTAGAAGCATCCTTGGGAAAAAGGGGAATCGTCAAAGATCTACAGGATGAAATAGAAAAGGAGGAGAGTCACTGGAAGGCCGATTTCGATTGTCGATATAATATTACATTTGGCCAAGCAAGGAAGTAGGTCCTCTTCGACGTTCAAACGAAACAGTAGATTTTTCAGATACAATATGTGGTAAATTTTTGAATACCATAGAACTTCTATCTCATTATCACCCTCCACTTCGGGAACATATCCTTCGCCATAGAAAGGGTCAAGTTACATATTTTTCATCTAAAATTCAAAATGAATTTCTCGAGATAATTTCTAACAAAATAAGAGAACAAATCATGGACGAGGTAAAGGAAGCAAAGTACTATGCTGTTATGTTTGATTGTACACCTGAGACATTTGTCAGCCACCTTGAACAAATGTCTCAGGTTTTGAGGTACGTGAGAGTGGTTGGAAATGTTTCTGAAATTACTGAAAGGTTCATAGACTTTTTTACCGTCAGTGACAAAACTGGCGTCGTACTCTCGGAGGAAATTTTGAAGAAAATTGAACAAGAAGGTTTAGACATTAAGAACTTTCGATGGCAATCATACGATAACGCCGCAAATATGGCTGGTAAATATCAGGGAGTACAGTCACGTATTTCAGAAAGTAAAATTTTGGTCAAATTTGTACCATGCGCTGATCATACACTGAATTTGGTCGGAGTAAATGCTTCTACAGCAGTACATGAAGTGGCAGGTTACTTCTGAGCTGTTAATTGCCTTTACATATATTTTAGCGCTTCTACTAATAGATGGGAGGTTTTAGTAAATAATTCACCACTGGCACAAAAAAAAAGTGACACTCAGTAGTCATATTGTAGAGAAGCTGTAATTGTTGCCCACAAACACTTGGATAAGATTCTAGAGGCTTTGAATCACCTGGCATTAGATGCAGTATCAAACCCTGAAACGAAGTCTTGGGCTGTTTCACTTTTGAAAAGTATTCAGACCTTTGAATTTGTAGCTTTTACTTGCTTCCGGCAGAAAACATTAAAAAAAAAATAGACATCGCCAGTAAAATGCTTCAAAAAGAGGACATAGCCATTGATGTTGCCTGTAACCTTTTAACAGGACTGACTGCACAAATAAAAGATTGTAAAGGTACAATTATGAATGAATTTCTTGAAGAAGCAAAACAATCTTGTCTTGCCCCGTCTTTTAAGGAGGCAAGGAAAAGGAAGAAGAAAAGATTTTTTGATTAAAAATGTGAAGATGAAAGCTCTGAAATTTCTCAACATAAAAAATTAAAACTTGCCTTACTGCAATTGAATGATAGAATAGAAGCTGAGTTAGAGAGACGATTCCAATCAATGCAAAAGGTGAATGAAATTTTTGGATTCTTGTATCCCAAACAACTGACGACTCTTGATAGCAAAACTTTAAGACAGAAGGCTACTACTTTGGCAAATTTGTACCGAGACGATCTGGAAAAAGATGAACTATCTGTTGAAATAGAGAGTTTCTACGTAGCTAGCGACAATTTGGCTGGAAATGAATCAAAAAAGAGTAAGCTAAATTCTATTACTCTTGACTTTTTAAATTATTTATATACAACTGGTCTTCATGAAAACTATTCAAATTTGACCACGGCCCTAAGAATCTACTTGACTGTACCAGTTTCTGTCGCATTGAATGAGAGAAGTTTTAGCAAACTTAAAATCATAGAAAACTATTTAAGAAACTTAACCGAGCAACACCGCCTTTCTAATCTTGCAGTGATTTATGTTGAACATGAGAAGGCATCAAAGATTTCTTACGATGATGTGAAAAAAACTTTTGCAGCAAAGAAGAGGAGAATTAAACCAAAATAATTTGAGTGTTTAATGGTTAACAGAGTAAACTAACCTAGCCATCTGAAAAATTGTTTGAAATATTAATTTTTCAAGTGGAACACTTAGTTAGGATATTATCATTGTTATATTATTGCACATGTTTTTTTCTAATGTACACGATGTAAAACTTGAACTTAGTCTATTTGTATTAGGTCAAACAAAATTATTTTCCACGCTTGTTTTTTTTTTCTTTATTAAATACTTACAAACATATTAATTAGTGTCTTCCTTTTCTTATTTTTAGGCGCTAGTCCTTTTTCAGTGTAGAACAGTCGATTTTAATTAAGATTTTAAGCAAACTAATCTATGTGTTATTTGTTGGTGTTCGGGGTAGGTGAAGGGGGCGCTAATCGCAGATTTTGACCTGTGCGCCAAAATGCCTTGTTTCGTCACCGGTGATTAGACAGTTATTATTAATAATAACTGCTTAAGAATCCGGCTATTATTAATAATAACCGATTAATCACATTGAACATAACATATATATAACTAGTCTTATCTGTTATCTTTATTAAAATCTAGAAGAGTCACAAATCATGACTTTTCATGCAATTCCACTGAAAATTTGAAATTTTTTTTGGTTTTGATCTGTTGCTTTATAAAGCTTAAAGATTGTATTACTATTATATGAATTAAATAATATTATGCATCACTAATTAAAGTAAGTCAAATAACTAATTTATTTCCCATGCAAAATAAACACACTTCAAATGCATAACAATTATTTTCATAGGTATAGTGGATAAAAATCTTAACATTCAAACTAATTCTTCTAAATAAATTTTAAGAAGAGGAGAATCTTATATAAGCATAGTATGTACAGTTCGTCAAAAAAGATATCCAAACGTTGCTCGTTATCCCAAAACTAGTTATCACACAATAAAACTGTAAATGCCTATCGCCGTAGAAATGTGACCTCTATAAATGTATATAATAGTTTTCATGCAAGGGGTCATCACCTTCATATCTAGATTTACATAAGCTCACTTTTTCAAATGGCAACACCCAATTTCGAATACATATCCAAATTCTCCAGATTAAATTAGGTTGAATACATATAACATTTTGTAATTTTGAGTCAACGATTGATGAGTTCCAAACAACTGAAATTAGGAATTCTTAATGTTAAATGAGAGTTCCTGTTCTTTCAATATCTTTCAAGATGTAAAGAATCTTTAACAATTCTTTTATTATATTAATATACTTAATAAACAAAGGTTACGCATTTTTTTAAAAGCAAAGTATATTTTATAATTTGTATTAATTTAACTTTGTGAGTTAAAAATTTTTTAATAGAGAAACGAAAAAAAAAAAATTGAAGCTGATTGAAGGAATATGACCTAAAACATCACTGTTCCAAATTTTAGTCGAATCACTCAAGTAGTTATTAAGATATGTAACATTAACCAAAAGCTTTCAAAACAGCATGATTTTCACCTTCTTTGGGGAGCATCTCAACTTTACAGTAGCATTCTCTGGCAGAAAGAAAAAAAAATCGCTAAAATGAAATGGGAAACAAAGCATGGCTTCCAATGTTCCATTAGATTAAGAATTTTTCTAAAAAAAATAAATATACACAGGAGTGTATATTTATTTTTTTAGACCCCCCTGAATATACAAGTGAGGAATAAACGAAAAGAAAGATTTATTCACATAACAGATTCGACTCTGCTTACATTTCAAGCGAAGTTACGTTTGAACCAATAAAATTAAATTACGGCTGTAGAAATGTTTTGAGAGATTTTTAATTGCTAAAAATGCAAAGAAGCTAAAATTCTATATAATGTATGAATTTATAAAGTATACAATGTATGAATGAATAAAACATGACTAATTAAATAAAATAGCAACTCCTTGTGTGTGGATAATGCAGTATCATTAGACTTTGACAAAATACGTGTTTTAAAAATGAAGCAAAAACTTAAAAATGCTTCGAGAAATTGTTTGTTTTAA
>BGPR01000028.1:2092442-2276247 GCA_013235015.1 Araneus ventricosus | reverse complement strand
AATAATAAATCTTACAAATGATTTTAAATACCATTTGGTATCGTTCATTAGCAACATGCTATTCCCCCCCCCCCCATATATAAAAGAATATTTCAGAAAATAAGGATCTGTCTTTCATTTTTGAGCTGCTCCAAAAGTTTTTCAGTTTAAGTTTGCCTTATTTCATATTAATCGCTGAAGTTATTCAGAATTTTTTATACTTTCAAAAATATGCACGGGAATTAGACAATGTAACGAAAGGCCCAATAATATGTATTTATCAGTCCAGTTTTTCGTTCAGTGGTCAACAAAAAACAAAAAAGGGGACACCTCTGTAACTCTAGTATATATTATTGCATCTTCACAAAACTAGTGTCGATGTTACTGGCTCAAGAGGACAGGCTTATTCAGATTTAAAAAAGTGATTAACCAAGTTAATTAACTTCTATCTCGAAATTCCTCCATTACGCCTACCAAATTTTTTTCTTTGAATGGATTCCTGGTCATGAAATTAGCCCAACAAAAATTTTTATAGAGATGCTAATTTCGAGAGTTATAGGCTTTTTTTTTTTTGCTCATCTAATATTAAATGAGTTACATAAACTTTTGATAACATCTCGGAAAATATTACATATTTCTCAAAAATATTTTTTGCTCATTAAAAGAACATATTCTTGCTACATAAAAAAGGAAATAAATACATAAATAAAGAATAATATATTTTTTAAATTTTTAAACATGAATGTGAAAAAAAAGTGAATCGTAACATTGTAAAATTTTTATATGAGAGCAAAGCTGAGAAACTAAAACATCGGTATCCAAAAAATTGTGAGCATATCTGTAATAGTTTTCAAGACATTCGCAAAAATCGCACAAGAGACAAGTGATGCCCAGTCACGCTTACTTTTTGAGCGACTGTATATTATCTCTTCATGAAATACGAGTTTTAACAGCTATTGTAAAATCGTGATTGAATAAATATTATTTTTAATTATCAGATTAGACGACTTGAATATAAGAGATTTTTTTCTTCTTTTCAAAAAAAAATGAAAAAAATTTTAATCAGTTGATATAAAATTTATAGAATTTCAAGTAGAATTTCTTTTTTGAAGAAAGAATAATTATATTTTTGAACTGCGATTTTTAACAAATCATTTATCCTTTATTTTCTTTCTTTTTTAGCAAGATTTAATTATCAATGACAAATTGTGAAAATGTATCTTTATGAATTTTTTAAATAAAATTCAAACATCAATCAAATAATTTTAATATTTGAGAGTTCATTTGATAGTTCTATTCAAGGTGATGAACACTACCTATTTATAAATGAAAGTCAAAAAGATTTACAAATGTTTTTCTCGTATTTTGTAAATTAGTTTCTTGATCTTACTCTTTCTAAAAAAAACCTCCAAAATAATACACTTTAATTTTAATATCATTTAAATATGTAATTTTATCACAATTTTCAGTTTCTTTTTTGCTTTTCAGAAGTTTAAGAGTGTTAATTTTTAAAGAATGAAGATTTTCTTTGTAAAATCTGAGAATTTAAATAACGATTGTTTTTTTATTGTAATAATTCAAACAACAAAATGTGAAGTTATATAAAATTATTATCTAATTGGCCATCATTGTCATTCTCATTTAAATTAGACAACAAAACACTTGTTCCATCACATGACATTATTTAAAAAAATGTCTCAAATATATGTTAGATGACACAACTTTTACAATTATTTTTCTCCTAATTTAAAATATATTTCTTAAGAAGTTAAATACGCTATTCTGAGATAAATTAGCAGCAAAAAAATCTATTACTTGCTTTTCGTTAAAATTACATATTCAGCACTGTATATAAAAAATAATGTGGTCCAAAATCGACGACTCTCCCCTATTCGTAACTCATATTTGATGTATCTCTGCTCATTCGATGCATTCTCAAGCTCTTTTCTACAGTGGTGGTGTCTGTAATCAGGTTTGAATGGAAAGCTCTAGAGCTCAAAAGCTTTGGTTTAAATGCCCACGACTTTTCCATATGCTGCCACAATGTGTTTCTCGTAAGCATCACCAGCCTAATGTTAACCCTTTAACATTCATGGTTTCGCAGTGAAACCACACACTGAGCCTTTTTTTTACTCTGCATGGGCGAAACTTTGCGTAATTTTTCTTTCACACCTTAAGAACCAGTATAGGCCAACTTATGTAAAAATTCCAGTTCAACAGCTTTAGTATTCACAAAGATAACAGAATTGCAAAAGCTAAATGGCTTTCGACCCATGAGAAGCAAAATGATGAGGGCTCTTGATATTTTTAAAAATTGAATCTTCGAAATAAATATTGAATTTTATGAATGTTGAATATCATGAATAGTCATGTATACTTATAAATTAATTACATAATTTAAATTGCATTTCAATGATAATGTATAAGGAGGAAAAATAGCCCGTTACCATTCATTGGTTTCACTGTGAAACTACAAATTTCTTGAAAATAAAAAAATGCTAATTTTTTTCTTTTACATATTTATTATCAGTTACAGGTCTAATACTCATTTTTGAAATAAATTTTACAATTTTCAAAACAAAACATGTAGTGAACTATTAAGGGTTAAGGTGTCGGCTTCGGAGCTGGAGGGTTCCAGGTTCAAAACATTGAATTCCGTCGAAAATTTCCATCGACGGATTTTCATTCCATTGAAAATCCGTCGTGTATTGGGCCTGTTGCACGTTAAATCATACGTAGGGGTTCAAAGGTCCTCCCTCTGGTGTGGTACGGAAGTTTGGAGAGGGGGTGCCAGTGCAGATGCTATTCTCGTCTTCTGACTGTGGTGCAAAACTATGAGGTCCATCCCCAAATAGCCCTCGTATGGCTTCAAAACGGAACGTTAATATAACTAAATTAAATTTAGCCATTGCCGTATATTTAAGAAAATCTAGTACATGCTTTCTGCATCGACAGATTGAATACAAAAATCGACACAGAACTATAGTTTTGATGTGGAAGCTACATACCAAATTTCATATACAGTAAAACCTGTACTAAATGGAATCTAAAGGGACTAGAAAATTTTTCCGTTTTATACAGGGTTCATTAGTATATGAGGATTTAAAATGTATCTAGTCATTATTTAAATTAAATCGATTGTAATAAAAAAGATATTCTAAAATTAACAATATACTAACATAAAAATATAAATATTACGATAATTACGTTTTAATAAGTGTCACATTTTAAAATTAAGACTTAGTTAAATTTTAAAATTACACAATAACAAAAAAATTTATGAAACATATACAATTTAGATGTTTATATGCATTTATAATATTGCTTTTGGACACTAAATAGAAATAAATGTCATAGTCATTACTTACTCTAAACAACTGATTATCCTTACTCAAAAGCCACAAATTTAAGGAAAATAAGTTTATTTGCTACATCAACATTTTAAAATAATCCAGCATTGTTTTCTGTACATATCTTTTTATGAATAATTAATTCTTCACTCTCTTAATATTCTCATATTCTCCAAAAGTTCAAGCATTTCAGCATCTCCCCGACTTACGGCAAACTTTTCAAGTTCAGGTACTGTATCTAAAAAGATCCAGATGATTTAATGGAGAGTTGTTATTTATCTGAAATGTTTTCATTTATATTACATTCATCATCATCACTGCTATCATTCTCCATATGTCTTTGAATTATATCATTCACATTATCAATCAGGGTGCGTAATGAGAAATTGCTGTAAAAATTAAGCACTTTTAAGGACTTTTTAAGCACCTTATCCAAAAAAATTAAGCACCTTTGTACATGCACGCATACGTAGACCCACATATTTTCTAAGTATAGGATGTTTTTTTCTGTTTTATAATACGGCATAGTTTTTATTTAAAAATTTAAATATGTATATTTTTTAAGTTTAAAATAGGTAATTTTTTTAATTTTAACATTTATTTCTGTATTTTCACAACGTCTTCTATTATAAAATAAAGAATGTCTTTTTGGTTTGACAAAAAAATAAAAATGAATGAATGAATGCAAACTGTCGTTACCAAAAATTAAAACAACTTTTATATGATTAACAATAAAAATCTGTGACCTTTTTCAACATTTCTTAAAATTAACAAATTACCAGTTAATTTGCTCCTTTGGGATAACCATTCCAGTAATTCAAGAAGAAAGAGGGAGTATTTCAAGTTGAAGAAAGAGGGAGCAAAAAAAAAGTCATTAATAGTCCAGTCAATGAAGGGTTTCGAAAAAACATCAAATCATATAGTTTTGAAATTAATAAACATGTTTGTGAGGGGCTCCTGATAAACATACTAAAAGTCCTCTGTCCTGAGGGTGGGGGGGGACTCGCGCCACCATCTTGGATTTTACCCCCCCCTCCCCTTTTTAGTTTTTTCTTGAATATCTCGAAAATTATTTAGTTCTAAAATTACAATTGATTTAAAGAATTAAAGAGCACAAAATTCCCTACAAATATATGCTTTTATCTTTCTGCTATCTTTAATAGTTTCCGATGTAATGGGTATCCAAGTTTGCCACCAACTTGGATTTATCCCCTTTTTTTAGTTTTTCTGGAATATCTCAAAAACTGTTAAAACTAGACAAAAATAAAAGCATGTATTTGTAGAAAATTTTACGATCATTAATTTGTTGTATTACATGTAATTGAATAATTTTTGAGATATTCATAAAAAAACTAAAAAAGGGGGTTGAAATCCAAGATGGGGGCAAACTTTGAGACCCATTATCTCAGAAACTATTAAAGAAAGGAGAACAATAAAAGCACGCATTTGTAGGGAATTTTATGCTCTTTAATTTGTTAAATAAAATGTGATTTGAAAATTGAATAGTTCTCCAGATATTCAAGAAAAACTAAAAATGGGGGATGAAATCCAAGATGGGGACAAATTTGAGACCGATTATCTCGGAAACTATTAAAGCTATAAGAATAATAAATGCATGCCTTCGTAGGAAATTTCAAGCTCTTTTAATTTGTTATATCTATTAGTTTTTGAGATATTCAAGAAAAACTTTAAAAAAGGGAGATGAAATCCAAGATTTCAGAAAACTGTGAGACCCATTATCTCGGAAACTATTAAAGAAATAAGAACAATAAAAGAATGTATTTGTAGGGAAATTTACCCTCTTTAATTTGTTAAGTCAATGTGAATTTGAAAACTGAATAGTTTTCGAGATAGCCAAGAAAAACTAAAAAAAGAGGGGATGAAATTCAAGATGGCAGCGCAAGCTCTGCCCCCAGGACCGGGAACCTTTAGAATGTTCAACAGAAACCTCTCGCAAACATGTGTACCAATTTTCAAAACTATACGATTTAATGTTTTTTTCAAACCCATAGTTGACTGGACTATCAACTACGAATTTTTATAAATTCATCCGTTTTGGAGACCAATTATCTTAAAAATGATTAAAGCTAGAAGGAAAATAAAAGCATGCATTTGTAGGGAATTGGACACTCTTTAATTTGTTATATCAATTGTAATTTGAAAACTGAATAGTTTTCGAGATATTCAAGAAAAACTAAAAAGGGGGATGAAATACGAGATGGCGGAGCGAGCCCCCCCCCCTTTCAGGACCGGGGCCTTTTAGTACGTTCATCAGGAGCCCCTTACGAAAATATGTAACAATTTTTAAAACTATATGATTTAATGTTTTTATCTACCCTCATTCTGAACCTTCATTGACTGGACTATAAGCGTTATCTTAACATGTGTCGATACCCCTGGATCTATCACACCCTGGATTCCTTCCCCGAATTCTTCTCTTACGTCGGTTTTCATTCTTGATACATCCGATAAACAAAGCTTTATGACTATGCTTTCGATTTATCGTATTCAACGTCTGAGGTTTTGCAGGAAGAATGGTTTCTTTGTGTTTCTTGGGAAAATTAAGCACTTTTTAAGCACCTGTTTTCAAAATTAAGCACTTTTAAGGTGTTTAAAAATGGTTCTCAAATTTAAGCACTTTTTAAGCACTTATGACGCTACGCACCCTGCCAATAGGAACCTCTGTTAAAATATCATCGTTGATTGATATGAATTCTTTCGTACTTATATTGGAAACTTTACCGTTGATCGACAAAATCTGCAGATTACTTGTACTATATCTTCGGTTGATGAATAATTTTCGATGCAAACATTTTCAAATAAATTCGCCTCAACATTTTTTTTTTTTTTGTACTGAAGGAATTAAAAGGAATTTTTGGGAAACGTGCAAGTTTTTGTCCGTTAGAACAGGTTTTCTAACAATGAATATTATGAATTCTTCTTTGAAATTCTGTCCGTTTCCGCGTTATGGTTCCGTTTTATGGAGGGGATGTGCTATGGATCTTTCTACATTTTTCGACGTGACCAAATATTTTTTCCGCTTAAGGCAGGATTCCGTTTCTTACAGTTTCCGTTTTAAACAGGTTTTACTGTAACATGTTACGTTTTTGAGCAATCGCATTTGAATACTCAGAAATATACGCACCAACAAATAGTCAACCGTTAGACAGAAAAAAAGTGAAAACCATATACAAAATTTCATACCCCTAGCCTATTTGAGTTATCGGGATTGGAGAGACAGGTAGAAAGACTTGATAAAAACCGACAATTTTGGTATAAACACCACAGACCAAATTTCATCGCTCTAACTTGTTCCACTTTTGCGTTATAGCATTCACAGACAGACAGACTTTATTTCAAAAATGGTTTGTCCATCATCAAGGAGGCCCAAAACGTGAAGATTTATTAAGATCCCAAGGTCCAATTATTTAACGATTACAATTATTTGTCTCGTATATTTCGTGTACAAAAAAATATAAAAAATTATCTAAAAATATTGTTTGATCCCCATAAACATCACTCGTATGCAATTTTTTCAACCGGATAACGCCAGCTGAATTTCTTCCAGCAAATTAACATTTACTTCCATAATTTAAAACCCTAACATTTACTTACTCTATTGATCTGATTAAAATATAGTCGAACTCTATTTATAAACAGAACGAATGTAAAATCTTTATTATTAACGAAAGAAAAAAATCAGTTTAATGAATTTCCTATTCTATTAAGAATCGTTTTTTGCCTAAAAAAATAATCTCTTCCTTTTAATAAATTAAAATGTGCCTTCGAATAGTAGTTTCTCACCAATACACCAAAACTTTGTTTAGAAACAGCAGAATCTACGCATTTCATCCATACCAAACACTTTTAGGTGTTACTGAAATGCCTTTAAGGCAGGATCAATGCCTTTAAGGCAGGATCAATGCCTNTAAGGCAGGATCAATGCCTTTACGGCTGGAGGCAGGATTATTAATTATCTTAAAAACTAACGAAATGCTAAAAAATTCTTAAAATATTAAGAATTTGAAAAAGAATGCTCATATTGCAGATCAATCTCAATCATGTTTGGTTAGTTTTCCGAAATTTCAGAGAAAAAAACAAAAGAAAATTTTTTTTTGCTATTAACAAAAGCTGAAATTTACTTAATGTACAGACCTAAGTGGGTTTGCTTTATTCAGGCAGAGTTTTTTGCAAACAAAATTAATTTTTATCTCAGGAACAATTGCGATTTTTTTACTGAAATTTGATACACATAGAAAAAGACTTGCCGGTCGAATTATGTAAAAAGCATGGCCTCCGTAATGGAGAAATTTCGAGAGAGCAACTAATTAACTATGTTAATTAGTTCGGTTAATCAGTTTTTTATCTGAATAAACCTGTCCCCTTGAGCCATTAAAATCGACACTAGTTTTGTGAAGATATATACCCGAGTTACAGAGGTGTCCCATTTTTTTGTTGACCACTGTACAAACTAATAAGTCACCAACCTGAAATCAGTATAAATGTTACGGTCACTGTGATTAATCAGTCATTATTAATAATAACTGTAAAAAAATCCCAGTTATTATTAATAATAACTGCTTAAAAATCAGGTTATTGTTAATCACAATCAATTAATCACATTGATCGCAACTTATACATGGTTTTGTTATGAATAAGAAGGTAAATAAATAAATAAAAATGGAACTTGATTAAAAGGGATCTCATAACCAGTCTCATAGATTCCATGTCATGTCGCATGTAACAGGTCATTAACAGAAATGGTGGATATATGTCTTGATAAACTGCAAATAGTTAATGACTAATATATTTATATAAATATAAGTTTTCGTTGCTTAACTGTTATATTCTGTATATAGAATATAATGTAGGAAAAAGTATGAATATAAAATTTTTTTCATTGTTTAAACCCTTTCGCCCCGACTTTTGCATGATTAAAATTTAACTATGAAAAGTAGTTTAGTTTAATGTTGGCATACTAAAAGAAGTATACTATGAGCTGTAAGTTTTCCACTTTTCCCATTTCCTGGAAATCTTTTGCGACAATATGCCCCACTCGTATAGTCGACTAGGACTATTCCAGTAAAACATCTGTAAAATTCTCTTTCCTGCCATTTAGCATGACAGGGAAACAACTTTACTGTTTCCAAGTTTTTTTTAATTATAATTTTATTCTCTAATTCCTTAGAACACTGAAAACATTAAAACCCATATAAAAGTGGGATTTATTTACCAACAGGGAATCTCTAGGACGTATATGCCCATTAGAGCCGAAAAGGTTAACTGCTATTTTTCTGTATATCAAAATGTAAATAAAATCATGTGTTGTGAATTCTTATTTGGTAATGTTTATTGCCCCTAACAGTAAACTTTAAAAAAACACCAAACATTCTTAAAGAAAAATTACCGTATTAATGGCTGAAATGAAAATTTGAGGAAAGAAAAGTTTTAACAGCGTGACCTATTTTCTAAGTTTTCATGTGCCCCTTAATCGTTTTTCTTGTATATATCCGGTTATTTTGAACCATTTTGCCTCAAATGTTATACCTGGAGATTTTTTATAATGCAGAATCTTTTAAAAGATAAAATACTGGGGGTTGTCAATAGAAAATTTGAAGATGTCTGCAAATATAAATATGTAGCTGGTCCCTCTTATGTAAATGCAGTTCACATATCTTTATAGAAGACATACTTCCAAATTGAATAACATATTTTCTTGAATTTAACTTATATAGATTAAGAGAAATAGGAAGTGTTTGGATACTTTTTTGATGGACTGTACCTTGCGACTTGGTCCGACGCATTTCTGCTGATGGTGGTTTTCTCTGTAATAAATGCTTACGAGTAGTTGGACTGAGACACATGCCATTCACCTACAAGAGTAAGAAAAGCATTTTAAAATAATTTAAATATACACATTTTCATGCACAAATGATTCAATCTCATTCTAGTTGGCAAATGTATGAATGCAAGAAAAATATACACAAAGTTGTAAGATATAACTATCATATAAGACAGTGTTACTTAAGTGACAACTTAAGTGACAAACACAGACATTTTACACATAATAAAAAATGAAATAATGCCTAATATATATTATAAAAGTATTTGTGACAAAATATTCATTAACCTATATCTACAGATAAAAATAAATAATCACTGTTTTCTATCTACAGTTTCTGTGAGGTACAGTTAATATACGAGAGCTACATAAATGTAGAATAATTGAAAGTTTAGTTTAGTTTAATTATATTGGAAGCAATACAAGGGCCATTTTGGGATAGACCTCATAATTTTGAGTCTGACAACACCTGAGCTGGCACCCCCAACTCCAAGTTTAAACACCCCACCAGCGGGAGGGCGTTTCAGCCATGGTGTCAGATTTGACGTGCACCTGGCCTACATACACGGCAGATCTGCAGTGGAATCGAGTTTCAAACTGGAACTGCGACCTTAACCATTAAGCTACTGTGGCCCTGAATAACTGAAGGAAAATCTTTTCAGGTTTTCCATTTCAAATAATTTTTCTATTTAAACAACCTTTCTCAATTATATTAAAATCAAAATTTAAAAAGAAACACACCCTGACAGGCAAAGAATTCATGATATCACCAAATATATGAGTCAAAAGAGGAAGAGAGAGAATCAAAGTTTAAAAGATATTTATTCGAAAGTGCAGTGGTCGATTTATGAGCTTCAACATGAGCAAATTCTTATCTGATTTATAATTAAAACACAAAAAATAGTCAATCTATCTCAGGAGCTATGACATAAAAGTTTTAAAACACAGAATAAAAATGGATCTGAATTAGAGGTTTGAATGATTGTGTTTAAATGATCCCCCTGTGAGATTTGTACAGTCACTTCACCACTGTTGAAAATTCCACAAAGATGGCAAAAAAAAAAAAAAAAAAAACTGAAGAAAGTCTTAAATTTTGGAGAACTTTTACGGCACCTATACTACAGAATTAAAATGTCTTTCTATAAACTGTTTGGATAAATTTTATTATTATCTTCATAACCAAAATTTGCCATTCTTTCCAACTATACAGCTCTTGCTTGGCTCAAATGGGTTAAAAACTCAAGGGGGAGGTCATTCTACAAGTCATTAAAATTAAGTATATTTGACAAAAAATTCAAAATCAAAAGGTTATTATTTATGGAAAAGCTAATCTTTGATGAAATTGAAACTCAACAAAAGAATGATAATTTATCTGGACCTAAATACCAAGAGTTCAAATAATTTATTGTAATTAAAAGGAAATTTCAGTATACAACAGTTGTTCTCCACTCTCTAAAAGATTTCAACCTTTAAACAAACGCTTATGAACAATTTCGTCATTTTGGTGTTCAAAAAACGATTAATCATTTCTCAATATTATTAGCTTAATATTACTTATGATAATACCGAATTTGGGTTATTCCATATCAAGTGATCCAGAAAAAAAATAATAGGTTGCTTGACCATTTTGTAATCAAATAATTTTTTGTATGTTGATTCCTACATGATTAGCAAGTCCAAAAACACTAATTTTAATTTTTTTATCTTTTTCTGAATTCCAATAGCAGCCATTTTTGTTTTACAAAACATGCTGATTTTTGCATTTGTAGGGGTTTGTGTTAACTTATATTACTCGGAACTGGTGAACCCGAGGTTGATGAAACAAAAACCAGTTTATTCAGGAAGATACAGCCTTTATTATCTCTAGTACACATTTAAGGAAAATTGTATCCCAAATAGCAAAAATCAGCTTAAAAATTTGATTTTAAAAATGACAAATTTTCAATTTTCGAAGGCATATAATTCCCAAAAGGAATCTATTCTCCAAATTACTTTTGTGGGGATGTGTAGCTACCTTAATATGCTGTATTTACAAAAAAATTCAACCCTAAGATTTGCTTCTTTTAAGAGTTACGGGCTTTCAAAATCCGAAAATTTCAAAAAAAATCCAAATTTTGACATCTTATATCTTTGTTGGGGCAAAGTCTAAAAGACTGCTGTAAAAATTTCATGTTTCATATTTATCTACAAGTCAAGTTAGAGGACTCTAAAAATCCCATAAAAAACGTATTTTTTGACGAAAATGACGGAGCATTAATTTGACTAAGTATTATTTTTATCATCAATAAATTATATGACCTCAAGTAATATTTGTAAATAAAATTACAATTCAAATTAATGCAGACTATCAAATTAATTCTTATGACATTTATATTTTCAATTAATGCACAATTTGGGAAATCAATTTTACTTTGTACTTATTCTGTTAAGTTATAACAGTATATTATGCCATGTTTCTATTTATCAGATAATCTCTTAAAATGCAGTAGGCCTAATATGCTTATTCAACAAAATGTGTGGATGTTCCGATCTGTTCACAAACTTATGTGATAGACAGACTTCAACAAACCAAAGCAAGCCCCCAGCGACCATACACTAAACAAATATTGACACCAGCAGAAATGTTTGAATTTTGTCAAGAACATTTAAAAGGAATCAGCTTCACTTATATAAAAGATGAAGAAACCATTCAACATCATAACAATAAACTTCTTGACCAATCTGAAAACTCTGTGGCAATCACTGGTACAAGGAGTTTTCATTGTTTTGTTCCTGTGTCAGAGAGTAACCTGAAGTGCTTCATTACTTCACAAGCTACGGAATATGAAATTCATTCCACTACAAAAGCTGTACAAATAACACTTCACATAAGAGATTCTATTGCATGTGTATATAATGGTCAATGGTGGCTGGCAGAGGTGAATGACATTAGTGATATAAAGATATGCTTGAAACATTTTATCATCCCCACTGGACCAAGGACAGCTTTACAGAAAAAAGAAGAAAGACCAGACTTGGGTGCCCATGAACAATGTTTTAAGGAAACTAAGTGCCTTAGAAGTACAATAACTACTTGAAGGACACATAACATTTCCCCAAAACCAAGTGAAGAAATATCAGAACTTCTTAATGAATACAAATCAAGGTAGAACGATAAATCTGACTCAAGTGTATAGTACATCAATACTTTTGTGATGTGTTAGTTGTAAATAATATATCAATACTTTTATTTGAAGTTTTAAAGTGTTTTAACAATGGTATCCATAGTAAAAACTGTGTTATAAAATAGTGCATAGAGAAGCCTCAATTATACTGTGGAACCTGAAGTGACCATGAAACATATTCAAACTTTACAAGTTCATTATACATTTAAAGTGTGCACAAGCTACTTCATGTAAAAAAAGGCAAGTTTATAGGTAATATTAGTTGAGATCATATTATAATTTATTAATGATAAAAATAATACTTAGACAAATTAATGCTCCATCATTTTCGGCAAAAAATACGTTTTTTATGGAATTTTTAAAGTCCTCTAACTTGACTTGTGGATAAATATCAAATATGAAATTTTTACAGCAGTATAATACACTATGGAGGGTTTATCTGTAAAAAATTCAGATTTTTAAACTTTGTCCCAACAAAGATATAAGGTGTTAAAATTTGGATTTTTATGAAATTTTCGGATTTTGAAAGCCAGTAACTCTTAAAAGAAGCATATCTCACAGTTGAAATTTTTTGTAAATACAGTGCATTAAGGTAGCTTACACATCCCCACAAAAATAATAAGAAGAATAGATTCCTTTTGGGAATTATATACCTTCAAAAATTGAAAATTTGTCATTTTTAAAGTCAAACTTTTAAGCTGACTTTTGCTATTTGGGATACAATTTTCCTTAAATGTGTAATGGAGATAATAAAGGCTGTATCTTTCTGAATAAACTGGTTTTGTTTCATCAACCTCGGGTTCACCAGTTCCGAGTAATATAAGTTAACGCAAACTCCTAGAAACGCAAAAATCAGCATGTTTTGAAAAACAAAAATGGCTTCAGAAAAAGATAAAAAAATAAAATTTGTCTTTTTGGACTCTCTAATTATGTAGGAAGCAACATACAAAAAATCATTTGATTATAAAATGGTCAAGCAACCAGCTCTGGATCAGTTGACATGGAAATGACCCATTTGTGAAGCATTTCCAAACTTAAGGGGACTTGGCACCCCAAAATTTTTTTTCTACAATTTTGATCAAACTTATTCAATTTTGTAGTAGATAGATGTAAACTGTGCAGAAACTGAAATTTCTAAAATATTTTTCACTTTGAAAAATTACAAATTTAAAAACTTTAAATTTTTTAAAAAAATTAACCCTTTTTTTAAAATGCTTCTTCTCATACAATTTTTAATATTTTTTCTCCAAATTTTTTTAAAAGGGACCTCTCAATGTACTTAACAGAAACAGGGATTGGATTTTTGATATCTACATTAGTTTCAGAGAAAAAAAATTTTGTTCAAAATTTTGTGAAAATTTTTGGAAAATATGAGAATTTTTCACTTTGTAAATTTTTAAAAAAATTTCTAATCAAAATTTTTACAAATCCATCCCTAATTCTATTAAACATGCATTTGTGAGTGAACAGAAAAAATTTCAAGTAATTAGAATAAAAAGAGATCGACTTTTTTCATTTTGTAGAAGACACAATTTTGGAAAAAAGCAAACTGAGAAAAGCAGCTTTAAAGTTTTAAAAACAACAAAATTGTAATAAAAACAACTTATATCAAGCTAGTTTTTTTTCAGAGCAATAACCTGACATTTGCGAGTCCTAACTTATCAATTTTATTCATATTTATTATTACTATAATTATTAATTAGCATTTTCATTTATAGGGATAATTAGAAATTTTTTTTAAAAAATGCGAAAAATTTCACTTTTTTCAAATTTTTTAGTCAAAATATTTAATAAATGATCTGCAGTACTATTTATCAAATATCCATTATAACAGAGAAAAAATTTAAAACCATTTTATTGAAATTTTATTGGCAGTGAGAAATTCAAAAAAAATGAGAAGCGAAAGCAGTGTTGATGATGATGATGACGATATGCTTCATGAATAATAAAGAAGCGAAAGCAGTAAAACAGTAAACAAACAAAGATTAAACGGCTACTGTTTGAAACAACTATCTTGCTTTGCTTTTATTGAAAAAATTAGGTGTTTTTGCAACTTACACATGAAATATGCAGGATTTAAACATTGAAAGTGGGCGTGGCACGTGATGAAATGTTAGACAAAATAACTTCATATCTCACAAAATATTTGTCTGATTGTTTTGAAACTTTCAGATTATTAAGTCAAAGGTTCAAGGATCATTTTCCACTCAAAATTTGAAAATCGATATTTTCATTGATTTTCCGGAATTCTTAGGGTGCCAAGTCCCCTTAATAAGGGAAAAAAACCGTTTTGGGTGCCTCCAAATGAGAAACCTTTTAATTGCATCTTCGTTGATACTATAGGTGGATTAAATTATTATAATTGAGCTAAGAAATTCTTACAACATGTAATTAACTATGCAATTAGATACGCTTGAGTGTTTCTTTGAAAAAATGAAAATTCTAAAACCTCCATAGTCACTAAATCAAATCTTTAAAATACAAGTACCTGAAAAATTGTTAACCGACAGAAATACAGATTTTACTTCTTCTAGATTTAAAAACTATTAAAAAATTCTTAAACACTATAATAATAAGCATTTACTAATTACGGCTCATCATCTTCAAATGAATCATAAAGTAGTACGTTTTAATCAATCCATTGTTACCAGACTTGA
Organism: Araneus ventricosus; assembly: GCA_013235015.1. NCBI lineage: Eukaryota > Metazoa > Arthropoda > Arachnida > Araneae > Araneidae > Araneus > Araneus ventricosus. The sequence continues at coordinate 2,261,255 of BGPR01000028.1, read as the reverse complement.
ATGTGAAGTGAATTCTTTTTCTACTAAAATTCTTTGGTTTTCTTTTAGCTTGATTAATGTCCCATTTTGAAGCAACAATCGGGCTAATTTGGGACAGATATCTTAATTTTGAATCATGGACAGATGAGAAATACAACCCCAGTCCCAGCACCCCAGCTCCAAACTTCACACCAACATAAGAACATTTAACCCTCGATAGCAAAATTTAACATGAACCAGGTCTTCATACACAGCAAATTTTCAATCGAATTGGGTTTTGATTACACAATATTCCAATCCTGAAACCGAGTCCCCTAAAATCCCTTAAAATTATCAGAGCAAGAAATTAATGAATACAATAGTTCTTTCCTCGCTCATTAAAATCATGCATTTTATTTTGTGTATAAATAATTTTGGGTACAATAAGGGCACTGCTACCTCCTTCCTGCACATGTGCGGATGCTGTTGCAGGATATATATAGCTGGAAGTGCTGTCACCTTTAAGCAACTGTTAAAGGTTAAGTGTTGGATAAAAACTTGAGATTTAGAGGCCTTCGATGCAGGAAAAAAAATAGGTACTGGATACATGGAACGTTCAATTCAAAGGACATGCAGCCTTGAATGATTGTAATTCGAAGATTGTTGTACTGGAGGTAGCCAGCAACAAATTAGCACATGAAATGTGCAGCACTAACTTCACTGAATGTGCCCCCATGCTCATTGTCTTGCATGATTCAGGGAACATAAAGGACCATCGATGTTTGGAATAGAGCAGTATAGAGTAACGAGTTTAAATTCCAGTTGTATTACACACTATGGCTCCACCCTTATAAAGACATGGATTCAGGTTCTAGGTTGAAATTATACAAGGTCATAGGGATTCAGTGATGGTCTGGGATGGTTCCTCTTGACAATGTTTGGAAACTTTGGTATGTATACCAAGTACCCTTAATGCATTTAAGAATGTAGATCTGCTAGGCAATTATTAACATCCACATTCATATTTTTTGTGATCCAGATGGAGTATACTGCTCCTGTCACTGATTATGGATTGGTGGAATGGTTAATGGAACTCGTTGCCTATCCCTACTAAAATTGTCTCTGAGATCAGAATTATTTCTCAATGAACACTTTTGGAGTACATTGGGAAAAAAAAGTGTGCAAGCAAATCATCCCTTGCCACTGTCCTGAACTGCTTATGGGAAATTCTAGCAAGTCATACCTTCATAAGACTTCCATAGATTAGCTGAATCTATGCCTCATAGTGTGTGAACAATTATCAAGGGTAGAAGAGAAGCTCATAACTATTCAAGTATTCCTAATCCAGTGGCACTCCAGTGTACCACTGCAAAAGCGTAATTTAATTTTTAAAAATCAGTTCATTTATTTAATTTATAATTTCTTTTTACACTATATGCAGTAAGAACTTGTTCAACTACAAGTTATAAGATAAAGTATATATTCCTAAAAAGGAAGCTATATTATTCAAACTTTTTCCTATAGGCAATAACATACCTGATCAACAGCAGATGAACGGCATTTGTCTGATTCAGTCGTGTTGTCACCTAACATCATATTGGATCTTTTAGGCGATCGTGGAACTCTTTGATAGGGATCCGAAGATCCTGAAAGTTTAAAAGTTCCTTTAGAAACAAAGCAAAGCAATCAATAGGGGATCATTTATATACAAATTGGTCAGACTAAAGAAATCCTTGAAAAATGTTAATCTTTTAAAGATGTTTACATTTGTGGTAAGATGAAGAAAAAATGCTAATGGTAAAAAATGGCTTGAGTGCAATTGCAATAGTGCTTATCAGGCCTATCCATGTTTTGAAATGGTGGTGTTCCAAAACACAGGGTAAATCTAACAGTTTTTTTCCATGCCGAATGAAGTTCACCTTTTCTTAATTTTTTTAAAACTAAGCCACAGAAATGGTTCGATTTAATTTGATGAATTTAATCCCATTTTGAAGTTGTACTTGGTGCTTTCAAGATGGTCATTGTAATTGTCAACAACGATAAGAAGAAATGTACTATGATCCACTTTCCTTTCCCACTGCACATTTCAGCAGGTGCGCTATAATTTCTTGCACAAGTTGGCACGCATCATACTTTTTACGACATAATAATTTTCTTCCCTTATACTATGGCAATCGTAAGATATTTCATAACAGTAATAAAAAACGGGTCAGGAAAGCAAGAGTGAAAAATAATTTTAATATTATTTGCAAACTCTAAAATTATACTGAAATCAGAGAAAATAATGGGGTATAATAAGATTATTTTGTAAAAGAATACTAAGCAACGTATAATAAAACCTAAGATTATACAACAAAGACTTTCTTGTTAGTTTCTAATCACTGTCCTTGCATTTGAAACATTGAAGTTTTGTTAGAAAGTGATGCTTGCAAGTATATCTGTTGCACCTACTGCATTTCATGGATACTGATATGATCCTTTTCTTTTTTTCTTATACACACAAACCACAAGTTTTTTGTTTCAGTACTGGTTGGTGTTCATTTCTTCACATTTTGATGTATAAATTTAGACTAAAAGATGTGGTAATGTCATGGCGATCATCAGATTTGGGTAAGAAAAGTAAGGTGCTTCTTCATAAGACTAAGTGCTAAGTTTTTCAAGAAAAGACTTCGGCTTGGTGAATTATTACCAAGCTCATTACATATTAAATATTTTTGACTATGTAAAATGAAGTATTAAATCGCCGTATTGCATGCTGGATATGTAATTACCAAAATGAAACGTTAGGACTTGAAAAAAATTATCAAATTGCATGAACGAACGAGTGTCAAACTTTACGACAGAAGTACAAAACAGTATGAAATCACCTTGAAACTCGAACAAACCCAGTTAATCCTGAAGAGAGGGGTCACATGAAGGAAAGCAATGGCCTTTAGACAGTTTTGAACCCAAATCTTAGACCAAGGTATGGAAAATCCTGTTTGTCGTAAAATTTGCACAGGCACACTCTCTGGAAGGTTAAGGGGGCACCTCAAATATGGGGATGAGAACCTACCGTATAAGTATACAGTCTTGCTTCTCAGTGGGATATATTTAGGTGTGGGGTCGAGTTACCTCCTCCTGATGACGAGTTGTACCTCTGTCTGAGGGGTCATCACATGTGTTGCTAGTAATGGGGATTATAATATGGGGACCATAGTGTCCATACCCAACCCATCCCGACTCAACGTACCCTACTGGTTTTAAGGCAAAAAAGAGCCAGGCCACAGTGCCGGAATTAATTGTCATGATAGCCAGGTCATTCATGTTTTTTCTGCATGCCAAGAGCTAAGTGGAGTAACTCCTTTGTGATACTTTGTGCCTCACTTTCCAAACTTCCACACTACGTCAACATAAGGACACTGGAGTAGCTAACACTTGTGATATCTACTCAGCCCAGATACACAGTAGATCTCCAGTGAAACTGAGACTAACCGATCAGGAAGCTGGTACTCAGTGGGCTAATAATTCTATAAATCAAGCATGATTTACCCTTGATATTCTACTGGTTCAAATGGGTCCCTATAAGAAATTCAGTATTTAGTAATCTGTAGTTACGTAAAAAATATTTTGCTGACTCAGTGAAATATAAATAGTGAAATAAAATCTAATTATAGTAGTTATACACTGATTGCATATACAGTGGAACCTCGGGAATCTGAACTAATTCAGGCTGACCTCTGTTCAGATTCCGGAAAATTTGGATTATCCGGGAAATTCGGCAAAAAACTCTCGATATACCAAATGCAGCAGAGTATTGATTTTGGGTGCTCTGTGAAAGAGTATGGAAAGAGCTAGCAGCAATTCGCACAGTACAGTGGAGCCATAGGTAAATGAGTTGAGAATAGTGACCTTAAGATGGAGCGATTCATGGTTACTATGACAATGCATGCTAAAAATAGCCTACTGGGTTAAAAGTGGTAGGGTTGGATTTACCTGTTGACTAGTCTGCCCAAGTCAAGTCAGTGTTCACTTCTGATCTTGTATGTGTTGCCCTATGGAAGCCGGTCATTGTTACATGTTGACCATGACATGTTGACCATGTTGAAGTGTGTGTCGTGTGAATGAATTAATTCTTGTTGAAGAACAGTATCGCTGTTTCTACACGACACTGTTTCAATGGTCAGGAATCAAGATCAAGATTATCCTGAGGAATGTGAAAAAGAAGACATCTCGACACATTTTGTATCACTCGCAGATACTGCTAGTGCACTTGAATTGGCGCTATACTACGTAGAGCAGCACACTGACGCTACTCCAATGTAATGCTTACGTGGCACTGGCGCAAAATCGCATCACCTAACAGGTTTAGTTCCTTACATCAAAAGAAGATAAACAATTTTGTTTCTACTAATTAAGGTACTGTATTCATTCTTAAATACCAAGATGTTTGGATTCCTGGGGTTCGGATTACAGAGGTTACACTGTACTAGATATTAGTATAATTTTATGTAAACGCAGATAGATGTGTGATAGCAAGTACCATTGTTGCCTACAATAAACACAGAGGAAAGCTATTAACTCCTCATTCGACTAACTTTTACACTTTATTATCATGAAGACTTCTAAGTCAAAACAGATTCAATATATAACAATCTTGCATACAAGGCACCCTTTAAGAGGGAAATAAATCAAGGCTCATATGGAAATTTCCAATTTAAAATAAATATCATGGAGATCAGTCTTTCAAAAATATTAATATTAATAACTAATTTGTGAAAAAGTCAGAAAACTACCTAGCTGTATGTCTTATCATTAATTTAATAAGGAGTTATGAAAAATTCTGAAATAAAATTCTAATGTGGAGTCTACTCAATAAATTAAATTGGAAAACTATATTGTTATTAAGAATCCAACATGAATTAGATTTGAACAAAGTTTTATACTATGCACATCAGGAGCAGCCTGAGTTAACTTATTCAACCAGGCAAGGCAACAATATGGCACCCCCTCTCATAATTGAATATATTTTTTAAAATTCTATAATGTCTGTATTCCAAATGCCAAATAATATTTCACATTGAAACATGCATATTTTACCTGCAAATATGACTTAATAATGAATAGTGAGAATTTTTAATTTTCAGATATATTTAAGAGTATATAGTGGTCTTACTGAAACTAAAATAATGTATTCAATAAATTTATTTTAAAAACACATGACTTTATTTTAACACAGTATTATTAATTATGTTCAAAAAGTCACTTATCTTGCCTTTTTATCTATAAAATTTTCATTATCTCCTCAATTTCAATGTTCTGCAAAAAGTCTCACTCATTTGGCATGGTTGCTAAGCCAACTAGTAGATCCTAATACATGATGGATAGCAGATACGTTCGGAAAAGTTTCAGTTTAGAAAAACTTCTTCCGCCAGCAGCAGCAGTTACTGGCAGTCATAAAAGTACTCAGAGTAATAGTATTATTCAGGACAAGGGGAGAGAGGGACAATACAATAGGGAAATTATGTGCCGTTTTCCTGAAGCTCTCGTATCTATTAACCAATTTTTTTTCTTCTTCACGCCCTGCTTTAGTGCCACTCCAGACTTTGGCACCACAGGATGTTGCCGATTGACCTGGGCTGCCTCTGATGCACATCTCACTTTAGTCACACACAAAGACAAAATAGAACAATTCTGTAAAAACATCTATGAGCAATTCACAATTTCCACTTTTTTAATGTTCTTTGTAATTAACCACCATTTCTTTTACCCAACATTCATCTACAAACTGAAGAAAAATATCTTATTTCCCAAGTATTTAAATTCCAAATTTTTTATAGTTTAGCTAATACATTTCTGATCTTATTCATCTTTCAGGGGACAAAAGTTAACATTAAATACTTATCAATGACGTCAAAATAAAACAAAAATAATAATTTCCTTATATTTCATTATAACAATTTTACAAACTTTTCAATTTAGCTACCACAAATACTGTGAAAATTGAAGTCAATAGATCAGAAAACCTACCATACAAATCAGCAGTGTTCATGCTTGCAACGCAACACTTCTGTATGATGTCAACAATAGCTAAACCACACTCACTGCCATAAGCTATCCTAAAAAAAGTAAGAAGTGATTTGAGAAATCAGTACACTAACAAAATTTGAAATAAAATTTTAAATGCTTTGAATAAATTAAAAGTTAAACGAAAAGTACTTACAAACCAATTGTGGCATTGATCGTTAAAGCTGTTATGTGTAAGGGTGTGTTTTTATTTATGACTGGAGCAAGACAAACTATTTCTGCTTGAAATCCTGGATTCTTTTTTAAGACGCCAGATTTTACCTTCGTAGGTATATATCCACAATGCTGTTAACAAAACAATGAGAAAAATTTAGATTCTTATATTTTGTAACAGAATAAAAATTTCATTCCAAATGATAGTGATACCACATACATCTAAATTGTTTTTAAAAATACTGTAATTTTATTTTAAATCCCAATAAACTATTAACAATAGTTACTTTTTTTTAACAAATCTATTTTAACTTAGATATGAATGCTACACATGGATAAAAATACAGAAATCATTCAAGAATGTTTGGCTAATGATAAACATATTAATGTTTTTTAAGGAAAGAGTAATTTTCATATATTTAGTTTTCGTTTAATATCCAATTTGAAACTACACCACTTGTTATTAGAGACAGTAATTAGTATAGTTGAATTAAAACTTTCAAATCCTCTTTATTATCTTAAAACAAATCTCGTGTTTTCATTCAAACATGAAAACACGAGATTTGGAAAAAAGAAATTTTATTTTAAACTTTTAAGGCATAAACCGTATAATAATACAATTTTAAAATGAATAATTACACTTCCAAAGTTCATAAATTAAAACATAGTAGTAAAACCGACTCAGACTCCAGCATTATTTTCAACTGACTCCTTCAAAAAAGGCCAACTCCTCGACTCTCCATCCCTGATGTAATTAAACAAATGTAACTACCATTTACTAGAAATGAAGCAAGACGCAATGCATACATGAAATCTCAAAGTAAAACCTCACAGAAAAACCCTATTTGAGCGATTTAAATTTCCCTGTTTCTTTGTATCAATTACCAAAACCTGCACACAACTGTGCGGTTCTCCATTCAGCGGTTTGTGAGAAGAGGGCCGGACACACAATCAGATTTTAATAGTGCAGATTATCCTTATAAATTTCAAATGAACCAATTTTGTGCTTTCAGCTTGGGATCAATTGCATTTACACAATGTAGGGCTTTAAGTGAAAAAAGGGCAAAGTGCTGGATTCTTTTTCAATCAAAATGGGGATCTGCATGTCTCTGAAGAACTGATAATAAAAATTTAGAAATCTGCAATGGAGATTGCTACAAAGATTTAGGAAAACAACCATTTGGAATGGTTTCTCATATGGAAGTAACAGTAAAAACGATATTTGTAACAAATTTTGTACATCTAATAGTAATCAAATCCAGAAATTTAACAAAAACTGATGCTATCCAATGTTTCTCCTAATTAAAAAAAAATTCTCAAAATACTCTATTAATTTAAAATAAGTAACTGTTTTCTGAATATTAAATTAATATCTAAAACAGTTTTCTTCTGACAACGCTTGAAAACTAAACATAATATCAGATGTACACAGATTGTGGCTAAAAAACAAATTAATGGATCTTCCTTTAAATACATAACTTTATTCCCGATTAAATTGGATCACTTTCATATTTTCACTACATTTTTACAATCTGCAAAAGTCAATTTAAAAGTTAAATAAAAGAAGTGTTCATAAGGAACAGAAAATAATTAAATAAGTGTTTATAAGGACAAGAAAATAATTACCGTTCTAACTCCATCTGGATTTGACGCAGAATTCTGATTCTCGCTTTTAACTTGCTGATAGGCAGCTGCTACATCAGCATCTTGATTATCTAGCTCTTCATCAGTTTCATAAAAAACAGGAATTTCTAGAACCTAAAATCAGGAAATAACATAACTAAGAATGTAAAATGTTTGATAAAAGAATGTTTTTGTTAATGTTTTTTAAAAGAATTGATGTTACATAATTCTAAACAATATGGCTACTAATATCTTAGAAGATGAACTTATAAGTTAAATTGCTGAAGAAAGAAGGATTTTTTGGATTGTATCCAAATTTCAAATCTTGGGTTTGCATGGAAGGTATCGAAAGATTACAAAATTTATGAAATAAATCAGAGCTTAGCTTTAAATATATGGAATATAACACATATATTACAAAGAAAAATTAATTCTTAATAAGAAAGGAGATGCGGTAATTCATGATTTTCATTTCCTATTGTTTTGGATTTCATGTGAAAATTCTAAATCTTTATTTGAATAAAGTTTAAATGTTAGAAATTTTCAGAAATGAACAAAAAAAAAAAGGCCAACTTTTTTTCATATCTGAAAAAAAAAATATATACAGACATTAAATAAATATTATTTTGTCGTTTTGCAAAATGATTTCAACCCTCCACACCCAGAACTAAAACAAATCATTATTTAATAATTCAATGGAGTTCTAAGACGAAAAAAAACTAAAAATATGATGCTTGATTTAGAAAGAAAAACTTCTAAAGGAATAAAAAAAATCTAAAAACTTTAATTTCACTAATACATTTTCTTAATATTTGAAACTAACCATCTGTTCAGAAATTTACAGAATGCGAGCTTTAAACACATAAATTATTTGTCTTATAAATATTAATATGAAAGTCAGACTTTTTTGGAGGGGGGATCTCGACGTGAAGGCCGTGGTTTGAAGCAGCAAACGTGGAACTAGAATCAGAAGCCGGTGTGATTACACAATAAGGCTGCGTAATATAAAGAAAACCGAATATGCACTTTGAACGCCTTATTTGAAACCGATTGACACAAAAATTGGACACAAGACTACAATTAATGTTAGAAGGCCACATACAAAATTTTATTTATCTAAGGAATTTTGGTAAGAAGTTATTTCGTCCAAAAGTATGCGATTATACAGACAGTCAACCCCTTGACGGATTTGGCGCAAAATTTGCTACGGACCTACATTCCTGATGATAAAACAGTGTACCAAATTTTATCCATCTAGCTATTTAAGTTTCTGAGTTATCATGTTCACATGAATGCAGACAGACTTCCCGTGGACGGATTTTGTCTAAAATTTAATAGAAACCTATAAATTATGTGTAAAGATCACATACTGTTCGAAAACCATTTAACATAGAATCGAAGTTCAGAAATCTTATGGGGCTTACATCTACCAGATGCTGGGTACTTTGGCCAAATAAGACTAAAAGCCTTTCAGACACATACGTTTATTGTCAATGGACGACACCAGTGGCGGACTGGGTTTAAAAATAGTGCTTGCTATGAGTAAAGGGGCCCTATCACATATAGCATGCCATCTTACGCATATTTTTTTTAATTTTATTTATTACAAATATAATAAATTAAAATTATTAAGTTATTAAAATCTATTCCTAATTTAAAAGTCTGTTTTATATATTAGTAATTACAGTATACATGTATTATACCTGTGATTGGAAGTAAGAAACGCCAACTATAAATACAATTTTACGATTAAAAATTAAATAATCTTGAAGGCTGTACAGCATACTTCAATTTTGGAACTCTACTGTAACTTCGAGAATTTTTTAACCAAACTGAAAATAAGTGCACACTATTTACTAATTCCAATATTTTTAAAGAATGCTTCTTATTGTCTTTCCACTTCATTAAGTGGAAAGTCAGTTCACGATGACTGTGCAAATCTGTCAATAATAACTCTGCATTGAAATCATCCGACAATTCCTTTTCAATAGATTCCAAGTTTTTCTCAGATAATAAATGTTTTCCAGTTTAAGTTTAGTTATATTAACCTCCCGTTTTGAAGCAACACGAGGGCTATTTTAGGATACCTCCTATTAGGAGGAGGAGGAATTAGAATTAGGAACCCTCATAATTTTCAACAGAGGTCAGATTACAAGGACAACACCTGAGCTGGCTCTCCCTTCCTACAAACTTCTGCACCACAACAGCGGGAAGACGTTTGACCCACTACGTATGATTTAAAGTGCAACAGGCCCTCGTACACAGCGGGTCTTCAATGTAATTGGGTTTCGAACTTGGAACCCTTCGGCCGAGACCTTTACACTAGGCCACTGTGGCCCCAAGTCTGCCTTGGAGTTAATGTTCAAAGAAACCAATATTTTCTCATCATAACTTTAACAGTGGCAAAAACACGAGAATGAAGGATTTAATGAAACAATAAATTGGTTTGAATTAAATTTTAGACAATAGAAAACATTGTTAGAAATTACGTTTAAAATTAATTTGAATTGTTAATTATAATTAAGAGTAAAATGTTCCGCAATGAGTACCGTAGTATCATTGAAAAGACAATTTATTGCTCTTAAAGATGGTGTAAAATAATTTTCGTGCCATAAATATTTCATAAGTTTTCCGAATCTTACAGGCGAGACCTTAGCACTGTGCCAACCGGCCTCATAATGAATTTCTTAATAAGTTCTATGATCTTAGCTTAGAAATTTTACTAATATCATTACATCATTTATCCCAGAAAAATGGAACATTTTCAAAAGATATCCTTTGGTCCTCAAATTACTGGATATCCCTCCCTGTTATTCAGCTTTAGTGGTCCGAAGAAATTTTTTCTTTTTACTTTAGAAAATAGGCGAGTCTGCTCGTCCGTCAGTTTTACGACACAAAATGCACAAACAATAACAAAAAGCAAGTTGTTCAGCCACTTCCAAAAATCGCACCGTCTTCACAGAGAGGTTATCCCGTCCTTTCTGTCAGCCTCCTAGAAGAATAAAATCTTGTGGTTATTGCTTTCCGGCCTTGTACAGAAAAGATAGTGTGGTTTAACCTTAAAACTATTAGCATTTTGCACAAGAAAAGGCGCAAGTATTTTCTAGAAAAAAAAAGAGTCTTTCTTATCTCTCTTTACGCTTATCACATCCTGGGCGTCCATGTTGATTTAATATAGCCCACTTCATATCAGGCAAGCTGGCACCTGGCCAGTCCGCCACTGGACGACACAAAACGACAGAGATACACACAAACGAATGACTGCGTCGAGATCACAAGCAGTTCTTGTTTAGTTTGATTCAGCGCCTTCCCCAATGGGTGGCGAGACAAACCCACCAGTTCTAGGCGAAGAGTTGTTGATAGCTGGACTCCAAAAGCTGGTGTCCTCTATTAAGCAGGAAACCATATTTACCTCCTATCAGCGAGGTATTAGAATTAATTGTCTATATTTGTATCTCCTACTAAGCGAGATCATACGGCTTTAAAATGTGGTTTATTTCACCTAATGATTAATTACTATTCTTAGCCACAGTCTCTTCTTTTTTTATATACCTATGTTAAGTTTTAAAATAAATGATTGAAAAGAAATATAGTCCATGTCCATTTTCATTAAAAAGAGCTATCGCAAACATTTTGGTCCGTCGAGCGGAGGATTAAATTTACTTCAATATTTAAACTTTAAATATTTGAAAATTAAAAGAATGGCACCACTGTGATGCTGCAGAAAAATCAATGGTAAAAGGCGCGATAAAATCAAGTGTGACGAAGCTTGAAACATTTCTGGAAAACGCAGAAAAGGCTTGACTGAACTGCAAATAAGGATTAAAAAAATAGACAATTACAGAAGAAATTGATGAACTTTAATGAATTCTTCCTAATAAAAGATTTAAGTGGACTGCAAGATACTGCAAAATGATTTTGAGCAGGTGGATAGCTTGAAGAATTGAGGTAAGAATCACTTCTATTCTTGATTCTCGAAAATCCTCTTCCAATCCTAAAACCAAACTGTTGAAAGTATTAAAATGAAATACTTAGCATCAGAAAATCCGCTTCCAACTTTCTGGAGCATCGTGAATGGGAATCTTTTAAAAACCATTCACTACACTGGTGTCAAATAATGATAATTTAGATGACAACCAGAAATTGTTTTATTTATGCGTCTCTCAAGGAGAAGCAAACAATTAGAATCAACTGAAGATACCTTTAATTTCTATTTGATGCATTAAAGGAAAGACGAGAATCAAACACTATTAATTGATTTCACGTTCTGTCTATATTGCATTATGATAAAATACAGCAAGAATCAGCTAGGGAACTTCGTTCTTTAATGATTGTATTAAAAGAACATTGAGGTCTCAAAGTTCTAAATTATGAACAAAATAATTTATCTGAAATTTGTTGTTTAACATTATTCTTCAAAAACTTGACAAAGAGTCAGAAGACAGTTTGAATTTTCCTTAAAAAGTTCGAAGTTCCGCAATTTGATTCCCTTATGTCCTTTCTCGAAAGGCGAAGTTCAATTTGGAAAGTGTTTCCCGAATTCCAGCAGCGGTGAAAACTATTTCCAGCCAAAATGCCGCAAGAAACAATAGTTTAAATAATCCAATCAAACAAAAAATCTCTATGATTAAATCGAATAATAAAGGCAATTTAAAGCATGTATATGCTGCAATAATCTTTCATCCTTTGTATAAATACATAAGCTTCAAAAATATGAGCGTAGAAACAATGGCGGATTCTGATAATATGAGGCCCCAGGCGCAAAATTATTTTGAGGCCCCCCTCCAAGAAAACTTTAGTCATGATAAAAATGTAAAATAACTTAATTATGTTTTCAATTTTTGGTCTTCGTTATCCAATTTGAATTATATATAAATAATTTAATATTTTTAATAATTTAGATATAATATTTTTAAAAATTTATATAATTAATATTTAATAATTTATATGCAAAATTTTTCTATTATTGTTTGCTTCTTTTAAATATATATATATATATATGATTTTAAATAGATAAAGAAATCTTTTTTATTCAAAATAGAGATTTTTTGGTTTGAAATTTAAAATAATTAAGTGACAGTGATATCTTTCGGTCTTTGATTCTATCTAGTGGGTAAGACATCGCAGTATCCAAGTGTTCAAATTTTATATTTAACAGGAACCAAGTTTCAAAATTGTTTTTAATAAATATTGTTTTTGTTTTTCTTCACTTAAATTTAAATTCACTTAACTTATTAATTTATAAAATGGTAAATGAGCTCATAAATAATCAATTTATATTTATGAAATATAATGAATTTTACCATAAACTGAGAACCATTTTATAGCCATTTAAGTTTGGAGCTGGAATAAGCAGTGTCTACTCTTTTGTCCCAAAGGATAGAATGGTATATTCTAATAACAATACAGGAAAAAAAGAGGGAAGCTATAGAATTACTTTCCCGAAAAATTTTAAAAACAGTATTTTAAGGTAAATTAAGATAAATATTCAAAAAAAAAATTATTATATAGTTTAAGCTCTACAAAGTAAATCATTATTATTTTTTTACTGTTCCTTTCTTTTAAACTGTTCTGTGCTTTAAAAAATGAGAATGGGAATTCTAAAGCAAAGCAATATGTTTTATATATAATATGACTAATCAAAAGTGTACCATGAAAAATTTGTTAACTAATTCAGTTTATTCACGCGTTTTCTGATATAAAAAATATAATTAAATAAACATTCTTCATTGGTAATAAAACAAATTACAGTGCTAAAGGCTAACAAAAAATGAAATTAAACTTTAGAAGGAGATACAAAAATAAATATTAATCAGATATATTAGTAGCAGCAATGGAATGCTATTTTTGAAATTCGGAGTAAAATTTTATGAACACAGAAACAGGTGTGGAAAGACATAAAATTACTAAAAAGTCACTTTTCTTGCTTTTAATTTTGAGAATTTGTCTATAATTTTTTCATAACCGAATTCCTGCACTACATCATTTTCAATAAATAAAAGCGACAGTTCATTTAAATGCGGTTGGCTCATACTATTCCGCAAATAGTTCTTGACGCGTTTCAGAACTGAAAACGATCCCTCTCCACTTGCATTACAAATTGGTAGAGTGAGAAAAAATTTTAAAATTGTTTCCACGTTGGGAAATGTTGATTGTAGACCATCTTTAATCAATTTGTACATATCCATTGAATTTGTTACTTTTTCATTTTTTGTGTATTTAATAAAATGTTTCACTTTGTCCTTGAAATAATGTGCTTCGATATAATCAGCATATTTTGGGGTTAAGTTTGTTACGCAAGTTTCAAATGCCTTTTCTTGTAATTTGCAGTAAAAAAAAAAAATTGAAAGCCATTTAGAATATTGTAATAGGTAGTGTTCTTTGCGTAAAGCAGAAAAGCATTCCCGTTGTCTTTTATTTTGAATCCACTCAGGTTGAGTGACGCCTTTAGAAAGTTCATCTGGTGGATTCTTTAATCCGTTACTTTGTTCAATCTTTATTTCTTAATAATTTTTGTTTCTTGATGATTTATTATATTTATAATAAAAATTAATATAATATAAATTAACGTATTTATTATAATAATGAATGATAAAATAGTGGTTATGATAGCGAGCAAACATAACTTAGCTTAAGACAAATTTTATAAATGTGTATACAAGTGCTTTAACTTTTTTATAATTTAAAAATCAACTTTATTTAGAAACATAATTTACGAAATCCTTTACTTCTTCAAGATTTAAATGCATTTTTTTTATTAGAAATAAAACTATGCATGAAATGATTTGAAATAAATTAAAGAGATACCTAACGAAATGCAGTAAAACATATTCTGAATCAATAGCCATAGCACACAACAAAGGCATACAAATCTTGTATAGAAGTTCGGTAATTAAATCAATTTCAATAACTTTATGTTCAAGAAATTCGAATTGACATAAGCAGTATAGAAGATTCGAGATGCAATGGATTATAAAATATTTAATTTCTTAAAGTTTCTTTCTTACTAAAAAAAATTTGAAAATTCTTACTTTTCTCTTCAAAAATCTTTTATCTTTAAAAAAATATATATAATCAATCTTTTGACTTGAACGTCCGAATTAAAATTTCTTAGCGAATTACGAAATGCGCTAAAAAGGGCTTTTAGGTTACAGTATTCATTTTTACCTTTGGTAAGAAAAGAATTAAGAAGAACGAAAAACCAGCGGGAGTGGCCTCCCCTAAACTTACTCGTATATTTCCCCAAAAAGGTGCTGTTTCCCCTCCCACCGCGTGGATAAATTAGAAGACCACATACCAAATTTCAATTATCTAATGTAAGTTACTAAAAGATTTGCACACATCTAAGCAGCCTTTTAGCTTGCCAGCAATATCTCCGATCTGATTGTTACAAATTTACTACCGATAATTGTAGTTGAAAATATCATGCACATTGGCAGAATGCTTAAGAAATTAAAAAAACATGAAGAACAGAACTGATGAATCAATTGACACTAATTTTGGTTTGTTACTTTATGACTTTACTTTTAACAACTACTTTCGTTCTGTCAGAGTAAAAATGATGCAAAATCCACTCAGAAAAAAATCATTACGAAATATACAAAATAAAACTAACCGCAAATCAAATATGCAACTCTTAGTGAGAAAATGTTTCGGCGTGAAAGAAAAATTAAAAGAAAACACTCCATAATTAATTCCCTTTTATTCGAGAAGAATTTGGAAGTGAGCCAAGACAGACCGTATTATGGGAACAGCAGTAACCAGTACGCATGCACGTGGAGATACAGATTCTCCTCAAACGTAAATTATACGGACCGACAAACAGTCAACCCTTTGACGGATTTGGCCCAAAATTTTATACGGACCTACATTCATGACGATAAAACTTTGTGCCAAATTTTATCCATCTAGCTCTTCAAGTTTTTGAGTTATAGTGTTCGCATGACCACGGTCATACAGACAGACAGATTTCCCGTTGACGGATTTTGTCCACAATTTGATAGAAACTTACAAATTAGTTGTAAATATGACTATATAAACGCCCCCAAAACGCTTAAAGAAAAGCGCGAGTGTCGACTTTTCAATGATGCCAATTGGTTTCGTCAAGGGGCAAAATTTCTTTCCCCTTTCCTCTCCAGTAACAGTTCCAGACAATAAAACCGT
The DNA here is from genome assembly GCA_013235015.1 of Araneus ventricosus. Classification (NCBI taxonomy): domain Eukaryota; kingdom Metazoa; phylum Arthropoda; class Arachnida; order Araneae; family Araneidae; genus Araneus; species Araneus ventricosus. The sequence goes on along the minus strand of BGPR01000028.1, from coordinate 2,245,292 downwards.
TTCTTTTAAAGATAGGCAAATTCCCATGTTTTCAGCTTTATGACAGTAAAATGAAACTACGAAAAAAGCATGTCTTATAAGCTATCTCTCAAAAGAACTGCACCCTTTTCACACAAAGGGATGCAATCCCTTCAGTCTTTCCGGTCGCTTCCGATACCAATAAAAAAATCTAAACGAGTCCTTGTGGCTGGACTTTGCACAAAAAAGGTGTCCTGTTCCAATAGTCGGAGGGTTGCTCGAGGGTTTCTAGATCGGTTTCAACGTTTTGGTGAAACATCGGTAAATGCGGGTGGTCGAATTTCGACGGCAATAAATCCCCAAGGCTTATTTCCTCCCAATGCTTCTCTGGCCCTGGCTTCGTTCCACTGTTTTCACTCCTTTATTTTTTTAAAGAGAAGAGGGAGAATCTTTTCTGTGAATTGAATTGAGGCTGCAATATCGTAAATTCGACGCCGGCTTAGCACTGCGGTGTATTTTGTATAGATTTTGAGGCCCCCTAGATTCTCGAAGCATGAGGCTGCCGCCTCTAACGCCTGTGCGGAAAACCGCCACTGCGTAGAAAAAAGGAAAGAATTTGTGTCAGCACATCGAGTTTGTGAACGTTGCCTCCGCAAGCATGCAGGTTCTTGTTCTTCCAAATTCAAATGTTTTGTTAAAGGTTGCCAGATGACTCATAATACTTTACTTCACGAAGAGAAAAAGGCATTAAATGAAATTTCTGCAACTTCCGCCGCAAAAAATAATACTGATATTTCGTCTCCGAAAGGGGGGAGTGATGGCCTTGAACAGTCGTATTCGTTAGTAGTTCGAAAGGGGAAAGTATATTCCAGCTTGTCTCTTGCGCAATCGTCTGAAATATGCACATTACCAACTGCTTTAATATGTTTTAAGAATGCTTCGGGAGAGCGGATTTTGATTCGATGTTTGATTGATTCAGGCAGTCAAGTGTGTGCAATTACAAGCGAATGTTCTCATATGTTAGGAATGAAAAAAGAGAAAATAAATATTCCTGTTTCGGGATTGAATGGAACAAATATTGCTCTTAAAAGAAAAATGGAGCTCGAGATTTCAAACTTAGAAAATGATTTTGTTAGATGTGCTCCGTTTTATGTAGTTCCATCTATCACAAATTTAACTCCATCTACACGATTAAATGTAGACATTTCTAAACTACCTGAAGGCATAAATTTAGCGGATCCTAATTTTTGGAAACATAATAAAATAGATGCTTTAATAGGAGCAGATTTGTTGTCTGAAATGCTAAAACCAAACAAATTTCATTTGATGAACTCTAGTATAATTCTACAAGAGACAATTTTTGGTTACATTGTGGGTAGTAAATATGAAATTTCAAGTTCTAATGAACAATTTTGTGGTCTTCTTTTGGAATCTGAAGACATAAACAAAACAATGCAAAATTTTTGGAATATTGAATCTGTTGAAGAAAGTTCTCACATTTTAAATAGCGAAGAGGAATTGTGCGAAAAGCACTTCCTTGAAAACTATTCACGAACACCGGAAGGCAGATATATTGTAAAAATTCCTTTAAAAAATGATAAACAATTGGGCGAATCTCGGACAAGTGCCTATCGTCGTTTAGATGCTTTATGGAGGCGTCTTAGTAAGGATACTAACTTGAAGACTCTCTACAGTGATTTCATGCGAGAATATAAGGATTTAGGTCATATGACTGAAGTTAAAGAAGCGCATGAACCTGAACTCTCTGTCTACTTACCGCATCATGGAGTGTATAATCCTTTAAAATCGTCTACTAAACTTCGTGTGGTTTTAAACGGCTCCGCTCCAACATCCAATGGAGTTTCCTTGAATCAAATTCAACTGAACGGTGGGGCAGTTCAGCAAGATCTGTTTTCCATCATGATTCGCTTTCGGAAACATGAATTTGTATTTACTGCTGATGTCCGCATGATGTACAGAAAGATTTTAATTCACCCTGATCAACGAGATTTGCAGAGAATAGTCTAGAAAGAAGGCCCAGATCAACCAACTAAAGTCTACCAACTGAACACAATTACTTACGGTACAACTAGTGCACCTTATTAAGCCACTAGGACTTTGAATCAACTAGCGATTGACGAAAAGGACACTTTTCCAGATGCATCCATTATTGTCCTGTCCGATTGCTATATGGATGATATTTTAACAGGCTCAAATTCTTTAGAAAATACTAAAGAACTGCAAACCCAGCTTGTTCAATTACTTGGCAGAGGAGGTATGACTCTCCACAAATGGTGTTCCAACAATGAAAGTCTCCTCAATAACATTCAAAATAGTGGTGATTATCAATTTAATAACCCTGCAGAGATGAAACCTGTCAAGACTTTAGGTGTTCTGTGGAAACCAAATAGTGACTGTTTTTCATTTAAGGTTACTAGTTCACAGCAGCATTCTTACACTAAGAGAAGTGTCCTTTCAGATATTTCTATAATTTATGACCCTCTTGGTCTAACTGGTCCTGTTGTCTCTAAGGCCAAGATTTTCATGCAAAGACTCTGGTTACTAAAATTAGGTTGGGACGAACCCTTGCCTGAAGACGTCACTCGTGCATGGATTGCATTTGTTTCATTACTTCCGTGCATCGAGCAGCTTGAAATTCCTCGACATTTCCCTTCTGACAACACGGTTATCATCCATGGTTTTGCAGATGCTTCTACTGCAGCATATGGAGCTGCAATTTATGTGCAGTGCCCATCTAGTGAATCAAAGTCTACCTACCTGTTATGTAGCAAATCACGCGTTGCTCCAATTAAACCAGTGACAATTCCCAGACTGGAACTTTGTGCAGCACTGTTGCTATCACAACTGACACAGAGAGTGATAAAGGCTCTTAATCTTACAATCAAAAATACTCTAATCTTGATCTTAGCAATTAGGCAATATGAAAACCACCACAAGTTAAAAACATCATTGTCTGCCACCAGTAACGGGCAATTCAAGAAAAACACTAAGGATTTTCATTGAGGGCATGCAAGTATGCGCTGGAAGAGAGATCCGGTAGTTTTAGTTTCTAGAGATGTGACTCTGAGTTCTCTTCATTAAAAGAGCTTCGGATTCAGATCCAATGCCAGACAAGACTTTATCTTTGTAATGAATTGACAATCTAAGAAATCATCTTCTTTACTTACCTAACTCTGAATGAGATTCTTATTTTCCGACTATCTCAATTGGTAATAATTATGAAATCTAATTAATTCTAGTTACGTTTTAGATATTTGACCAATTCGTAAAAAAGGAGTTGTACCAAAAGTGGTCCAATTTCTTCGGACGAATATAGAGATGCTGGTTTGTAGCTGAGATGGGCTCAAGCCCATGATTTCATCAGATGAAATTCAACACCCATCACAAGGAAAACAGCTTTCAAGATAAAGCTTCTATGCAAATCCTCTTTAACCCTTTCTGAAATTACTTAACTTGCTTAGAGTCGATAGGTCGGCTCCATTAATGCTAAAAGTAAACTATGAACTCAAAATATAAATAATATTACCACCATAAGGTAATTTAACTAGGTTAATTTTGGAACATATTCATCAAAAAATATATTTGTAGCGATTGGCCCTCAAACTCTTCTGACTGCTACTAGGCAGAATCTGTCTTCATTAATGAGAGAAAATTTGATGAAAGGTGGTGACATAAGTTGCGTTACTGTGTAAAAATAAACCTGTAATTGCTAATGAATTATTATGGAACCCCCGCAGAGAAGAGTTAATGTCAGTGTCTCATTTTACCTAGGGTTTGTTTGGAGGACCTTCCTTTATAAAGTATAGTCAACATGGAAGAAAATCTTCATGATAAAATTTATGTGAATTTTTGTTTTTGCATGTCACTAAAACTGTACAATATGAAATGGTGATCTGACTTCTGACATTTAACATTATCTCTACTTATAAAAGATTCTTTGCCAGAAGAGTAAATGTTCTAACTCTCAACCAATGCCACAAATTTCGTTGTGCTTTAAACTCGGGATTGAAAAAACTTCATAATTTGATATTATCAGGATATAACTTAAGTAATTTTTGGCCTCTGATTAGCTGTAACGGAATTTATTCCTCCAAGTTAATCGAACTTTTGGTGTTTGGAGGTATGGTGAGTCCTTCAAGCATCATTTTCGAAGGGCAATTTGAGATCCAAATTTACTTATGAAGAATTTAACACCCATTGTAGAAACTAAGGAATTTAAAACTCGCGCCCTATCTAGAAATCTCTTCCGATATAAATGACTTGAGGCCGTGACGCCAGGATATCTCATTGACGACCGACCACAACAACAGTGCTGAACCAGAATTATTAATGTCTCAGATAATCGTTTATCTAGGTAGCAGAGAGAAAAATTGACCCAACATATTTGGAAAAAGTGGAGTTCAGATTATCTGAATCATTTTCAGCAACGTCAGAAATGGCAGTTTGTAAAAAATAATGTAAAACCAGGTATGATGGTATATTAAAGATAATTTCACCAGGTAAATGGGCACATGGTCGAATAATGATGTAATAAATGGTAAGGATGGATATGTACGTGTAGTAAATGTATCGCAAAACGGTACCTTTAAAAGGCCTATTTCTAAAGTATTACTATCTGTTAAAACAGATAACCAAATGTCTACTTTTCTTAATCAGTATATAATCTTCATTTGTTTCAGTATATTTGTGAAATGGTTTCACTTACATTTGTTTATTGTTAATAACCCAGTCGTGTAATATTTGTGACATATTATTTCTGTATTTATATTAGAATTATGTATGTTTAGTGTACTTATTATTTTAATTGTATTGCATTCGTTTTAATTGTGTTTATATTATTCATTTCTATTTAATTGTATTCAAGAAATATTCATATCTGAATTTAACTTTAAAATTGATCAAAATGCTTAATAGTGAATATGATGAATTCATGACAATGGATTCAGTAAGTGTGGAATTTAGATTCCAACGCTGGAGGGATGTTTAGTCTCTTCGATTGCAGCCTTCCCAGTGGGTGGCGAAGAGACAAACCCACCAGTTCTAGCGAAGAGGTTGATAGCTGGACTCAAAAGCTGGTGCTCCTCTATTACAGGAAACCAATTTACCTCCTATCATGAGGAGTGTGAATTAATTATTCTATTTTGTATCTCCTACTGGAGACTATGGCTTTTTAAAATGTGGTTTTCACTGTTTAACATTAATTTACTATTTACTACAGTCTCTTTTCCTTTGTTATATACCTATGTTAAGTTTTAAAAATAAATGATTGAAAAAGAAATATAGTCCATTTTCATTAAAAAAGAGCTATCGCAAACAGTTCTGACTCTATCTGTCAGCTCGCAGGCTCAATATATCAGTCAGCTCGCAGGCTGACGTCACAACATCGCCGCCTGGTGGCGGTTACATTTCGCTTCACTTTACAACATCCTCCCCCCCCCCTTGAGACTCAGAAAGAGTCTCAAGCACATAACAAACATTATTCAAAAGATCAAGTCTTTTAGGTGCTTTCACATATCTTTCAGAGGAGGTGTATTTTCTCATTATTACATCATCAGCAGGTGCTAATTTATTTACATTATCAGACACATCATGAGAATTAGATTCACAATCACAAATTACAGTACAGTTCATTAAAAGTTAACACTGATTTACCTAAAGTACGTTTTAACAAATCCTTTAGAGTACGAACGAACCTTTCCCACCAGCCTCCCCACCAAGCCGCGGTAGGAGGAATAAATTTCCAAAATATTTTAGGAGTTCTGGTTTCTTTTAGAATTTTACTCCAATTCAATTTTGATAGATCATTAGAGGCACCCAGAAAGTTAGTTCCATTATCGCAATAAATCGTTCGTGGTCGCCCACGTCTAGCTATAAACCGTCTAAGGGCCAAAAGAAAAGCGTCAGAAGATAGGGAATTTACAAGTTCAAGGTGAATGGCACGGTATACCGCACACGTAAAAAGAACTATCCACACTTTTCCTTCATCTTTCAAAAACAGTGGCCCCGCCAAATCTATTCCCACAACTTCAAATGGCGCACAATCTGTTACTCGGTCTGGTGGCAAAGGTGTTGGTTCGCTTGACATAAATTTAACCTTAAAGGGTAAATTCTTAGAATCATATTTCCATGGAAGTTCTACTTCATATCTTCCATCAGGAAGAATTTTCATTTTATCATTAAAATCAAGATCACCCTTTTCTTTTTCAGTTTTGGTTGGGCTCGATATCCCTAAAACCTCAAGTTGCCAAAGTTTATTTATCGGTACGTTCATGGAATGCATTGATAATGTCGTTAAAATATTATCCTTTTTATATGAGCCCTTTCCAAATACAGTCCAACCCAGTTTCGTTTCTACGGCTGTTAAGCCGGACTCTAATTCAACAAATTCAATTCCGCTGTTGCCGAGAAACTTTCAACCACACGAGCAGCCCTTGATTCTGGCACAACAGCTTGTAGAAGATACTGGAATTTATCTTCATTCGGTATACTTGAATCTTCGGGTACTTTTTCGAAACTGGCTCCAAAAAGTCAAATAATCTTTAGCATTTCCGTCGAATTTCTTTAGTTCAATCTTCGGGAGATTAAATTTTCTCTTTTCAGACAAATCCTTAGTACTCGAGTCTTTCAAACACATTTGTTCGATTTGCAAAAAAAACTCAATATAATTATCTCTGTACTTCTCAGCAGACATAAAGTCTTCTTCATATGCCTGTTCGGCATCTTCAACTTTCAAAATCAGGTTCGAAATTTCTGCTTGGCACGTTTCCAAGCGCGCAAATTTATCGTTAATCTGCGATTTCAAAATCGAAAGTTTCTTCAGTTCAGGAGCTTCTTTTATAAGCTCGTCTTCAATTTTCTTGGCACATACCGTAAAAGAGGTACGGAAAGATTTCCTCTGTGTTTTCAGCAGTGTCAAATCCATTGTCATGCCGAGAACAGAATTCACAAAGGTTCAAATCCAAAGTAACCGCAATCCCGCCGAGGGTACCACTATGTTCGAAAACCATTTAACATAGAATCGTAGTTCAGAAATCTTATGGGGCTTGCATCTACCAAATGCTGGGTACTTTGGCCAAATAAGACTAAAAGCCTTACAGACACATACGTTTATTGTCAATGGACGACACAAACACAGAGATACACACAAAACGTACGACTACGCCGAGATCACAAGTAGTTCTGATTCTATCTCGCAGGCTCAATATATCAGTCAGCTCGCAGGCTGACGTCACAACATCGCCGCCTGGTGGCTGTTACATTTCGCTTCACTTTACAACACATACCAAATTTCATCCCTCTAGATTTAATAGTTTTCAAGTTATCGTGTTCACAGACAGACATAATTTCAAAATTGTGTGTTTCAGACTCCGAAAGATCTAAAACGTGGAGATTCATCAAAATTTCGATTTCGAATTTTTTGACGATTACAATACTTTCTCTTTGTATACGAGAAAGTAAAAATGCTGTTATGTATTTTTTCCACATTTTGATATTTTTAATGACAATTTAAGAGGACTATTAATAATTGATTGAAAAAAGACAGAATTGCAATTTGTTAATTACAAGATGTACAAAGAAATTAACTAAAAAGAAAAAAAGTAGTTTTACAGAACTTTTAAAGCAAACAAATAACAAAATATTTAATAATAACTATCCGAAAAATTATTAAACTCTTAAAAAATGAATATAGTCTACAGTATTCAAAACAATGTTTATCTATCTGTTCATTTATATCACGTTTGAAAAATATCAATAAATGAGATTAAATGTTTTAGTCTATCTATCAAATATTCTTGCACATGAATTAATTTCCACTATAATATACATAGAACTGTATGCACTTCTAATTTCGCTACATGCTTCACCGTTTTGCAATCTTTGTTATTGGCCAAATGGCTTCACAACAGTATCTTGTTAAGATTTGTTTCTCATAAAGAAATAATAAAATTCAGTTTTCACACTTTTTTAAATTTTTAAATAATTGGGAAGAAGTCACTGAAACTGATTTTTTTTCTTTTCATCTTTAAATGTTAAGAAATGTTTTGGCATTTCCTGTTATTTCATCCTAGATTGCCCATTTCACTACAAACATGAAACACAGTGCAAGCACAGATGGTGCTCATTATCACATCAGACACATTTAATGAGCACCAACTTTTGGGAGAACCAAATATATCTATTGTATAGCAACGGATTCGGAAATCTTCCGCGCTTTTGCGCATGCGCCGGACGAAGTTATTTTCATTAAAATAGGGGGAAGTGAAGAATGGAAGGGTGATATTTATATTTTACTGAGTGTGATCTAACAAAGAACTCCGGAAATGTGCTCATATGACTCATTGCCTGACACCCCTTTCTGATGTAAAATCGTCTAAAAGTGGAAATCTAGGAATCCGTGGTCAGACTATAATAGAAACAAATTCATTATTGCAACAAGATGCAAATATTTTAGAAATAGAAAATAGCAGGAAACTTGCCGAAATATTTTAATTGCTGTCTGACAAATTAATTTTTTATAAGAGCTTGGATCTTTATTTTGTATTCCTTGAAGGAACTATGGTTCCTAAGTTCCGTTTATTTAGCCTATATCCGAGTACTGTCCAACAATAATTTTATAAACCTTTGTCAGCTGTTTAAAAATCGGGACCACAAAGCAAGCTCAAAAATGAAAGACTCAAATGTAAAATATGTGTTTTACAGTTGTTTTTTTTTTCAGGAATACCCCAAATTAACTACCACCCTACTACCAAATTAACTACTCACCCTACTAGGAAGCAAGCAAAGCAAACAACCTATAATACTTACATTATTAGGAGGATGGGAGAGAAATGAAAAAAGAAATTTATTTATAAAAAAACCTACTGTTATTTCAGACTGTGTTTCCTGCTGTTGGAATTCAAACACTATAACATGGGAACTTGCATCAGCCACACACAGTATTCGAGATTCAGGACAAAAAGCAACACGTTCAATAGCAAATGGATCGTCCTCATGTTCACCAGTAGAGAGAGGTTTAGGCTTTTCAAAGATTCTTGATATCTTTAGCTTATACAAAATTTGAAGTGAAACTAAAAATGAAATGGATATATTAACATTATATATGATACATGTATGATTGACTACTTATTTTTTAAATCAGATACTTAAATACTCAAGCTTCAAATGAAAAAGTGTTAAACAAACTGAAATATTTAAAGATGCTGATCAAGTATGGAATAAAATGGTTCTCATATTATGGTTCATAGACTGATTTTTTTGTCACTTGCATCATAATAAAAAATATCTGTACATACATCGATTGTAACAATACTAGCTTGAATATAATTTAATTCACAAATTGTTTGGCAGCAGTAGTGCAAGTCACACAATAAGCAGTGTCAGAACACTCTAACTTGGGTGACAAAAAGTCACCCTGTTTTAAGGAGGTTTTCACAATTTTTCTTGCTTATTTCTCATAAAAAAGCATTGTTATATTAACTTCCCGATTGGAAGCTACATGAAGGCTACCTTGGGAAAAAGAGGGGACAGAGCTCAAAATTTTGAACGGTAGTCCAAATTTCCAATGCACACCAGTGATAGGAAGTTTAACTCTCAACAAATTTAACATGCACCAGGACTGCATTATACACAGCAGATCTATATGGAAATGGGTCTCGAAACTGCAACTGTGAGGGCGCTGCGGAACAACGGAGCGCTGGCAGCCATTGAGTGTTAACATAAGGCAAGAACGGAGAAGTTCCTTAACGCGGGCCAGACGGGTTTGGCGAGTGGCGGGCTAGAGTTTTAGCCGGTGGATGTTTTACATGAAGTGTCAATAGTGTTTTGATATTAAACTCACAGCTTGAAATGTAACTGAGTAGGTGAGATTTTATATTTCGTTTCATCGTGTAAATATTTCATCATTGTTGTGTGTACATTGTCCGTATCCCGTAACAAAGTCAATAAATAACTGGGATAAAAACCATTGGTCTTTGTCTCCAACCCTCACATAAAAGAAACCCCACGCAGAAGGGAGAGTTTCACCCTCTGGTCACCAAGCCGACACACGAGTTCACCACAACAACCAAATAAAGTTTTAAAAAAGTCTAGGATTGCAATTATCGATCTACTGAATGTACAACTTAAAATCAATTTACAAAGTAGGTTTTAGAAACATTAAATGCTCGTTGTTGTGTTAGAATTCAAAAGTTTCGTAAATATTGGAGTTAGAAAGATTTTGCATCAATTCTTTATAACTTTTCCCCAAATTGGTTCATGTATTGAGCTTTAATTTGAAGGGTGTGTGAATTTTTTACAACTAAATAAAAAGAATTTCTTGCAAAAAGAAGGGAGAAGCATTCATCTGTTTTTATCACTTCTTTTCAAAATTTTAGCTAGCAACATTATACTATTAGTGATAAATGAAATTTTTAATTTAGGAATGACTCAATGGAGGTATATAACATGACTGACTGATAAACAATTCATTTTAATATTCATTTCATAATAAAAGAATTGAAGATTTGTACTGGGAAACTACGGAGATTTGCGCAATATCCGATTCCGAAAACAGATTTTATTGAATTAGAAAAATGCAATGTAGTTAAATACGATTTGACATTTTTGTTAGAATTTTAATCAAGGAAAATTTATGAAAGGAAACAAAAACCTTTGCTGTTTATGTCAAGATTCAACTTTCACAATAACCGATTTTTATAATTTAAATATGTTTTGACCAGGGAAAAATAACATACATTTAAATATGTGTAAGAATGGGCAAAACTTTCTAGCATTTGAATCCTACAGTTCTTAGCGACTTTTTCTTCCAGATTATTTGAGAGAAAAATTTAGCCTTTAAAATATCATAAGCAAAATCGAATGGCAGCAGATTGATTTATTAATATTTGACATTGTTTCTTTTATCAAAATTTGTATTCTGTAAAAGAACTGACTTATGTTTCTCATTGTTCCATACTTTATCAAGATTCTTCTTTGTTATTAATAAATTTAGATTTCTTATAATTTTATGCACAGCAGTTAAGTAAGATCAGGTTTACATTGGGTCAATCACTGCATGACCTCAATGAGATTATATAGCCTTTGAAAAATGGGAATATGAATGGGGCAATGATTTCTCATTATCCACTTTTTTCAATTTTTGAACATGTGTGCATATTTCACGTCAGACTGTCAAATGGCCATGTAATCTTGATGGGGTCACATGGCTTCCTATTGTGAACAGTGATTGTCTCCACTATAAATGCAGTACGAGTCTCGAAATTTTCATTTTAGCAGTGATAATTCATTTAATATAACAAACACATTTGAAACTCTAATAATAATCAAAATTAAAGTCTGTCTGTGCATCTATTAGCGAACTACAGTACAAATCGTTGAAACTAGAGCTGCTAAATTTGGCACATGTGTACCTTGCAATGCTGAAAATGAGCACTTCGAAGCCATTATTTCCAAAATTTAATTATTTAAGATTTATTTAATTATTAATTTCCCTCAACTATTGGATCTAGTTAAACGGATTATCGCATTTTTTTAAATAATACTTTTTTCAATTTCTAATACCAATTTTACAAGATACCAAAATGCATTTCAAATTGCTTCCATAATGTAGAATTACTATTTGAGAAGAGGCAGTGGTTAATTGCATTCATTTACTGTTCTGTCAACATTAAATTCAATTTAGCAACTGACAAACTATGAAGTTTGAATTCATGTGCCTGCAGATGATCTATTTCTCCTGATTAATTTTGGATGAATTGCATTTCATTTTGGAACTAATTGTATCATCTAAAAGATCTCTTAAAAATTCATATTTTCTTTTTTCACTTGGTTTATTGCAATCATTGAATTGAATCTTAACTTTTAAATTTCATCCTTCAAAAATTAATTTATTTCATCCAGAAATTTCAATTTGAATTTATTCCACTGGATATTTTTAATTCCAAATTATTAATATAAATTACAATAACGACTTTCTAAACAACTTGCAAATTGCAAGCATTTTTGATTTAGCTGTATCATTACTGCTAAGACGGGCAAACCAGCTTATCACTGAAGGCGGCTACGGAATAAATAAAATTCAATATAAACATACCAGAAGAAGCATCCCAGAACTTCAGAGAACCATCAGCATGACTATAAAAAGAAAAGAAAAATCAAGATGCTAAATTAAATTTTTTCACTTTACTGAAAAACATTTAAATTATTTTTTAAATTACCCAGTTATTATAACTTCCGGATAACTGAGAGTAGATATTCCCCAACTACCTCCATCAACTGGCCAATCCTACAACAAAATGAAATAGGAATATATTTTAAATCATGATTTCAAATTTGGAAAGAAAATCAATAAAATGTTCATAGAATTTAAGCTCCGAACTTGATTAAAATGAACTTGCTTAATATTACAGGGATGAGATTGGCAAAAAAGGAAAAAGACTGAAATCGTACAAGAGCAAAAAAATTGTACCATAATTTATACATGAAAGAAGTAAAACATCAGAACATGCAGCATGATGTAAATATTACACAATAATAATTAATAAGTTAATTATTTATAATTCAGTACATATAAATAAGTAAAAAGAATATTAAATTATTATTAAATCATTCACATTAAAAGTTAATAAACAAGTTCAAAAAAATTTTTTTTTTTTTTTGCAAATATGCCACAGAGGTTCTGTTTTCTGCAAAAAGGTGGTACTTAATACGTTGAATGGCACTGAATGTTGGAATGCCCATCCTAGTAGAGTTTGCTGATATAATGCTGATTCGTCAATAGAAGATGAATCGGCTAGTTTCCTAGCCAGTGGAGTTAAGCTGCACGGTCGAGCATATTTTCCCAGAATTTTCTTTCGAAAACAGAAGATAGGAAGGTTTCTTTTCTTTGTGTAAAAGCGGAATTTTCGGAAGAAAAAGCAAATTTCTGCGGGGGAAAAAAATCAGAAATCCGGGGGGGATGGAATTTTGCGAGAAAAAAAGACAAAAAAGCGGAATTTCTCCAAAATAGCAAAAAAGCGGAAATCCGCCAAATAACGAAAAAATCTCATCCCTGATATTACCATAACTTTCAGTTTCATATTTGATTAAGAATTCGAATTTTACAAGTTCTGAATTACATTGAACTACTTTTCAAAACATAGAGGCTAATTGTTTCCTTTTACCAACTGACCTAATCCTTATTCAAGAAATTTTATTTTTGTCATCAATTCTTCTGCTTTTCTCCTGTTACAATGTTCATGGTATTTTCAAAATGGATTATTTCAAGGTGAAGAATCAACCTTTATAGCTGGTGCCTCTTCATTACCCCTACAAAAATTACAACTATGCAAAAGATGCATTAAATCCTTAGAAATTTTAAAGTCATCTAAAAAAAATTGAGCAGTAATATCTATATGCCAGCAAAGTCTATACATTTCTTTGCAGCATGGTTATGTGAGTATATCCTATATAATTTTTGTGAATATAACATTTTATTTTCCATGTAAAGCTTTCCATGATATATTTATCTCAATCTGTGATGAGTTTGTTGAAATGGAAATATATATGATGCTCACTATGAGAGAGAGAAAAAAAACAGATACTTTGATAATTCAGATTAGTCACAGTCCAGATTATCAAAGCTCTACTGCATTTTGAAGAAACATAATATTATGCACTAGCTAATAACCTGGCACTGCTCAAGATCCATATTTTTTCATATTACCTGCCTCCATTTTTTTTTCCTACAAATATTGTCACTAACTTTCCCCAACAAACGTAAATCTCCTTTGAATTCTTTTTTGTTGAAGTAAAACTTTCAATTCTAGCTTTTTATTACCTTACTAGCTGTATGGCCCGGCGTTGCACGGGCTAAATCGAATAATACCTGAGGTCACGTGACACATGCCTAATGTGTGTTATAATATTGCTGAAGTGTTGTGTTAGTGTTTTCACCTCCTGCTTCAGCTGGGTGTAGAGGAGAGGTCCTGTGATAAATTTGGCCATGAATTCTGAAGCAATACGCTACTCTCCCTGTAGACGGTATAATCTGTGCACCCATTGAAGCATTGGTATGACCTTATGTTATTTTTGAAATGCACTGATGATTCATCGGAGCCATCCATCAATTCTTTCATTTCCACTGGATAAACTGAAGCCTGCTCAATTATATTTCCATTATGACAACAATGAGTGTGAATTCCTCTGGTATTCTTTTCATACCGGAAATACAACCCTCCGCATTTCAGACAGAGATTGTCCATTTCTCCACAGTTGTGTTCTTCAGTTCAGAACAGTTCTAGCTGCATAAAAAGTTTGTATCTGATGGTGATTTTGACCTTCAATAACATTTAGACGGCGTTCTCTTGCATGTTGTAGCATGGCTGACAATCGGCTATTTCTTTGTTCGGCTGTTCCTTCGGCTCTTCTCTCCTGGCCACGTTGTGCCATTACTGCCAATCGGCTATTTCTTTGTTCTTCTGTTTCTTCGGCTCTTCTCTCCTGGCCACGTTGTGCCATGACTGACAATCGGCTATTTCTTTGTTCTTATGTTTCTTCGGCTCTTCTCTCCTGGCCACGTTGTGCCATTACTGCCAATAGGCTATTTCTTTGTTCTTATGTTTCTTCGGCTCTTCTCTGCTGGCTACGTTGTCCCATTACTGCCAATCGTCTATTTCTTTGTTCTTCTGTTTCTTCGGATCTTCTCTCCTGCCCACGTTGTGCCATGTCTGACAATCGGCCATTTCTTTGTTCTTCTGTTTCTTCCGCTCTTCTGTCCTGGCCACGTTGTACCATAGTTGACAATCGGTGGCTTCTTTCTTTTTCAGTTTCAACAACTCTCCTTTCACGTTTCCTAATTGCCTCCCGTCTACTGGCAGCATCCCCTGTAATTCCTCTTTTCCTTTTAGGCATCGGAAAAAGCGAGAATTGAACAAGGCAAAAATAGTAACTTCCAAATATCAGCTTAAAATAGCAGCTACCAGAAATATTTAAACTTGATCAAATCAATGAATAATGATTAAAATTACTAACATAACTAATCTACATCTTTCGGCGCATAACTTTACAGAAACAAAACACGCCTGTAAATTCGTTAAAATGATTCTGCTTGACGTTATATCACGGGATAAAAAAAAGAATTTATACACTTCCAACAATACATTTTTTTATTTCTGTCAGCGTCACTTTTTTATTATTATTGTAACAATGTTCTTTAAAGTAAACAACTTCAACAATAAAAACTATTTTGAATTGCGCTGTAACAATGAAAAGTATTGTTATAAAGTATCCGAAACAATGAAAAGTATTGTTGTAAATTAGTTTTTAATTGATATCTTTTTCACTAATTGTAATTTCGGAATTTAAATGGCCGAAATGGATTCCTTGGATTATTCCCCATCTTTAAGTACTTTCCGCGCGCTTCTCCGTTCGGCGGTTCGTGAGAAGATAGAAGGACATACATACATACATACGTTTGTTTACCTTCGAATTTTAATAGGATAGATAACAATATAGTTTGAATGAAAACCTGAGAAATTAGGAAAAAAAAATTATTCTGAACATTTAAACTATATACCATATAATAATTAATACAACCTTAAAATGAACAATTATAGTATACAGAATTTTCCCATTTTTGATTAAAAGTTTAAACTTTAAAAAAATCTTCAGAAAAGTAAAATTTTAATAAATTATACGTTGCAATATAAAACATCAAAAAACAAAGAGAGAGTAAAAAATGCCAGAAAACGAATTTTTTCCAATGTTTATAAATTAAGACATGGTAGCATAAAATTTTGTCCTGCAAAAGAAAAAAATAAAACGAAATAAAATATAAATGAATAAAAAATACAACAAACTTCCTTTAATACGGCTCAAAAAGAATAATATATGAATAAATAAAAAAGAATAAAAAATGCAAGAACTGATAAATTAAACACAGGAAACACAACTTTTCCTCTTGTGAGTATTGGAATAATAACGAAGAAATGCAGCTCAAAAGAATAATATAAAGAGAAATAAATAAATACAAAAACTGGGTAAATTGGTCAACCTAAAGTTTATGGTCCCAGCCATTTCTCTCCACTTTGGCTCCTCAATTCCTTGATTTCTCCTTTTCAGATGCCACAGCCATTGCGTGTGCGAGAGAACAATAAACAGTTTACTGTGCACCCAAACTTAGGTTCTTACATCGCCAAGCCATCTTGCTCTAAGAGGGGAGGAACGGCTGGGTACCATAAACTTTAGTTTTACCGATAAATTAAACATCGGAAACATAACTTTTCTTCTTGCACGCATTTGAATAACAACGGAGAAAAAAGAAAACAGGCAAAAAACGCCCGAATTTACCACTTAAAGTTAAAAATCTAACTCGAATTTAAAAATAATTTTTACGGTGTTTAGCTCCTTCTTGTGCTAACCTATAATTGTGCCAGATTTGGTCCCAGTAAGTCAATTGGTCTGGGCATGCATGAAAAACAAGCAAACGAACATACATACTCGTATCTCATAGAAAATTGCTCTTTTATATATATGGATTAATTAGAGCAACTAATCACTGCATAGTTGACCAAAAATAAAATTTTTGAAATGAATTTCAGAAAAAAAAAAGTTGCAAAAGACACAGGCTTGAAAATAAAAAATATTTTTGAACGAAACTAATGAAACTATTTTCTAACAAAAAAAAAACCATTTTTTTAGGTAAGTTTAGAATATATTTTACTGTAGGACTTTGATAAGAATACTTCCGTGAATAAAATAAGTTTTAAGATTTAAAGAGAAATATTGAATTCAAATAACACATATAGAAAAATATTTAAAAAATCCCGAAGAGAAAATTTTCAGAAAGAAGCACAATAATTTATTGAGACAATTATTTCTTTCTCAGTCATTAAAAGGTCAATAGAGACCTTTAAAAATCTACCTGTAAAAAATATGGATAAATGAAAGCCAAAAATCTTATGTCTGTTTCAGATGCATATCCAACAACTGACTTCTATGTTGTGAACAGTTAAATAATGTCAATAAAATGCTCAATGAAGAAAAGTAAAATTACTAACTGTAAAACTAAAAATATCACCATGAAAGATAATGCTATAATGTCTTTACTAAAATTTACAGAAGAAATTATAGAGAAATAAATGAAGAATTCCTTTGTTTGCACATGTATTTGAAATACACATTTCGGCATGATGAGCATCTAACATTCTGCTATACGAATTTACTGTTTTTATTAACTATCCACAATACAGCAATTCAAATGTCAATTTCTATACATAAAAATACTTCAAAGCAAAAAAATGTTACCTTTTCTGAAAAACACTGATTCTTTTTCCCCTTTGTGCCTGTTGAATACAATGCTGGAATTAAGTCATTAGGGCAATCAGCAAAATAAGAGCAACTTGTAACAGGAGATTCATGCAAGTCCATAGGGTAGGGATTTTGATAGCATGGATATCTAAAATGAGTTAATTTCACTGGATATTGTAAACTAAATACGATCATGAATCAAAAGTATCAAAATAAATAAAAGAATAATCTACAAAGGGGCAACATGGATTCCTTTAAAACTCGCTCATTGGCTGAAGAATTACACACATAATGTGTTTCAAATTGTTCGTAACCTCCAATCATAACTTCATAAAATATTGTGTATGAGAAAGTAAGAACTACAGTACATGTTTTTCACAAAGTTCCTATTTTATTGTATTTTTCAAGGTTATAAACTAAAAGTGTGTCAAAGAAGACCAATTTTGATGGGGAGTAGAAATACAAAATAATTTGCAAGTACTTGCATTTTCAACATTATCCAGAGCAATTCCATTAAAAAACATTAATTAGGAACAATTTAATTTTGTTCTAAGGTGTAAAAAATAAGAAATATAAAAATTTGGAGCAAATAAATGGCTATGTAATTACAGACCACTTGGTTTCTAATTCAGAATATCTCTGGGTCACTCAAAAACAACTGAACATTGTTTATTTGTCATCAATAAAATATGCTGTTTGTAAAAAGCGATACAATCTAAGGACAAAAACAAATGCACAATTACATAAATTTACTACATAAAATACAACAAAAAATGGTGAAGTAGTGATTCCTAAACTCATCTAATTTTTAGAAATGAGCTTTAAAATAATTAATAAGCTATTGATATTTAAAGAAGTATAAACAGTAAAAGAATCTCATATTCTTCATTACAAAAAGTTTTATTCACTGAAGAGAATATTTAAAATCGAATAAAAAGACAGGGGTTAATTCATTGCAACCTGTATAAAAGAGACCTACAGCTACTACTGACATCACACTTAGAAACCAATCGTACAAAACGTAAGTAATAAGAAGTAACAATTAATCAACAATGTTCTTAATATACAAAAACGCTTCTATCTTAGCTCAAAAATATTTTTGTTTCAGGCATTATCAAAAGATTTCATTTAAATTTTTTAAGCTGTTATGGTGAAGATATTTTGAAAAGAATTATTGAAATCTATTTCATTGTTTTTTGCAAACAAATCCTTGTTTTGTTTTTGAAATATTCATCTTAAAAGAGGCAAAATCTTTGTTACTTAATTTTCACTGAAGCATTTCCCTATAGTTTCAAAATGTAATCTAACAGTTTTTTTTTTTAATTTAAGACATTTTGATTTTAAAAGTAGGAAATGTTAGGGGAAATGCTCATGATTCAGGGTTATCAACCTCAAGCACATTTGTTTTTCTAATCATAAACATATTGTTCAATTGTTACCCATTGCTAAAATAAAGGGAGAAATTTTGCTTAAAGTTTTTAAAAAATAGTCCATGGTCCATCCACATAGGTACTATTATTAAAGAGAGACACAAAAATCTGGAGAATCATGTATTAAAAATAAAGGGGTTTTGCAAGGGCAAAATATTTTTTATTTATTGTAAAAAATATATATAGCGAAAACTTCAGTTGAATAATGTGTAAAGGCATCTTAAAAGGAGTTGACAGTCATAGATAATCCAAAAATCCAATTTATTCTTGTCTTGGCATATTATTTCACATAGATGTGGGATTGATTTCTGTGGACCCTTCTTAATTAAATATAAGGGCCAACGGAAAGGTACTTTCAAAAGGTTTACATAGCAGTCTTCATTTGTTTTGCTACAAAGGCTATACATCCTGAAATAGTTACAGATTTAACATCTAATGCATTAAATGCAACTTTAAAACGCTTCTTTGCCCGACGAGGTAAATGTACATGCATTTTTTCGGATAACGCAGGAAATTTTGTAGGGGCAAATTCAGTATTAAAAAGATTGCAAAAACTGATGAGTAATCCTGATGATAAATTAACTAATTATTTTACTACAGAAAGTATTAACTGGAAATTTTTTCCACCAAGATCTCCAAATTTTGGAGGCTTGTGGGAGTCGGGAGTCAAATCCTTTAAATACCATTTAAAGAGAGCTGTAGGTTCAGTTAAACTGACATTTGAAGAATTTCTAACTTTAACAGCAGAAATAGAAGGTATTTTAAATAGTAGACCTATTGTACCCTTATCTACAGATCCTCATGATTATACCGCCTTAACTCCAGGACATTTCTTAATTGGCCGTCCAATAACTTCAATTGCAGAGCCACAATTAATTGAGAAATCAGATAATTATTTGTCAAGGTGGCAAAAAATAACTAAACTACTCCAACAAGTTTGGAAAAATTGGAAACGAGACTATCTCAATTAATCTACATCTTAGAAACAAATGGCAGTTTGCCAAGAATAATGTAAGCCCAAATGATATGTTTATACTTAAAGACTCAGATTTACCTTCAGATGGTTATGTAAGAGTTGTTATGGTCAAAGTTTCAAATGGTATTGTTAAAAGAGGTATTAGTAAAATATGTTTACTCCCAATGAATTAATTAAAAGTATATACATCTGTGATATTGTAAATAGTATTCCTATATAGAATTGAACTTATTTGCATAATTGTATATAATGTATATTTTGAAGTTCTATATTGAAATATCTCGTATATTTCATCTTTTCAGTATTTAATTTGTATATATGCTTTTTTCAAATTTTAAGTATATAATATTTTTGTATACTACCGTGATAAGTAATGTGTTAAAATTTTATATTGTATAATTGTATTGAAATTGTGTAATTTCAAGGCGGGACTATGTTGCGTAAGCACAATTCCCTGCCTACCAATTGTAGCGCCCTCGAGTGGCCGAATGTAAGAACCTTGCAGTATCAATGATATATTGATCTGGTCAACAGCTTCGCCCATGTGCGAACAACAAATCAACTCCCATTCAGCAGAGAAAAATAAATCACATTATTAAAATCAAAAGAGGTCCGTCGTATTTAATACAATCCTCTCCAGACTATTTTAGGATGGACCTTGTCATTTTGAACCGCGGTCACATGACTAGGACGACACCTGAGCTGGCGCCCCCTCTCCAAACTTTCGTCTCACAGCAGAGGGAGGACGTTTCACCCCTACCTATGATTTAACAGGCAACACAGTTACTTCAGAGTCACAGCTACCATTTTTGTCGGTTGAATGCAGTTCCAAATGTTAGTATTTTGCCGCAGAGTATAATTTTTTATTCGGTTGTGGAATTCATCAAAAGATGCTACAGACATTTGGGGATTTTTATGATGTGTTAGTGCCCAACTTCAACACAGTGAAAGGTTTCACTGTTTATTGAATTTATGAGCTCTTAATTGCCCTTTGTATTATTTTGTGTCTTCTTGTAGTTATCTTATATTGAATAAGAATTTACTTTGTTTTCAAGAGAGGTTTCAACTATTTACATTTTCAGTGATTTACGATTTCAACGTTTTTGAATTTTAAAAGCCAGATAAAAGCCTGTGTTAAGGGGAAATGATAAAGGAACATATAGGAACAAATAAGGAACTACAGCAGCAATCCTCGAGTTTTCATGAGTATTGTCTTCAGATTTTACAATTATTTTTCACAGCTGCTAATTCATCGAAGTGGGGAAATAGAAGGGACTATGTGACATCAGAAACTTTTGAGAATTGATCGAATCATTGTTTGTACCATTTCTATTTTCTTTCACAATAAATCACCGTTATCGAGTTCTCCATGAACTAGTTACATGAATAGGTTGTTAGGGACGACGATATTTGTGGGGCTCAGGTTGTTGTGTCTCATATTTTTCCAAAGGTACCTCTCACCAAAATATTCATATTTGAAAAATAAGTTCCTAATCGCCGTTTTACGTTTGAAAGAAGTATTTATCATCGTTTTCATGTTTTGAATAAAAGTTCCTATTCGCCGTTTTACATTTTGAGAATTATTTATTGCCGTCTTCATGTTTGAATACAAAGTTCCTTTTTGCTGTCTTCACCGTTTTTACAAGTTCAGTCAGAGTTACACATTTACAGCATCACCGATTTACAAAGTTTTGAGAATATATTCCTGTGAGAGTTTTTTGCATTTATTCCTGATCACGAAAAGTGATTTTAGTTAAAGAATTTCATTGAATGTTCAGCGAAAAGAAAATGTCCACAAATGACCAGTGAGTCATAGTTTTATCAGGCAAATCTTCAACGATAACAAATGAGCATAGAATATGCATAAGTATTTTAAATATAGATGAGCTTAGAACACAAATGAGTATTTATACGTTTTTTGAAAAATCTTCGAGTTTTGAGTTTGAAATAAACATATGGGCAAATGTTTAAGAATTATTTGAAATATTTTATGGGCTAATTTTTTGAGAATTGAATAAAAATAAAGAGCTCTTACCTTATGTTACAAATGAGAATTGAAATGAATATTTTTACTGGCTTACAAGTAAATAAGTTGAAGTGAAAGTGTTTTAGTACAAATATGGGCTAATATTCTAGTGTTTACAAACACATTTGGGATAATTAATGGGCAAATATTACAATTGTTTAAAACAAATATTTGAAATGAATAATGGGCTAATATTTTAATGTTTATGTTTACAATTGATTACAAATGGGCTAATGATCTAATGTTTTGAAATCCAAATAAGGGCTAATTATCAAATGTTTACAATTATCAAAGTTGAATTGTTTTGAATACAAATAAGGGCTAATGATTATAATGATATTACAATTTGAAATAAAAGTTTGATTACACATAAGGGCTAATGTGTTTTGAAAATAAATAAAGGGCATAACAAATTTGAAAGTTAGTTAAATTACAGGCTGGTATAAGAAACAAAAGTTACATGAATAAAAGGCTCATAAGAAAGTTAATAAAAGTTACATAAATAAAAGGCCGATATTTGAATAAATTAAAAGGCTGATATTTGATGTTAAAAGAAATATAAGTAGAGTTAAATCAAAGGTTGATTTACATTTTGGAAATAAAATAAAATGGCTGAGTGTTAACAAATAATTAGGGTGTTTACGATTAACTACATTGTAATGTTATTTTGAAATGAATTGATATTTTTGAAAGTTACTATATTTTTGAAAGGTACATATTTTGGAGAAAAGTTGTTTTGAATAAAATATACACAGTATTTCACGGTGTTGCATTTTTAAGTTGCTTTTTTTCATAAATATTTTGTTGTATTGTGTTTGAATTTTTGCAGTTTTCATATTTGAGCAACACTAATACTATGAGAATTTGATATGCTTTTATATGCTTTTTGATATGATGTGAATTTCAAGTTATTTTAAGAACTGTCTTGTGTGTTACTTTTCAGTATTGCTATTATATACAGTTTTGATTTGATGTAAAGTCATTGCCACTGCCAGCAAGAAGTTTAATTTTGAGTTTAAATTGAATATTACTAGTTGAATATTTTGAATTTTAAGTGTTAGGCCTAATTTTTGAGTTTTGAGTCTTAGATTAAATTTTTGAGTTTTGATTAAGTTATTGAAGCAGAATACCCTCTGAAAGTAATTTTCGGGTCGAAAATTTATGAGGATAGGCCGAAATCTGTAGGCATTGTATTTTTCGCGTCTAGCTTAAAAGCGTACGTTTAATTCCTTCCTAATAATATTTTTTCACTTTCCGTACACGCTCATTTGAATAATTGTTGTGTCATCGGAAAGATAACGATCACGCGCTCTCCGTGCTAATTACGTGATGCGTGGGTGTTTCTCCGTTAAAAAACCGAGTACAATGTTTGAATTTGGGGAGACGGCTTATTGAAATCAAGAACGGTCATGTGGTAGATTGGTGAGCGTAGGCAGCTACGGGAGTATCTTCTCTGTTAACATGGCGACGATGGGCGATGGCTGCTACCTAACTAACCTTTTAAACGTGGTGTAAGTTGATATTTAACTAAGTAACTAACAAATCCTAAATCTCTCTTGTCTAATCTTTAAATAATGATACGTGTAAATACCTTTCTCATATTATATTTTATAAATAAATAATTTAGTTTCAACTACTGTTTCTCCTTCTTTATCTTTGGTGCATTTTCCCTTTGAGTGCCCATGAGATAACAGGTTCCTACTTAATTATGTTGGCTTCAGCCGAGATGAATATTTTCGTTCATAGATAATATTAAAAGAAGATCTTTAGAAAGTATTTTAATAAAGTGAATAAAGCCACGAGTGAAATCTTACACACAAAGACAGCACATCTTACCAAGAAGTGTCACATTGTAAAATGAGAGAGTTACAAATATGCGGAGAGTTTAAATACTTTCGAAAAGGGGAATTTCCTGAAAAATGGGGCTCGCGAAACAGTTCTGGTGACTCTTTAAATTAAAGTAGAAATGCTTTCATCATAGAATTTAAGTAGAAGTACATTTTAGTAATTAATAATTAAGCAGCATAAAAAACGATTTATTTTAAAGATGGTAAAAATTATAAATTATTGCATATATGCATAAACAACTGCATACAAATCACAGGTCATACAGACTACTGAAGTATAGAATTTTTTTAATGTTCAGATATTTCAAATGTACATACAAATCAATATTATTTACTCACCCAGGGCTTGTTAAGTCAATAACAACCAAATCATTATACAGCAACACTATTATTGCATATGGATCTTGGTAATCTAAAAAAAAGATTCAAGTTTAGTTTCTTTTATGTGTATTTTAAGAGATTGCAAAAAAGTCAGGTTGAAAATTCCTTTCAGCTATGAAAGACAACAAAATACCATTTTATTTCATGAAGAAAAAAAATTAAAAATATCAGTTAAAATGTTTATTATAAAAGAAACTGATTTGCTAGCAAGCAAACTATTAAAACATTCACTTTATGATGCAAAATAATAAAAGAAAAACAATGGAAATGGAAAAAATCTTGATTTAAATAAATTAGAAAAGTAAAATGCTAAATCAAAATCATTCCGAAACTACAAATAACAATTAGGCTTAATAAAGGTTCCTTCATATATCGAGAAAATAAACTGAGTTTAACATAAAAATTTGAAATTAAAAATGGTTATTTTGGGCTCGACCTCATAGTTTTGAACTGAGTAAAGATGTCGAAGCCGGCACTTCACTTTCCAGATTAATGAGTCTTACCAACAAGGCATTTAACTCACAACAGCAGATTTAATGTGCACTAGGCCCATATCCATGGCTGATCTTCCTTGGATTCATGTTTTTAAACTACAATCCTGCAATCTCGAAACTTTACCATCAGGCCACCACAGCCCTTTAATATGAAAGAAGGGAAATATAAGAATGGCCTGTGCTCTAAATCAGTATAAATTGGGACAAACCTGAGATCACTTACATAGTTTACCTCCAGTTGTTATGAGGAGAACTGTCTAAGAATGTATGGTTGGAAGTTTTGAAACAAGTAGAAATGCTTTAAATAGAGAGGGGGAAGGGGGTCAATGAAAACTTGAAAATGATATTAAAGATTATTGATTCAAATGTATCCTATTTTGAATGTGATTCACATGTATTACAAGAGGAAGCATTTTCAAATCAAATACCATATTTTACTTTATCTAAAATTCGCATATTTTGAAAAAGAAATAATCTTTTTTTTTTTACTTAATGACGAATAATTTGCAGCAATATTTAGAGTAGTTGACAATAAGAATTTTTTTTAGAATATATAGTATAGGATGCAATAAGAAAAACAGGTCATTTTGCTGCCTGAAAAGTACCAAGTGTTTTTTAGCAAAAAGGCAATGAAACTAGTCTTATCTGAAAGAAGAGAAGATCAAGACATTATCATTTACTCTCGCTGTGATGTTTAGTTGTGATTAGTAAAGGTAATCAAGTATTAGAGTATAATGTTTATTTGTTGTGAAGCAGTGGTGGGTCCAGGATTTGGGTCTGGGGGGAGAGGGGCTGAGGTATAAAAAATTTTGTATTGTCGTGATGAATGCCAAACTTTATGGCTTATGTAAACCAAAATACTTTAACTTGACTCACCTGACAATAAGAATCACAATGAACACTACAATACTTTCAACAATTTAAATATAAAACACAATGAAATAACTATCAAAAACATATTTTTGACCACGTCAACATTACAAATACGAGTGGAATGACTACAGAAGTGGGAAAATTTTCGAGCCTGTCAAAAGCCAGGAAGAATGTTGTAACTTTTTTAAAAGGGAGATTAAGAAAAAAACAGCTGTAGTGATTTTAAATAAAATAAAGAATTCTGGTCTAGCTCTGGGGGGTTGCAGACCCATAGCCCCCCCGGGTTTGCCACTGCTGTGAAGACTTCATACAAAAACAATAATAATTAAGTGGTCATGTAGCGCGTCATTTTTTTACCTACTTACACAATCAAAGTATGAACGGCTAGCTGAGAATTCAAGCTCCAACTTCCTGTCTGTGATATCGCATGATATGTTTGCTCTAGCAGCAATGTTGAATAAAGTTTCGACTTAGGAAAACGGTAAACAAACCAGCAAAACATTTTAGAATTCAAGTGCAATAGTAAAAATTTCGAATGGCTCCATCCATCATAAACTTGCTTTCAGTCAAACATTTTGCGTTCAAATTTAGAAAAAAAAATCCACAATAACTACTTTGCAAGAGAAACCAAATAAATTTTGATGGATTGATTCTATTGATTGAACTTCTGACAGACAAAACATTAGTTGGAATTGAATTGAATATAGAATTCACTTGGTACAAAATCCTTATCTGGGGTAAGCTGCAACAAAATCAGGTTGACACTGAATCTAATTCTAAGATATAAACTAATAAAATTCTTTGCTATAAACAAGTGGAATAAAAACAAAATAATAAATTAAAATGTCATTGATTGGTTTATCTTCAATTAAAAAAGACAAGTTAAAAACAATGGAATGAAAAAAAATAAACAGACTATGTTAAAAATAAGACAATCAATTAAAATATGACAAGTGGTGAGAGGAACATTACATTAACTGCAGATTGGGATTGATTGATCAAACAGCATGTGTCTGTGTGTAAAACACATATGACCAATGACTACAGATATTCAAACCACACCATATTGTTGGCTAAATGGAGTAGCCCAATTAGAAATGGCAGGTGCAGTTTATATTCAACTGTGAAATCACAACTATTTTGCCAATTTTCCAGCATCCATTTACATAGAGGGAGCCTTTGACATCAGCTTATGGAGGAGTAAGGCTTCTGGAGTCCAGCTAATAATCTAGCTTAACTCAACAAACCCTACTCAATAGCTCATTTATTGGCAATAACTCTGAGGAAACAGTAAAAAAAAAGCCAGCAAATAATTATTATGAACAGCGTTTATCAAAAGCACAATTTTCAAGTAAATTGCCATTTTAAGCCATAATGTGCATGCTTTTTCTAGTAATTCATTACAAATTAAAAAGAGTATAGTTTCATTTTAAATGTTTCATGTTGCAGTAAATAAGTTTATATCTATGGACATGAATTTAAATATGTTTGTTTCGATGCCACATCATATAGAATTTTCAGAAACCATTAAGAAATAGTCTTTCAAAACATATTAAATGCATTAACCCAAGAAACTGAGCTTTAAGGGAAATTTCCCATTCACGATTTTGGTAGAGTATGAGCTGTCAAGTAATTTCCTATGTTGTAGAATACATGGAATGTTAAGGATTAAAAGTAAAGGCTAAGGGTCTAAATTTTTGTAAGCCCTCTGGAAACATCACAGGGTATAAAGTACATACTGACTTATCAGTATTGCATTAAAATTTTTTTAATTATAGAAATTTCTCATTCTAATTGTGTTTTTAATTATTATATTTAAATTACATTATTTATAATTAAATAAAACTTATACTTTAAATTCTTCACTTAATGATATATATTAATGGGTATTAGTTTAATTAGTCTGTTCTAATTATTAGAATGGTTTTAAATGAGTGATTTTAATTTAAGTATCCCACATGGCATACTTATATATCGGGTTGAGTAAAAAGTTTTCCGCCAAGGGGAGATACCTCCGCGCCAACAGCTGTCATTTCTGTGGTTGTTAGCCTTTCCACAAACGAGTTTTTGTGTTCGAAAGCTGAAAATTGGAACTAGACGACTGTGTAATTTGTTTGTTAAAAATTTATTATCTTGTGCGTCAAAAAAGTGTTTAAAATGGAGCTATCTCGTCAACAGATCAGAACGATTATGCACTATGACTTCCGTAACAAACTCAGTGCGACTGAATGCCACCAAAAAATGTGCGAAAGTTTAGGCATCAATACTGTTTCTTATGATACAGTCAAAGTTTGGTTTCGAAAGTTTAAAGCTGGAAATTTCGACATTGAAGATGAACCACGTTCTGACTGCCCTATTGAAGTTGATTGTGAGCAGTTAAAGCAAATCAAGACAGAAATGTTTCAACACGAACTTTTGCATTAGAGCTTGACGTTTGACAAAAAATAATAGTTAACGCTCTGAAACGCATAAATCTAACGTTTAAGTTCAACTGCCAGGTGCCTCACGAATTGACTGCTGAAGACAAGTGCAAGAGAAAAGCAGCCTGTTTAGATCTGCTCAGCGATCAAAGGAAAGAAAATTATGGACAGAATTGTGAGCTGTGATGAAAAAATGGGTGTACTACAACAATACAAGCCGTAAAGGAGGGGGGTCAGCACCTGAGAATCAGCAGGCTCGGTTTCAAGACGAGCCCTAACTAACAAGAAGGTGCTTCTCTGTATCTTGTGGGATTGTCGCAGAATTATCTACAAAGAGTACGTGAAAAGCGGACAAACTATCAACAGTGCAATATACAACAACATGCAAATCAAAGTTCGTGATGCCATTCACCAAAAACGAAGAAACGAGTTCAGAAGGAAGGTGGTTCTCTTTCATCAAGATAACGCCCAGCCACATGTGAGTACGATGACCGGCTGGAAGCTCTACAAGCTGGAGTGGGATTTGATGCAACATCCAGCATATAGCCTAGACAAGGCCCCATCGGATTTCTATCTGTTTTCACATCTGCAGCTGCATCTTGATGGCGCAATCTTCGATTCAAATGAGGAGGCCATAAATGAGGTCGATCTCCTTCTGGACTCACGCATGCCACAGTTCTTCGCAGAAGGGATTGAAAAGTTGCCAAAACGCTGGCAGGCGATTGTAAATTTGAACGGAGAATACCATCCTCATTAGCTTTGCTGTTTTCGTATGTATTTATCAATTTAAAATAAAAAAACTTTTGGCAGAAAACTTTTTACTCAACCCGATATTTGTATACTAGACGCCTTTTGCGACCGGCTTGATCGCCAGAAATAAACTTTCAACTGAATCTCTTATGCAAAATTTTATATTCATGGCTCCCTTAACAAAGTAGTTTTAAACTTCAAATTGCTATAGACATTATCCCGCGTTCTTTTCGCAGTCTTGCACTTGTTCTGTTCCTTGTCTGCATTAACGTAAAATACGCATTTGATTTCAACATTAAATTGGTGCGGTACATTTTACATCCAGCAGCATGCTAATTGGCTTAAAACACTGTGACAATAATCTTTCAGTTTACTGGATTATTTCATTATATACTTGCTATCTTGAAGACTTCCTTGACAGATTTCACAGAAAACTTGATGAAATAAAAGAAGAAAGTAAAATCCAGAAAGATATTTTCTTAGCTTTCAACAATGGAAGAGAAACCCGCAATTAAATATTTATTTAAACGATGAAAACGGTTTGAAATGAGTTGCAGCAATGAAAAGTATTGTTGTAAATTATGCCGAACACATTTTTAAAAATTTATTAAAATTAGAGAACTCAATTGATATTATTGAAAAGGTAATACTTTGCACTTTCAGGTGGTGTAAAAATAATTTTTGTGCTTTAACATGTTTGAAAAGTATTAAGAAAAAACTCTGAAATTTCGCTTAATTATTAATTAATTAAAATTTTTTTTAAAAAACCGGCTCCGAGGCGCACATTCCCACCCTCCAAAGTATGTTTGTGCCAAATTTCGTAGCTCTAAGTCCAGCGGTGTGCCCTGTAGAGCACCAACACACAGACACACATTCTCCTTTATTATCTATAGAGATGACATAAATAAAAATAAAGAATTCATTGTAAGAAAATATTTTCCCAGCAAATTTTTTGGATGCTGAGCGAATAATTCTTACTCGACTCAAAGCATGTAAACAAATTCAAAAATACGGGTGGATTAATCTTGAGGGTCCTGTTGCAGAAAATATCACAAGGTGAAAGAATTTAATATGCAACAAGAGTGTCTTGATAATATAAATTAATAATTATAATTTTTTATTTTAATTAACACATTCTATCACTGTTATGTTATTTAACATTAATACTTTATCAATCGTATTAATTAAATTGATTTTTTCACATTTGATATGGTTTTACATGAGTAACCCATTCCAAGAAAAAGAACAAGAATTCCACAGCCGAGGAATTTGGGAACATTTCAATTCTTTTTAAATTTATATTTGTTTAAGAGTTTCTACATCACTTTTGGTTATTGCAGTAAAACCTCCTTAGTATTTTTTAAAACTTTAAATGCACCAAAACTCCACCGATAAATTAAACTCCAACTGGAAAATGGTCATTTGAGCAGTCGCAGTAGGTTTAGTGTTAACATAAACAAATTCAGTAACCCTAATGTCAGAGATATAATCTCACTTGTGCTTTGCTTAAATATTCTGTCTGTATTTTTTTGATAAACTGGACATATCTCCTTAATTTTTTTACTTTCTCTTTCAACAATTGACCATGGCCGTATTAACTCAGGAACAAGGCAAGGAATTTAGGACTTTATGAAGCAATAAAGAAATTAAAGATTTTTCTGTGTG
Organism: Araneus ventricosus; assembly: GCA_013235015.1. Taxonomy (NCBI): domain Eukaryota; kingdom Metazoa; phylum Arthropoda; class Arachnida; order Araneae; family Araneidae; genus Araneus; species Araneus ventricosus. Next base: position 2,215,165 of record BGPR01000028.1, on the reverse strand, counting down.
TGACCACTTTTTTCCTCATTATTAAAGCAAATATAAATTTCAGTATCATCTGATATATTATCAGTAAACAAAAATGAACGGAAATTTAGGCGAATGTACTTAAATATATTAAATATCACTCAAACTTATAATTTCAAAATGAAAGTCAGCACATATGTCAAAATACATCAGCCCAAATGAATGCTTGTTAATAAGCAGAATCCATTCATTATTTCAAAGATATGAGCAATACTAAAAATAAATATTAACACAAATAGGTCACAGTTTTATAAAAAAAAATTTAAAGAAAGTTTTTATCTCACCACCAGGCCAAGGCGTTTCACATAATGTAATAAAATCAATAATGCTATGCTCCATTTCTAAGACGGTAGTTGTCTTCCCATGAATTACAGTAACACAAGGATTTTGTTTCTTCTTTTCAACTGACATTCCACCAGCAAATGCAATGAAAGAATCACTAAACAAAAAGATAAAAAGCTTGGTAATCATACCAAAGTACCAAAATATAATGTACATGGATGAAAGTGAAACCTCTGCATTAAATTACTTCATTAATTTAACACAATGCAATGATATCTGACAAATGATGCATATAATTTGTGCTCTACAATTCCTTATTTTAATATCTATATCAGATTTATTGATCTATATGTCTTCTGTATTTGTAAACATAAATCATAGTGATTTGTTTCTCTCTTAGATAAACTTGCATTGTGAACTTAACTGTGTTATGTACTTCATATATCAATTAATAAAAAAGCTTTATACATTGAAATTTAAGGATAGCAAGAAATTTTCATATATATATATTTTATACCATTAAAACTCAAATAATATTTTCATCATATACACCTATTAAACCCTCATTTAAAATTAAATATAAAAAAAAAATATAACCTAATATTATTCACCTTATATATATATATATATATATATATATATATATATATATATATATATATATATATATATATATATATATATATATATATATATATATATATATAATATAAATCCAAATATAACTTGTATATAAACATACAGAAGTAAAGTAAACAAAACATATCAAGAATCAAATCCTATACTAAAAAGTCATTATTTGAACAATACATCAATTTTAGATAAAATCTAAAAAATTGAAAATACTTAAGATACCATGATCAAAAAACCAAGTTTAAGCAATTATATGTCAACAAGTAAAAAAACTCTGTTGTTATTCAAAGTAATGAAATAGGCAAACCAAGTAAATGGAGTTTTCAATATATATATTGAAGCAGTCGAAATGTTTGATTAAATATAGAAATGATCGATATTTCTAATGATCATGACGACTGAGATTTCATAGCATTCCCAATGGCAAAGTTCCAGATTTGATTATTACAAATTCAAATATAGATTCCACAAATTCCCATGATGTATCTTTTCATTTAATACATATTGAATTAGGTTAAGTTTCAAATACACTGCAGAAGTCCCAAAGCATTGTCAGGAAGAATTGAAAAGTGAAGTACCAGCAGTGAAAGTTCATCAACTAAGTAAACAGTGTTGTAAAAGTTATTTTTGATGCGGCTGAAATTCACAAATTCTAAAAAAAAGTGCACTTCACATTCTATTAGTCTACAGTTTTTACAATAAACAAAACAGCTTTAACAGGATAACCAATTCACAGCAAGTTAAACAGACAAAATTAAGTAATCTGCAGTGAAATGTGTCTCCTTCGATTGAATATTATAGAGTGACATGGTTAAAAAATAAATCAAATTATCTTTGATAATTTGAGAAATAAAAATAATATAATATTTTAATATCGATAAAAGAGAGATTGGCTGAACAGCAGAAAGATCCACCTTTTTTGTAGCATGAATAAGTAGGAATGTCGCTTTCCCACTTTAGATACGTCATTGTGGCCATATGCACTAACAGATCAAGACAATAAAGTTTTCACCAAATGGAAAGTTGTTACAAGAGAAGTGAAATCTAATGCCAAAGAAAAGCCTTCTTTCAAGACACATGCTGACCTCATATGGCAACAATATTCAAAAAATTTTCATACATCACAATATGGCTGAAAAGCATACAGCCAAATTTATAGTGAGTTATAAGAATCAAGCAGCTTCAAAAATTAGAGGAAGAGGCACCTCAACTCAATCTTCTGAAGACCTATAGTAAAGCAGGTTTGGTGTTTGCAAGTCGCACAGTACTTTATCAGCTACACTCCCGCTTTCTGTATTGAGATTTCTTTATGTTGTCTTTAACTTTACGACTGTTCAGGATAGTGTCCATTCGAGTTTCCTGTCCAATAAGAAGCTAGGGATTTTTGTAATGTAAAAACAACTGCATTCCCCCGATCATAAATCTATCAGTCTACTTCCATCCCTTTTTTTCACGAATGGTGCAATCCGAAGACACCATGAAATTACAGGGTTCTTAATCTGTCCTGCTTGTAAAAGCTTCCAGGGTTGGAAAAGAAATTATTTTGTGTAGATGTTTCCTTACGTGGTATATTTCAATGTTTCTGGACATAATTATCAAGATTTTGGAAGAGAAATGCTGACATTTTACATAAGAGAAAGAACGCCCCCCAAAATGAGAGCTAGATATATTTTTCTAGCATTAAACACACCGACGCACAAAAAATAAATAAATAAAGATGTTACAGAAAGAATAAAAATATATGAATTTTTTTTTTTAAATCAAAAGTGAACATATCCATTTTACAAAGTTGGTTTTAGAAGTGGATATTTTTAGCTTTGCTAGAGAATTAAGAACTTTGGGTAATTTTACAAAGGGGGAAAAAATCAGTTATGAGACAAAATTGAATGATACTGCACCCTCGTACAGTTGGGTACTCAGATGAGAAAATTGTAACAAAACGTTTTTTAGAAAAAAGCGTATATGTTCACTTTTGTCAGAAAGCTGCTCATATGTATTTCTTCAAAAATATTTAACCTTTCATTTTTAAAGAAGCTTTTTTTTATGACCATTTTTTCTTTTGAAATCTAGGGAATGCACATTTTTAATAGAGAAAAAGGAATATAAGAAGTTCCCAAACTTTATTTTTAAGCAATAGTTTGTTGCTGAGGTCAGCGGCATAAGATTGTGACATTTCTTAAAATTCCTGAAACAGTTTAGCATTTGAATAATGTAATTATTATTAGCAGCCAACAAATTTGCGTATTTTAAGAGGCTAAATTTTACACTCTCAGGATTGAAGATGTTTCAATGCAATCACTGAATGTTACTGCTAGTCAAGTTTCTTTCTGTATAAAAAAATCGATAATAGAAAAAAAAATTATAGTAAAGTTGGAGAGAAAAGAAATTCATTCATTCATATAAGCTTAGCAAGGAAAGTTTAAAATAGGCAGCTTTTAAATGCTATTCAGTTGGCTGCAACAAATGTTAGTAACCGCATAATTAAAACATATGCTCACTTGAAAGTAACTGTTTCACACTGAGTTAATATTTGTCTCCTGTTGTATAATAAATCGCATCATTGTGGCTTGTATATCAAATTAGCAAACTTTTTATATAAAATACATTTTTTATAAATATATGAAGAAAGATAACATACTAAATGAATGTTATTAAAAAATTGTTAGCATCTTTTAAAGTTTCTTAAATCTATATTATAAAAAATTTAAATAATTATTTATTCCTTTTTTATGTCGTGGAAAAATTTTCATAAATGTTTTCTTATGTTTAAAAATATAAAAATAATATGCAAAATAAGCCCACAGTAAACATTAAAATTTAAACTGACTTTCATTTTTTAAAATTGTTACTCAATTCTTCCATCGAATTAGTGTTATTTTTTAAATTCTAAGATATTAAGGAAACATAGTATCGATATTTTCTCTTTTAAATCATCGGAAAGAAAAATATAAAAAAGACTTTAGATAGATGAGGATATTTGCATTAAAAACTTCTTTACTTTCTCACATGCGAAGTAAACAAAAAAAAAGAATTATAAACGCCAAAAAATTCGACATCGAGATTTTGATGATTTTCTACGTTATAGTCTCCGAATACGGAAAAAAACCCATTTTTGGGAATTATATATGTCTGTCGCTTCGTCCATCTGTAAACACACACCGATTTCGGTGTGTCGTCTTTTTGTCAGCAATATCGACTTGCCGTGGTCCCCGTCCCAGGGTAATAAAACTCGGCAGCTTCGGCCTTGTGTCCAAGGACTTTCAGGGTGCTGGCACTTTTATTAGGGAGTACACTAGAAAGTCTAGGGAAGAACACTGCCGCTATTTACAGATGGGTAACAGAAAATTTCGGGATCTACAAAACAGTGACATCTCATTTCCTTCATTGCTCTTGAGATTTTATCTTTATTTATTTTACTACAGAAGGGAAAGTTTGGCAAAGGACCCCGGGCAGTTAACAATAGTCTTTATCACCACGCCACGCATACCCCTGAACTCAGAGTCGGAAAGGCTCCCTGTCAGTGACAACATTGGTCAGCAAGAGAATTTAAAAACCAAGTTAGAAAATAAAAGTTCACTTTGTTTTTTTTAACGTTTCAATAAATAATTTTGCAAACATCGTGGATACGCAGAATAAAATAAAACGTTCGATTACTTTTTCAAAATTTGCCGACTCATTTAAGTCGATTGCCGTCTTCAGAAAAATCTGGGGGGGGGGGGTGTCAACACCCTACCCCCCTCGCCATGTCCCTGCATGAAGAATACAAAAATTTATTGATATTAAAATTTATTTTTGAGTTAAAATGTCTTCTGAACATAGCAATTAATTCTAACTTAATAGAATAGTTCTAAATTTTAAAAGAAAGCACAAAAAATGAAGCTTCTGTGTTTAATTAGGAGCAAATAAATATTTTCATAAGTTTAATGTGTAAAAAGTAAGTTAAACCTAAAAGAAACCTAGCAAATAAAGGACACAATAGCTGAATAGTTTTGTTGGTCAGGGTATTCAATAAGTTTAGAAAAACTGAATTTTTCTTCTTATACTAAGAAATTTTGCACATAACCCATCATGCAATATTTAAATATGGTTTATAGCAATTGCGTTTCGATGAAACTTACAATTATCAGTCCCATTTTCTAACATAAGTAAAATGATGCATTTATAAATAAAGAAGACTGTTTTATTCTTTCCACATCTATTAATTTTTTGCTTCATGTTGCAACAGCACAAGCAAGATCAATTTCATGTCACAACACTGACATAAAGAATGTGAGACAAAATACATTCAGAGGTTGGTTTTGAGTCTCTGCTGACAATGAGAGGTGCACGGATTTTGTATCAATCATTAATGATACAGAATTCGTGCCTCTGTTCTAAAGTAAAGTTAACTCTGATACAGATCTTGAGTCAGTCACAATGAGTCAGTTTTATTTTAACGTTTTACTGAGAACCCTTAACCTACAACAAAGCAAAATAAAAACTAGCATGAATTTAAATTGTGTTGCATCCATTTGAATTACAAAGCTATGCAAAATTCAAAACTCTCAGGCAATTATGACCACCTTGTATCTTACCTCTAACATTTCACTAAGTCGTCCTTTTGCAATCAGTTAAGACAATGCTTTCCAGAGAAAACCATAATAATCTTCCATAATTTCAATGTTCACATAACATAGATATACATAGATCTGTTTCGTAGCTACAATTCTTAACAGTGTATCATCAGTATAATATTTCCAATCAGAATATGCAACATAGCATGCTTTCCATTAGCAACAAAATGTGATAGCTGCTAAAACTAGCTTGATTGTAATAAGTCAAATCGTTGTGCATCTTCCAAGTTTGAAGTAATTAGTTTAAATTATGCTGGAGTTTAAAATTATACAATGGGTTATACAATTTTGAACTAGTCAAGTGAATTGCAATTTTAAAACCTACATCATGCTTTATTGAGAAAATTCTTGAACCCTAACAACAGAACAGTTTACAGAGGTTAGGTGAAATGTTAAATAAAAGCAGTACATCATAGTTGCATCCGAGACACCAAGAGTAGTATTAAACTATTTAAAAAATTACGTGTGCAGTTAAAAAAAATACAGTATAATTAGATGAACTAATGTATAGTAATTTTTGATAAAACATTACCTTCCACGAGCAGTTCTCCACTCAACTTTGGTTATAGGATGGCACACCTCTGGATTTTTATCTTTTGTAGTCTTCGCTAAAAAATAAGAATAAATTTTTTACATAAAAGACAAAGGAATAAATCTAATTTTAAAGAAGCATAAAAAAGAATTTATACTGCAAAGAATCATACAAAAATACAAATAGCACCTTCTTCATTCAAAGTCCTGAGTAAATATAAATATCAGTAAATAACATATAACAGCATATACAAATTTCTTTATTATATTCATACTATTTGTCAAATCATTGAACTATTTCACTATAATTCTTTATAAATGATACCTAAGAAGGGAAAAAATCAAGAACTACAAAATGAACAACTCTTTACCAACTGAACAAGTTTTTATCACGTATAACCAATTATATATAAACTAATATTTAAACCCTATTATAATAAACTAGCAGTACCTGCGCAACATTATCCGTGGCATCATGACTTCAACAAAATAAAAAAAGGCCCACAATGGCATAAAATAAAGTTTTGAAAACGAAAGATAGAGACAAATTTAATTTCCATAGTATTAAAACATATAAAAAATGAATAGGAGAATAAAAAAAAGATATAAAATTTTCAGCTTCAGGTTTAAACTTTGAAGTCACATTACGTAAATAGTTCCTTGAGGATACATTTCATTTTTTTTTCCAGTTTCGTTTGTCGATTTTTAGTGAAAGAACACGCAGGAACTAGAGCACATAACTAAAAATATCAGCTTTTATGCTCGACCATCAATAAGTATAAAACAAACAAATTAAAGGTATAAATCAAAACGCGACCCACCGAGATAAAAAAATGGTCTATCATGAGCTTAAAGTAGAAGACGAAATTGATCAGAACTTATCTCACAGACGCGCATAATAAGAAAAAAAAACAAAGGAAAAACAAACCTATGCCAACCCTACTAAAATGCATTAATAATTCAGTTGGCCAATAAAAACCATTCTCTAATTTTTTTTTCCGCCGGACGGCACAGACTTGGATGAAACGAAGTTTCCCTCTGTGGTTCTTCCTTCGAAAAAAATCTGTGGCCCCATCAAGAAAAAAATTAATTAAAAATCCAAGGAAGATATTTTAACAGTTCTTGTTTTAAATCAGGGAGAAATTTTCCAGTTATTACCTCAAAAAATTTCAAAAAGATAACGAAATTAGAACGTCGGATACAGGAGTAAAAGTTTCAATTCTTAAAATTTTTCGGGAAAACTGATTATTTATAAAAAAAAATTCTCAAAATTCAATAAATTATGTTTAAAATTCATTAGAACAAAATTTGTTTGTTCTATCCAATGGTCTATCTATTTTTTCCTACGATTATCAGAAACGATACTCTGGACAAAAATGTGTGAAAAATCACCCAAAACAACATAAAACATTAAATAAAAAAATTACTACATTAAATTTTAAAATTCGGGCTTTGAGGTGCATTGAGTTACCATTACGACTACCGGTGTGCCAAATTTCGTGAAGCTGTATTTTCATCTGAAATTTAGCTACCCAGATATAAAAGGAAATCCCATTTTTTAAAAGAAAAAAGCTTATATGATCATTAGTATTCTGGTGCAAAATCTGACAAATGTAAATATTAATATAGATAAATTTCAGTTACGATATTACACCATTCATATCTAAGGAGCCTTCTTGGTCCTCTTAAATATATATATTTCAATTTTGACTTTCAGTTCATTCATTTACATATCACGTTTACAATTTGTAAATGAGGGAAGTTATGTAAAAATAAACCAAAGAAAAATACAAATCTTACCTTCTTGCTACAAAATTAACCAAAAACAAAACAAAAAAATGACAACAGGATTTTAAAAAAAACAAAAAGCTAAAATTTAATCTTGAGACAGTCCAAGTACACTCCTGCTCAAAAAATAAGCAACAAACAGGAAAAGACGCGGTACACATGCAAAAGGGTGAATTAAAACACACAATTTACGTATGAAGTAGAGGTTGCATCGCCGAATGCAAATAGGCAAACAAAATTAGCATAAAACGCAATCCCGCGGTCACACCGCAACGCCTTAAAAAAGGGCTTGCCGGACCTATGCTTCAGTTCGCAAGCAGCGATAGTTCCGCGGAATCCGAGATATCCAAAGCGGAAAGCATGAGTAGAAGAAACCATTTGCACTTATAAAATGCGTTGGAGGGCTCTCGGTTTGTTGCAAGCTGGTGCAAGACAATCTGCTGTTGCCAGAGAGCTGAATGTGTATCGTAGGTCACCCATAGGCTGTGGAACCATTACCAAAGGATCAAAACGCAGGTAGAAGACGTTGGTTTAGACGCCGGAAAATCACCACAACGGCAGACGATCGCTATCTGTTGCAATGTGCCAGACGCCGGAGGATACTAACAGCGCGACAACTGGCGTCGCAGCTCTCTACTGCTGCAGGAAGGCCCATATCCCGCCAAACTGTGTCGCGCAGACTGCATGAAGGAGGACTGTTCGCACGACGACCTGTTGTTTGTATGCCTTTGTCCCCAGCGCACGACAGAGCGCGGTTTCCGAAGGGCAATGATATGGCGAGAGGCAGGGACACGCTATTGGGCGCCAAACATCGTCGAAAGAGACCATACAGAGGTGGCAGGTTACTTGTCTGGGCAGGTATAGCAACGAACGGCCGAACCGACCTCTACGTGTTCGCTGGGGGTTCCGTCACAGCTGTCCGATATCGTGACGAAAGCCTACACCCTCTTGTGCGGCCTTTTATCGCTGCAATGGGTACCGACGCGATATTTATGGACGATAACGCCCGCCCGCCCGCCCGCATAGAGCACGATTGGTGCGGAGTTTCTGGAGAGTGAAACCATTCCACAGATGACGTGGCCAGTTAGATCACCGGACCTGAATCCCATAGAGCATGTGTGGTACATGTTGGGAAGACGGATTGCAGGTCGCAGTGTGCCGCCAGGCACCCTCCACGAACTCCAACAAGAATTTCTACAGGAATGGGCAATACTGCCACAACAAGCGATCAACGACACTATTGCCAGCATGCCTCGCCGTTGTCAAGCTTGCATTTCAGCTAGAGGTTCATACCCGTTATTAGCGTGTGGTTCCCATTGCACACTCTGCCTACCAATTTGGGCTGTCGAGCAACGACGGCCGTAATATATGTGTTTTTGTTCGTCTTTGCTTTATTGTTTGATATGTGGTCTAGTAATACCACACCTACCTCGATTACAACTTTCACGCATATCCATTAAATAGTTTTTGTTTTATTCCGAGTTTTGCCTTTGTTGCTTATTTTTTGAGCAAGAGTGTATCATAAATATCAATATTTCAAAATAAATTGTCATTATATTTAAAGATCAAGTAATCTCAACAACTTTTTTCAAAATGTTTCACTTCTAAAGGGTTAAGATCAAAAAATGAGTATAAGAATACCTAAAATATTCGAATTTTTTAACGCATTACAAAACGACGACAACGTGACGTTATTAGACAATGTCTAGCAAGGGAGTTATTTATGCTGTATACAATTTTAATCTCAAAAATAAGTATTATAACAATGAAAGAACGAAGTGAATTTATGCAAAAAGGTTAATTCTTTTTTAGCTTTCAATCATCTCTTATAAGTATGTTAAATTACTTTTCTGTTATGATGTTTTTGTAGCACAATGATTCAACTGCAGCAAAAGATTCTGAAGATACATGAGATTAGTAAACAGTTATCTGAGATGATCAATCTTCAGACTACTTGACTATTTGATTTTCTCTCTCTCTCTCTCTCTTTCTGTTTATCAACAAATACAGAAAAGCTTTTGCAGCACAGTATTTTTTTAATGCCAAGTAAGCAACAGTGGAGTAGCTGAAACTTTTGAGCCCGGGGCGAACTTGCGAAATGCCGCCCTCCCTCTACAGGTTCCATAGGGCACATAAACCTCAAAATAAAAATAATAAATTCCAGAAAAAAAAATGTCATCAGTAAGATAATTCGTCATTTGACACCCTCGCCCTCTGTATATAAGTTGTGCAATCACCCGCCCATCACCAGTCTTTATTTCACATATTATTAAAAAACATATTAAATTAATTATATGCTATTTATTATGTACACAATCAATCATAATTTTCTGAGTTATAAAATTATTTCCCTGCATGTCTGTTTTGCCGCCCCTTCCGAAGTGGCGCCCGGGGCGGACCACCCCCTCCAGCTACGCCACTGGTAAGCAATACATGCTGAAGTGCACATAAATAGTTAACTTTTTTGCCCAAGAACAAGAGTGGTATCCATTTTATAGTTTAGAGAAACAATTTATGTCGATTATCAACATTATGTAATCACTAAGGGCAACCACTAGGGGCAAACAACAACAAAAAGAAAACGACCAGATTTTAATTATTTGATATTGAGTTTTTATATCAAACTCCACAAACTTCATTTTCTTAAAAATTAAAATAATAATGATGAAATACTCCATAAAGAAGTAATTACCGAAAAAGTAGCATCTTAATACGAGTACTTCTCTTAAATTATCAAAAGCAAACTAACTCACTGAAGTCCTAAAATCACATAATGGCTCCTTTTCAGATCACAAAATACCACATTTGTGAGAAAAAGCACCATAATGTTTTGCACGAAATAGGACTATATTTCAAAGTTTCATTCCACAATCTGGCACTGTTTCAGTTGAAACAGAGTAATAATGGACTTTTTCAAAATCAGGAATTCAAGCAAAGCGTGTACTTTTCCAATAAATTTTATTTCCCGTATAAAATACAAAATTGTCGAAGAAATGGTTATTGTTTGTTTTTATTTTAAATTTTTTAAACCAAACTTTACACTTTTTAAAAAAATGCGATTTCTGCTTTAAATGCATAGTTAATTCATAAATTAATACATATAAAGATATTTTTTAAACCAATGGTGAAACAAGTCGTTCAAGGGTCACACATTAAGAAATTATTGAATTTTATACAGCAACAGTAGATGCACTTATTATCATGCAAGCTGATAACCCAGCCTGCTCGGGGTCCATATTTTTTCATATGCCCGCCAGCATTTTTTTATATAATTTTTTATACCGACAAACATTGTCACTAACTCTCCCCAAAAAACTTAAATCCCTTTCAAATCTATCCTTTTTATTACCTTATAACAGTATGGCTTGAATGAAAACGCGAGAAGTTTGGAAAAAGAACATTTATTTTAAATTTTTAAGCAATAAGCCGTACAATAAATAATACATCTTTACAATGAACAATTCTACTGTACAGAATTTTCCCGCGCGGCGTTGCTAATTAAAAATATAAACTTTAAAAAAATATTTAAAACAAATAAAATGACACATTAAAAATAAAACATCAAAAGATAAAAAGAAAAAGAAAGAAAAAAATGCAAGAAAACAATTTTTCCGATGTTTATAAATTAAAATGCAAGCTCGCTAGGCGAATCGTTTGCAAAAGAAAAAAGAAAACTTTTTATTCCAACCAATTTTTTTTAATACAGCTCAAAAGAATAATATATGAAGAGAAATAAATCAAAAAAATTTTTTAAATGTAAGAACCAACTTCATTTAATATGGCTCAAAAAGAATAATATATAAAGAAAAATTGCAAGACCTAATAAATTAAAACACCGGATGTGACTTATAATGGAGAAAGAAAGAAAGTTCAAGAAAATAAGCAAAAAATGCCCGAATTTGCAGCTTAAAATTAAATAAATAAAAATCTAACTCGAATTTTAAAATAATTTTTACGATGTTTGAAAAAAGCCATACTGTGCCAAATTTGTTCCATAAGTCAAAGGGCCTGGGAGTGCATAAAGAACAAAAATATGAACAGACATACCTAGATATTAAAAAAAAAATCGCACTTATACATATATATGTATGTAATGATTAAATTGTTTAACCTTCTTTAATTATTTTTAACGCTACTTCATTTTTAATTAATTCTACTTCCATCGTATGAATCGCACCTCTACTTTCACTTCGAGTCACGAGTCATTCCGGGGAGTCCCCATTTTCTGGGTACATAAGCTTTCTGTGCATTGTTAACTGCCCTTTTTGTCCTGATTTTAAATGCCGCAACGATGCACGGCCGGCGCCGTTCGCTAATATGATCATGGATCGGACCTTTAAATATCATCTAAGATGCTAAAATAAGCTTATCGCCTTCACATGATATAATGTTCCTGTAATAAAGAAGAATTTAACTTAATCATCTGTGGATTTCATTTCAAATACCCTTTCAAGTCCAAAAAATTTGATGCCCTTATATATTATATATATATAGTGACCTCTCACTTATACGAGCTCCCTTTTATGCGCATTTTTTTCGCGGTCCCGGCCAGGGATATAGGAAAACAATTATTCTTATTCATTTATTCGCCGCACTAAAAAAGCACCTCTCACTTATGTGCGTCTCAAAAATTTTCTTATTTCAAAAAGTGTTTTTTTCAGTAGAACAAAACCCCTTTTTATTCTGTTTCTAGGAATACATTCCCTCGCCCTTCCCCTATTATTCAGATTCCAGGAATATATTCCTTTACCTTATACACAGGGGTGTACGTGGTGGTTCTTGTGATTGACGTCAGTAAAAGTCGCATTCATACAGCAGCCAATTAGAGAGGTTAGTACAGTACGGCTAACGAAAGAATCATCTTTGGAGTTTTGGTTATATGGTTTATTAAAAAATTCGAAGAAAATCCTTGCACCCCGAAAAAAGCTTTGGCAGAGCATTTTAATGTCCGAGAATCGACATTGAGAGGGATTTTAAAAAATCGGCAGGAGATAATAGTAGCTCATCGAGAATGTGGAATTCAGTGGAGGAAAAGAAGCAGAATTCAAGGCGGAAAGTTCGAAGAATTTGATCAAGTTGTGCTGGTATGGTTTAAAGAAGCTCGTGTCTCGAACATTCCTGTTAACGTTGAGCTTCTAAGGAATAAGGCCGTACAGTTGTAAAAGAATTTTGCAATTAACAACTTTTCTGCATCACATGAATGTGTTGAAAAATTCAAAAATAGGCATGGGGAAAGTGCGAGAGTCAATGAAGGAACTGTAGAACAATGGAAAGAAGACTTGGCTACTTTAGTAAACGGATAGGAACCAAATACATCTACAATTGTGACGAAACTGGACTATTTTATAAATTGATGCTCGACAGAACTTTAATAATCAAGGGAGAACCATGCCATGATGGGAAAAAAAGTAAATAAAGACTATCTGTCTTGCAACGCCGATGGTTCAGAAAAATTCACGCCATTGGTCATTGGCAGATCAAAAAAACTTCGCAGCTTTAAGAACGTGAAGAAGCTTCCTTGCGACTACACTAACAACAAAACAGCGTGGATGATATCGCACATTTTCTTGGGTTTCTTTCATAAATTCGACAGAAAAATGGAAAAAAAAAAAAAACGGAAAGTTCTCTTATTCATGGATTCAGTGTCCTCTCACTCACAAGATCTTCCAACTTTCAACAACACGAAAGTTGTGTTTTTTCCTGCGAATTGCACGAGCAAGATTCAACCTTTGAATCCGAGTGTCATTTGTTTTGTGATAGTGCACTACAGAAAAACTTCAATCCGTCAACTTTTGGCTGCGTCAGAAACAAAATGTGCAACGAAAGACGAATTGAAGCAAGTTACCGTCCTTGATGCAATTCATATGTTGTGCTCATCATGGAGAAGCATCACTGAGAAGTGTATTAAAAGCTGCTTTCAGAAGGCAGGATTTTCGTTTCTAGCAGAAAATGAGTGTGAGGAGCCAGAAAATGAAAATGACAAAAACGAAGAAGATTAACATACTGTATTTGGTGGACTCGCTACGTGTACTTTCAACGAATTCATTGATACAGATGAAAATTTAATCACAGCTCAATTGCGGGAAATTTGAGACATTGCAGCTGAAATAAATGGTGGTGAAGAAGATGAAAAGGAGGACAACAAAGATGAAGAAGATGCGGCAAAAGTTTCCCCAACTCACACAGTAGCGTTAGAAGCATTAAAAACTCTGAGCAACTATTTTCTGTTCAATTCCGGAAGTGAAGGAAATTTTTCACGTCTTGATGAACTTGAAAAGACTCCTTTTGAAAATTCACAGAAACAATCATTGATTGCAAATTATTTTGTGAGAGAGTAATAGGAGTAAAACGAAATTTGGGTATGTAAGCATTTCCATTTTCTTTGCGTTATTAAAAAATAATTAACGGAAGTTATATACGTGTTTGCATTTTGAAACTAATCTTATTTACATATTTCAGTAGTATATATAGTATTAGTCAACAATATATGTACACTGCATTGGTATTTCACTTTTAAGCTCCCTTTTGTGGTTTTTCACTTATGCGCGTCTCTCACTTATGCGCGTTTTTTCACTGTCCCCTGCGCCTGCACATAAGTCTACGGCCACACGAGGCGGTTCTTCGCCGTTTTCTCGCGGCGGCCAATTTTCTCAGCGGTCGTATCAAATCACGGCCGGCCACACGTGCGGTTTTTCTGACGCGAGCTCAGTCATTTGTTCCTGCTTTCTAGTGCAACAGAGTGGCGAATTCAAACAGCTGTTTGTGTGAAACTTTTGATACATTAGAAATGTATGAATAAAAGATTCATTCCATTTACCTCGTACTTGAAAACGAAGCAAAAGTGATTTCATTAGAGTTTTAGTTCCCCCCCCCTCAACTAAAAAAAAAATTTGAAGATGAATTACAGATTCTTAAGTATTTCTTTAAAGTAAAAAGGCAATCGAGAGAATTCCTGCTTTAAATTGAACCATATTAATTCCTTTTACCACCAACCCAAATTTTTTAGAATTAAGATACTTGTTTTCATGTCGTGAATGTAATGTTGCAGAGTTAACGCAGATACCAGGCAGTTAGTTTAAAATAAAAAATAACTTTAATACAGTTACTTAAAAGAAACATGCTGCCAGGGCCGGCCCGAGGGGGGTGCGAACGGTGCGACCGCACAAGGCCCCGCGCCGTTGACGGATTTTGCATTTTTTTTTTTTTTTTTTTTTTAATTATTTTTTCAACCAACTTTTATCTGAAATAAGTCATAAAATATTAATAATTTTTCTAAAAAGAAATATATTGCATTTTTTTTCTGGTTTTAAAAATTTCCTTCAAAGATTAGGTAAAAAAGTAATTGGTGGATCTAGTGGATAAGAATCCAACAATTCTCTTTGCTACATGGAGGTCCACGTGTTTCCGATTCCTGGGCAGAGCAAAAGGCAAAAAGTCAGTTCTAAACCAGGTTCTATTGCTCCAGGCATCATATGGTCACTCTCTTTTCGGTTCGGGGGGGAGGGGCACCCCAAAATGGATGACCGTCATTTGAAGATAAATTGCAAGTGATAACATTCAGTACATTCCTTGTTCCCGAGACTATCACTTTCATGGTATACGGGGGTAATGCTTGTACGCGGATCCACATCTGTTTCCCTAATGGTCAGTAGACATTCTTTTGCAGGGCAGCTTAAAGAAACACCTCTCGAGGAATGCTTTTTTTGCTTATCTAGTTCAGGGTTCCCACGGTCCTTGAAAATTTTTTGATGAAATTAGGTCCTTGAAAGTCATTGAAAAAAGGATGAAGTCCTTGAATTTTTAAGCGACCGCCGATAATCTCCGCCCCCATTTTCTCCTCAACGTGAAATATGAAGGTCACCGAAAATACTCCGGGAATGCACTTGTGTTTCTCCTCACCGCTTATCACCCTCTGCCGAGTAAAATAGGTCAAGATGGGTCGTCGTCGACCTTCGGAATCCCTCGGGGTTTTCAAACAAACAGTACTCTCTTGTAAGTGGGGCTTTAACCCTCTGATTCGTAGGATACTCTGAGCACCCTGCCCCCTCTCAAAAACCGCAATAAGAGCTGACAATCTTAAGGGGTTTTATTTGAAAGAAATTGGTTCGTTGTTGAAATGCTAATGGCCAGTTTTGAGGGTTATAACGAATTTATATTCGGACTTTCCCTCACAGTTCTAGGAAATATCCCTTTCCCCCAAGATGGAAATTTTTACAGAGAGAGTGGGACGTTCTCGAACCGTAGGTTGGTTGCTCATTACGCTTCGGACCTTTCAGTATTGAGAGTTAATTTTGCTGCTTAGACTTGAAACTTATATCTAGGTAGGGGTTAAATATCAGTGACTCATTTTTATTTATTTCAACTGTTTAAAATTTTAATCAATCGTGTATTGATAGCTATTTTTTATTATTGTCTCTTTAGAAGGTCAAAAATAAAATTAATTTTGATTTAAAAATTTAGTTTTTATTCTGTTTGAATCATTGTTACATTGTGATTGAATTACTAAAATGGCAAGGCTTGATCTTAAAAGCTTTATTCCAAAAAGCATAAAATAGTTATTAATTGTGAATTTCTTTAGTATTCAATTGAGATTGACTTATGGATATTCAAGATAAATTAGATACAATTTTTGATTTTATCTCAATATATTTCAAGTTTTCAGTTAAGATTCTATTGTTATTCATTATTGCTTCTACACTGTCTCTTGTCCTATTGACATCAAATATTTAAAAAATCATGGTCGTGTTTTTTAAATTTTTTTTTAATTATTTTTTTTTTTTTTTTTTTTTATTTTTTTAATTTGTAATTCGATTCCTGTAAAATCAGAACAACTGAAATATCAAGTGTATAGACACGTTTTACAATTTTTCAAGTGAAAAATTCAGTTATGTACAATTTCTACAATATGTAATTTTATGGTCCTTGAATTTTACATAAAAGGTCCTTGAATTTTCTTAAAAAGTCCTTGAATTTTGTTCTTCAATAAGAGTGGGAACCCTGTAGTTCTAAACTGAACACATCTGTTCCCCTCGTATTCAGCAGGACTGCTAAGCAATGATGAAGCATCTATCTAACAGGGGTTTCTCGCTTTTCTTGTCAAAAGTGTGGTTTTCCAGCATCTAATGAATTCATCGTAGGTACTTGTTTAAAGGTAGTTTGTTACATCTATTCCTCAGAGTTTAATCAATAGTAGTGAATCTGAATATTGGATTGTGTGAAACACGACGGGTAACCCAAGGAGTTTTCTCAGGAGCTTAATTTTTCATTGAACAGTTCGTTCGCATTCGGAGTATCAGACGTACAGAAAAATTAAATATTCTGCATTTGTTCTTGCAGACAAATTTCAAGTATGCTAATTTTTGTCTCTTTTTTATAGTTTTTTTTACTAAACAAATTTTCCTTTTATATTTCCAAAAAGAAAATTTTAATATTATAACAGGTTATCAATTTATAAAACAATGTAGTTCCCCTTTGTTTTTGTATTTCAATATTTTTGCCATTTGTTATTATTGTATACATTTCAGATAACACATTTTTTTTTATTAACAAACAAAAATTTGTGTTTTCTACTCTTTTACATTGGGCATTTTTCATTATAAAATGTTACTTATTTGGAACCTTTTATTGTTTTGGGAAACTACATATCAAAGTTATTTGGATAAGTTTTAAAATATAAGAAGTGTTTTGAAGATTGGTTCAATTTAAATATTCTAAAACCGAAACTATCAGTAGGTTGTGTATAATTGTAAATAAGTTTGTGATCTTTTTTCAGTTTTATTTTTTTGTATATGAAGAAATAATGAGTTCCACTTTTTTTACTGAAAAAATAACATGTAAATCATAATGATATTATCAACGTATTTGCTATAAACTTATAACAAAATGAAACAAAAATCATATATTGTAAACTTATTTTAGTAAGTTGAATACCAAATTTTATATGTAAAGCAATCATTTGTGTTTTTTGATTTATTAACGATTTTTTGTGTGATTAAAATATTAACTTTATAAAAATTGAATCACTTATTATTTTCATGTATTTTTTTAGTCTACTTAAGCAAATTGTGAAATGTAATAAATACCAAAAAGCAATAAATTATTTTGTTGGGCGAAATTTTTTCTAGGCCCCGCAATTCAACTTTGCACCGGGCCCCGCTTTTGTTCGGGCCGGCTCTGCATGCTGCTTTCTTGCAGCTTACACACTCATGGACAGCCATTCATTCGACTGCTTATTATAAAAACACAAGCTTACAAAATACATATAGATTGTAACAACCAATCAACTTCGACTAGTGCCGTAACTTCGGCTACGTCATGAAATTAACCAATGACATACGTTTCATTCAGTGACTGAACAATTTCATTTGAATTTCCAACAATACTGAGTAATAAATGTGCCGTGTAGCTGTAAAGTGGCCATCTCCAAATAAGAAAAGTTTTGACAAAAGTGGATTTTCTGTCACATCCTAGTCAAATTGAGATTGAAAAATAAACTGCATGGCATTCGAAGCGTTTCGGCAATGTATTATAATTACCAATTCATGATGGTGAGATGTTAAGAGGGTGAAATGGACATATAATCTTTGAAAAAACGTATTTTTGAAAAGTGGAGATGGTTACTTTTGCAGCTACACGACACAAATACCTTACTTTAGTTATACTAACGTCTAGTTTTGAAGCATCACAAGTACTATTTTGTGGCATACTTCGTAATTCTGAACGGCGATCAGATGAAAAGGACAAAATCAATTTTCAAGAGAGTAATTATTAAAATTAGATTGTAATTGGGAAAAGGTAATAAGTACAATTATTTTAAACAATTTTATTTTAAAAGAAACAGAAAAATGTAAACATTTAACAAAAAAGCAATATAAAAGGACCAAAGATTGAGCTGAATGATGTGAAAGTAAAATAATGAAATCGTCAATATTTCAACTGAAATATTCACATCTGTGATACAAAACTGGAAAAAAACCTATGGAAGTTCAAGAATCATAAGCTCACTATCCAAGTAGTATTCCTTGATATATTTATCTTAAATATCAAAAAATGTAGAACAGAACACAACAAGGTCAGATTATATCCTGTATTAGCCCTTGAGCAAATCAATCTACAGGCCCTCCCCCTTCCATAACTACCAAAGTCAGATTTTTTTATTGATTTTAATTTAATATAAGCAGTTTTTATATAAATATAGTTTTGAAAATTTTATATGACATTTAATTGCTGGTCAGCTTCAAGAAAGTTAGTTTCATTATCTTGCATTTAAAAAAAAATTTAAATTTAAAAATCAATTGTTTAACAAAATGGTAAACAAAGCAACAAAATTTGTTTTAGTACATTCCAAATACTCATATACAAAGTTTGACACTGGTGTTGATACTTATGAGTCAATCCTTAAACTGTAAGAAAAAAGATTGACCATATATACCTGCAAGAGAAATTTAAAACAAGAAAAAATTGCTAAGAATAGTGTTTTGAAATTTAAGTGGTACTTAATTTTAATTTAACTACGTTCGAGTACATAGAGCCCTTGGAAACCAAGTAAAATTACAAAAATTAAATAACCCTGAAAATGCCGGAAAAAATGTCGATGCCTGAGGCCCCCGAAAGTTGCAGGGCCCCCTAGACAGTTGCCTACTTGATAATCCGACACTGGAACATATGAAAATACCAACGGAAACCACTATACGCAGCAAAGCGATTTATTTCCCGCGATTGAAAAATAGACCCGAGCGCATCGTTTTGCAGCAGCAGCGAAGAATGCACCAGAGAAAGGGAGAAAACAGCGCGAAGGTCACACGTGTGGCCCACCCCTGCTGTTCAGCATATTGTCTATAATTCTTCTGCGGTTGAACTTGAAGCCTCGACGGCTAGAACTCGCTCATGTGGCCGTACTCCAAGTGAGAGATCACTGTATATATATATATTCTTTTAGAAATCTATAACTCTGGAATTTTTCTCATTTGGCAAATATTAATTCAAAGTTTGGTTAAACAATTCAACTCTACATTCACATTGAGATAATACAAGGTTGTTATAATTAAAAGTTGCTTATTCAGAATCAGTGGCGGCTCGTCAGCTCAGAAACAAGCAGTGCTGCAAAAGTTGTATAGATCTAAGTTGTAGGAAATTTTGTACTGATTATTTTTGTGTATAATGATGACATACTAAAAATTGATAGTTTTTGAGTAATAAGCAAAAAAACTGGGGGGGGGGGAATTTTCATGTTTTTTGGCTATAACTAAAATTCCAACAAAAATTTTTGGTGGTAAACCTCAGATTCGTAATCAGCACTCCCAAAAAACATAAAGGAGCAAAAAATTACGACTCCTCCAGAATCTGATTTTTTAAAAACCTACTTAATGACTGGACTACTGAAATGGTTGCTTTTTTCTTCCGACTGAGTGCTCCGAGTTCCTCAGATGGCGAATTTCGATCTTTTAGGAAGGACAAATCTCTCTGCAGCTCTGGTTTGTCTCTCTCTTAGTTGATGATTGATTTTCCGTCTTCCTTTTACGTTTTTTATTGCTTTTTTTTGCCACTTTCGTTGATCATTGAACTCTCAAAGTGGAAAGTAAACCAATTAGAAAAAAAATGTAATCTTTTAAAATAATTTCAGGGAGGACTGCAGATCTGCAGCTCTACTGGAAGAGCCGCCATTGTTCAGAATGCTCTAGAGCCGGTTCTATGATTTCAAACGAAAAAAATTTCACTAGTATGTAGTACAAGTAGTGCACTCTTTGAAAACAAAAGAGAAAAAAGTAATTAAAATTTCGTCACTATGTTGCGCTGCATGTTATCTAAGACGACATTTGTAATTTTTATTACTGACGCAAAATTATTACTTATTTTTTATTACTGAAGCAAAACTGATTAGTTCATTTGAAGTTTTTTTTTAAGTTTAATTAAAAATGCTGCCGAAACTCAATTCTGAACGTAAAGCCTTTTTTTCGTTCAGAACACCGTTTTTATGGCCTTTTTTCCCCCTTTGAATTTCACTAGGATGTAGTACAAATGATGCCCTCTGTAAAAAGCAGAAAAAAAACTGACTAAAAACAATATTTCTATACCGTCTAATTCGATGCCCCCTCTGTTTCGGGGATGCGTTTTCGTATTGCTTCAAGTACATGTCCATGGAAAACTTGAGACGTTAATGGATTACCAATCATTTTTGCACCAAATGATAACGTCTATGAATGACTTAATTTTAGATTATAAGTGCAAAAATGCCATAATTAGATGCACTATATTTTTAGGGGGTTAAACGAAAAAAGACTTTATGTTCAGAATTGAATGTTGGCAACGTTTTTAGTTAAAATCAGAAAAAAAAAACACTCTCAAATAAACTATTGAATTTGCTTCAGCCATAAAAAATAAATCTGCAAAAGACGCTTTAGATAATGGCGAAGTGCCATCTACTGACAAAATGTTAACTGTGTTTCCTTTTCTCTCTTTTTTGGTTTTTCACACAACGCATCACTTGTACAACACACTGGTGAAATTTTGTTTCATTTGAAACCATAAAATCGGTTCTAGAGACTGCTGAATAGGCGAACTATAATTATAACAACCCTGTACATAATAATAAATATCATAAATTGCAACTTTCGATTTTTTAAAATACAGTTTTTATTTTGGTTATTAGCATGTCAATATAAAAGAGTGAATAATCATGATAAACTGGTGATATATTGAAATACAAGGAACCTTCTTTTTTCAGTATTAGGAACGTCAAATTTCAATTGCTCAAAAGTCATCAGCCTTTGTTTCAAAATGAAAATGGTATACATAAATTCGAGTCAATTTAATTCGAAGAATTAAAATTTGTATTCACAATCAGATTTTGGTGCTATAAAACACAGGGTTAGTAGGATTTTAATAGGAAAATTATCTCTTGTAGAAACAAAAATGATACATCTATATAAAACATTCTTCTTCTAAGTCAATAATAATTTTGGTTTTAAAGCACCATAATTAGTTTCTCAATAACAAGAAATGCTCCTATACATTTTTAATAAACTGTACTACATTTATGAATGTTTTTCAGTTTTGATCACTAAACCTAATTAATATTTAATAATAAATTTAAAAGCTGAAAGAATAATATGACATTTCATTAAAATAAAAAAGTTTTATTACTTAATAATTCATAATTTTAATCTAATCATTACCATGAGGATATAGAACAGATTCAGGCTTTGAAGGATATCTAATATTCCAAGTTCGAAGGCTTCCATCATTATAGCTGCACATAAACTGTCGTCCTTCATGATGCCAAGACGCACTTCTGAGCAACTAAAAATATATAACAGTAATTTCAGGATATTTGTAATTAAGAAGTTTGTTAGTAAAATTCTTATTGGTTTATTAGATATCTAACTAAAACAATTCATCTGAGATTCATTCTGATTTTCAACAGGAATTTTAAAAATGTTTAACAAAATGTAAAAAATTATATATAATTACTTAAACAAAAATTATTCAATAAGTAAAAACAAGGTAAAAGATAACAGAAGATTTATAGAGAAACTTTCAGATGAATAGAAGTATGTTTCAAAATAAATAATATACCTCAGAGCACAGAAATCTGCAGTCTGCTGCTTTATTTTTGAGATCCCAGAGAACAGCAGTTCCACTCTCATAACCAATCAGCAACTATACCATGTGAGAAAATTAATTTAAACAAATGGTATACTTTCGTTAAAATAACTCCTCATTTGTTTTTTATAACAGCTTATCTATTGCAACATGTATATTATTTACAAACTATATAACTGAATATTAATGCAATTATTTCATGAGAAACTAACAAAAGTTACTATCGTTTTTATTCTTAAGAATCAATACTGATCATTCTCAGATATGGAAAGGCTTCATGATTTTGCACACGCGTCCGAGTTAATTTCAACAAAATTGTTGGAAGTTCTGGGATAAATTAAATTGTTGATAAGGTTTAATGCTATTAAGTGGGATTTGTATTTATTAAAATAGATTTAATTAATGTTTAATTTACCCAGCTGTTCTCCCAGGTTGTGAAATATCAAAATGTAAACAAATGTTGATTCTGTTTACAGCCAAATAAGCAGTTAAATGTAAAAGGCAGTGTGACATGTTCTTATTGGTTAACATCAAGTGATGTCATTCAGTCAGTGGCCAATGAAATCAAGCCACCTGTTACATATGATGCAAAAGGTTGCAATGTCCAATCAAATCATGCCACCTGATGGAATTCAAAACATTTTGTGCTTGCATGTAACCAAAGTGTATATTGTTTGATTATAGTTGTTGTATGCTATGTATTGTAGTCAGTTAGTTAGCTAGCTTTATTTTTGAAAGAGTTTTCAAGTTTATTTGATGCAGCTTCAATAAATTAGCCGAGAGGAAGGGGTGAAGTGAAAAATGGAGGGGGGAGATGTTTACATTTTACTCAGCAGTATATAGAAACATTTTATTTTCATTTATTGATTTGGTGTAGAGACTAAATAAAAATAGACTAACTAAAGAAAAATACGCCTAATCGGACAAAAGTCATGACTTAACAAGGGACTCCGGAAAAGCACTCATCTTACCCATTGCCTGCCACCCCTTTACATAGTAAAATCGTCCAAAAGTGCTGTTCTCGGATTTTCGAAACAAACAATAACAGTATGAATGCCAATGAATCCATAGCATAGTGATAAATTACTCACCAGATGTACAAAAAAATTATCAGATTTCGACTTTTTGTACCAATAATTACTCCAAGGTTTGTATCATCGCCAATCCTGTATTTTAACAGTTTCCCACCTATTTAATTTCGCTTGTTCTATTATAAATATTATTTATGATTTTCGGAAAGAACAAGAAACTCTAACATTTTCCAGATCAAAGGATCAATAGTACAACTATCAGCACAAATGGTGATCAGTGTAACAGTAAAGTTTGATTTCACTCACAGCATGGTTTCCTGAGCATGGAGAGCCTTCTAAAAAGCAGATATAGAGTGAGAAAGTTTACAGGTGGTGTCCAAGAAAAACTAGAGAAACTAGTAACTATTGTGTTGTTTTGAAAAAAAGAAATCACTTCTAATACACAAGAGGCATTTCCTTCCATTACATTACACAGGAGGGTCAACTCAATTAAAAGGCTGTCATTTGATAACCCCCTGAGAAAGAGAAACCTGAGCATGAATTAGAGCTGCAGGCTCCACATTCAAGCAACCTCACCATATTTAAATAAAAATAAATGTGCATTTACAGAGAGATGTAACTTAAAAATAAGGCCACACAATTTCAGAGTTATTTGCATTACAGATACAGACACCTCCAATAATATGAAGGACAAAACAAAACAGAGATAAATCTCAGTCATTAGCATTTTAGTCAATAGAAAAATTAGTGGGTGAGGGACAGTACAAAAATTCAAATTTTGCATTTTAAAAATATAATACTTCGCAATTTTAATGGATATCACAAAATTTTGCATACCTTACAAACTTCAAAGTTCTCACATATGCCTAGGAACAATATTTAAGGGAACAAAGTCAATGTCAGTTTATATCGGGCATTCTCTACAATTAATAGGTTTTGTATACTGGTGTCTAAAAAGAAAGCACAACTCTTAAGATGCTAAAAAATGCAAGTTAATATGGACACTATGGTTCGCAATCAGTTGTGGAGAACCGTGGGACATACTATCGTCGGAACTCTTATTTGACTGTGAAAACAAGTCATGAAGTCATTTAGGGGGGAGACCAGAAAGGGTTTTAACCCAACCTCTTTCACAGAAAGCTGATAACGAGATGAAACTTTCATCAACGGTTGTGTTTGATGTGTATAATATTTACATGCATTTTTGTAAACATAGTACAAATATTCAGGAAGATATAAAAGTTTTCTTAAAAATCCCAAATCTTTCCGCATGTTTTTTGCTTACAATATGCAGAGTTTTTCACCAAATTGTACGAAACTTAGAGAATACTTGACAATATGTAAAAGAAGCATTGTATGAAATTTGAATTAAAAAATTTGAATATACAGTGCACGTTCGTTTTTACGAACCTCTTTTTAACGAACACTTGCGATTTTATGAATTAGCGAGTGGTCCTGAATACACTCCCATAGACATAATGTAATTTTTCGCTCGCATTTATGAACTACAAATTATGAAAATCTCTTTTTTGCGAACTCAGTTTTCAGACTTCCGTAATTTTTTTTTTAAATATCGGAATGCAGTGCCAATGTCAATTAAACTCTCAACAGGTGCAATGAGACAGGTGTATTCCAAGAATATGCTGTTTTCCCCACTCTCTTTCGGAGGGGTCTTAAGAAAATCTTAAGCAAGACAAAAATCTCGAAAAAGTGTGGAATTCCAAAGAATAGCCTCTCGACAATTCTAAAAGTTCGAGAAAAAATCGTTAGAAATGGAAACAATGGTAAAAACCCCTCTCGTAAATATTTCAGAGAAGCAAAAGACCCCCAATTTGAGAAATCTTTGATTTCTTGGATGTGGAAAATAAGAGGAATGAACATTCCTGTAGATGGTAATCTCCTTAAAGAACAATCAAACTGTTTTGCTTTAAAGCTGAACATCAAAGACTTCAAGGCCTCAGACGGTTGGTTGCAAAAACTTAAGTCCAGGAACGGTTTGAGCTTCAAAAAGTTGTGTGGTGAAAGCTAATATTTGTGCTATGTTTACGAAAATGCATGTAAATATTATGCACATCAAACATAACCATATATGAGAGTTTCATCTCCTTATCAGCTTTCTGTGAAACGGGATGGGTCAAATTCTATTTTCGTCTTCATCCCTTTCTGGTCGTCCCCCCAAATGCCCTCGTGACTGTATCTTCACTGTAAAATGTGAGTTCCGACGATAGTATGTCCTACGGTTCTCTGCAACTGATTGCAAATCAAAGTATCTATATTAACTCCAATTTTTTAGCACCTTAAGAGATGTGCATTCTTTTTGGTCACCAGTGTATATAGAGAGATATAAAAATCATGTTAATGTTAAATAAGCTAAATTTCAAATAACTTCATAATTATCTATTAGCATCCCTAAATTAACATATTTAAAAATAGTCATGTATAATATAATCAGTTGTAAAAATTGAAAAATAAAATTAACAACTTACTTTATTAGGATCAACAGGATTGTCACTTAAATGCACAACATATCCTGGGTGAGATTTTCTGGAACTGTAAATAGACTTTTTACCACCAAAAAAAGAAAAGAAAAAGTACAATGAAAAGAGTCAACTCAAATTACCATTATAGAAATCTTAAAATGGCTCACTCAAAGGACTAACAAATCGAAGATGGAAACAAACCACTTGAGAAACAAAGCACTTTCAATAAAGCAAAAGTAACTAAATTTAAATTCTATTTTATGATAAAAAGCTATATTCTTCCCACTAATGAAATTATATCCCTTAATTATATTCAAATATTCTTGTTGATTATGAAAAGAATTTGGTATTTTGTACATGAAATTATACTGTAAACATCTGCCAAAATGGAGAAGCAAATATCTATAAATACACCTTAAAATATTTCATTCAGATGTCAATTATTTAAGACAAGCATTTTATACAAATGATTAATAAATTATATGCTTAAATAATGTTTTTTTTCTGTTCCCCATTCTCTTTTTGCAATGGCTGAATGAAGTAAATAAAATCTTCTTCAGTGAACATGAAGGAGAAATATATACAATTTCAATGAATGATTAAAGTGATAAAGCATTTGTGAAAATTATCCATTAAATAATGACTAACGATGTTTGTTAAGAACAACCAAGGGATGAAAATGTCAAAAACAAATCATGAAGACATCAACATTTCTCCAATTATTATCTCTAACAGAAAATTGAGTGCAGTTTAGGAATGCAGAAATTTGGACTAAATGCCAGAATTCTATAAAAAACATTTCCACTCTTTCAAACAAAAGCTGAAAATATTTTAATTAGGCTGCAAATCATTTTAACTGAAAAATTGATTGTTTGGAGTGATTAAATAAAAATTTTCCTGTTTGGTAGTGATGACATAAAGTATGTAAAAACATGAGAATATTTGCATCCTGAATGGATTGATACTTATCTAACCAGTAAATTTTATCATTTGAACAGTATGACCTTAAAAGTATTTGCATAACTATGACACTTTAGTATAAAGCAAAACTTTAAAAAGCATTGTTAGCAGAAGTTTTCGTATCGAGAATGAGTAAAAATTATTACCAATTGCCAAAATTCAAATTTAATAAACTACATTTAAATAGATGATTTATTTTCCCTCAATTTTTAAAAATGATAGTACATAAGTGGTTACAATAGTTTTCTGCTTAGTTATAACAATAGCATATGCTGTAAAACTGGCATGCAACAGACATAAAGAAATACGCATTGATTAAACAAAAATTACATGATACGTGAAATTTAATTCTAAATAAAAAATGCATCTGAAGCACATAAATGCATTAAATGCATATAAACAAGTAAGCCATAAATAATTTCTATAAACAGATATGTAATATTTATCCATCAATTTCGAATGCCTTTCAACAGCATAGACAAGCATCAAAAGGGACCAATTTGTTTAAAAGTAGTTTCAAAGGCCCAGAGGGAAAAGTATATGCAATTTGAATACATGATTAAATTAGTTGAATAAGATTTTCTATGTTGCATTGATAAGTTTCCAACAATAACTAAAATATGCTTCCAAAACATTTCATCATGGAGCATGAAAGAAACAATGAACTGCTATTGTGTTAAATCTATTTTACAAATAGTATTTAAAATATCCAGTTTGATATTTATCCAATAAAATAATTTTAAAACCGGATAACACAAACGAAGTATACAAGAAAGAAGCAATAATAATATTAAATAGGAGACAGAAATAATGATTTTGGAAAACAAAAGAAATACCATCAAGTTGGGAATGTAAAAAAATGGAACTATAAAATACACATCGTGAACATTAATTATGAAAAAATACTTACATTTCCACAGCTTTATTCCAGTTAATGACATAACCTGACAAAGTGAAGGACTCCACGTTGACAATATGGACATTCCCCCTTTCTGTTCCAACAAAGAGCCATTTAGATTGAAATGGAAGGCATGCATAGGTTATCCTAAGACAGAATATAGTGAAGAAATTTAACGTATTTCCTGTAATTTGTACAAAAAATCTGCAGTAATTATACCTAATAAATTTCTACAAATTGCTAAAAAAAAGTTAACTAAGACTTGACTCGCAATTAAGCTACAGTGGTGAAACCTAAGCAGCATTCATCTGAAATCAACAATTCAACTTCTTGGATTGTTACCCAAAGGTTGTGTCTCTAAGGTCACTGATCATATTTTGTTTCCTCTGTTGTTAAAGTGTATAAAGAAATAAGTTACCTACAAAGTTCTGTGATAAAAAAAAATCATAAGTCAATCAAAAAAGTTTTACATTTGTTACATTTTGTGTGAAACCTAAGTGTGACGTATGAAATTCACACTGTGTTGTACTATAAAGGATAATTCTAAAGTATGTGGCAAAAATGTAAAGGCTGATACAGTAGATCAAAATAGACAGATTTTGTCATGGAATGTGTATGCAGAAGTACTGTGTTTAAATACTGGTATGTAAGTAAAAAATGAACAATAGGTTAATAAGAAAGAAAGTCAGGAGAAAAAAACATTTTGAATTTTTTTTTTTTTTTTGTATTTGAAGCATATAAAGTAGTGCACTCGTTAAAAAATTGGACTTCAAGATTATAATTAACTTCCATGTTTTTAAAACCTTTCTGAGTGAAAAAAATATATTTTTGAAAATATGTTTGTCTGTGAACATAATAAATCCAATGGAATTTGGTATGCAGTAAGTATACCAAAATTTGTAGGTTTAAATGAAGTTTTGTGTAAAATTCGTCAACAGGAAGACTCTCTGTCAGTGTACATGTGAACAGGATAGCTCAAAAAAGCAGCAAGCTAGGTGAATGTGCTTTGGCACACGGTTTTATCACCAGAATTGCAGATGTGGATCTAATTCAAATTCATCAATGGACTGATTGTCTGCCATTCTTTTCTAGTGAGTGTTAACATGACAACTAAAAAAAAGCAATGAGTTAGACAAACGAAATTTGGTATGTGGCCTTGATGCCAAAATTGCAGATGTCCAAAATTTGGACTCAATCCTTCAAAGGGAAGATGTCCAAATTGCATATTCGACTCTCTTCGCTATACAATGAAGTTTAACTGAAAAGCTGCAATATTGAATAAGTATACAAGAAAATCAAGGGGAGAACACTTCCTCTCATTACAATAGAGATTCGAAAGTAGGACCACCAAGAGTATTTCAAAATGCATATCAGTGGCACACAACAAAAATCTCGAGCATTTCAAGCCCATTTCCTGCAGTTAACTGGCAGTCTTGCCACTAGTTTTTTTTTTAACCGAGTCAAAGTGACAGTAAGTGGTGCCCAGGGAGAAAAATTATTTTTTTGCCTCTAGTTATCATCAATGTCTTAGCAAGGGAGAATGGTGTCATTTTTTTGTCCTCTCATCATACTTGACTCCAAAAAGAGGCATAAAGATACTAATGTTTTGTCTCTGTAGGGACCCTAAGACTGGCGCACAAGGTATCTCTATACCTCTTCTATCTCCCTCCCCCGTCACTACGAAGTCGATATGACTTTCATAGATCATGCTCTTAATGTGTCCCAATTCATGCATGTCAAATCAGGTGGCCATGGTGACCAAGCTACAGGTCCATCCTGCATAAACCAATGGTCCCGCCAACTTAACTTACTACTACCTCAACATGTCATTTACACGCACACATTCCATTACAAAATCTACTTACTTTGCCGCTTCCACTAACACCTGCAGACAAAAACTTAATTACTGTTCACTGAGCCTGTTTAAAGAAATCAGAATTATTCATTCTGCCATTTCTGTTTCACTCAAGGCCACACCATGATTAACTTCTTTATACCAGAATAATCTTGATTTACACGGCCATCTACCAGAGATATCTCAAGGTTCTAAAATGTGGAATAAAGCTGCTAGAATCATAGTCTCCTTTTCATTTGGGTATACCTAAAACATTGCAGAAAGATGCCGCATGAGTGGCATTTCAACCCATTAATTAGAATGTAGAGTCCTACTAAGTATTGTGTACTATGCCGCCCCAAATATTATTGGAGAATGTGGGAAAAAACAGTAATTTTTTTATTTTATTTATTTCCTGCTTTTTAGTCTTTAATTTATAATTTATTATTATAAATATTATAGAATCTTATAAAATCATTTTTTCTCAAATTCACTTCCACTTCAAGCCACTTGTCTGAAATCAAAATTTAATTAAATTAATCAATTAATTGACAAGTTAAGTTCTGAAAATATTAAAAAAAGTATGGTGGAACCTTGCTTAATGAGCATAATTCGTTCCATAATCTTACTTGTAATGCAAAACAATTTTTCCCAAATAAATTATGTAAAATACGATAATGTGTTTCATGCCATAAAAAATACTAAAAAAACTTTATGCCTAACGTTCAATCTGAGAAAATTACATATAATATTGTTAAGGAGCATTTTCTATCGTGTAATAAACCAACCTGTAATGCGAATTCAAATTGCAGAAAAAAACATCGAAATAATTAATTTATTATTTATGATACATACCTAATTCTTTTCTACTAGAAAGCTGTCAAGAAACATTTGTTTTTGCCGACGCCTCAAAATTTGGCGAAAATGCGACACAGCATTACCATTAAATAAATTTGTAGCATGCATAGCCACTGCCTTATTGGGGTAATGCCTCTCAATATACGATGCAACAGTTTCCCATGCTTTCAGTTTTTCTCTTATTGCGTCAGAAGATTTTCACTTTTCTATTACCTCCTCCTACTCTGATAAAATCTCCTTCACAACTTCTTGCTGTAAAACCAATGCAACTCCATAAGCTCTTCCGGTGGTCAGCTCTTGGCTGTGCTGTTTCACGTGTTCATCGAAAGCATTGTTATCCATCTCTAGTCCCATGATTTTGGCCCAAAAGCACAATTTCATTGACTACGGGACTTCCTTTCTCCTTTTTACTCACTATTCGAAACGTTGCTGGTTAAGCAAGTCAGTTTTTTTACAATTTGTTTTGCTCGTTATGCGAATTACTCGTTAAGGGAGGTGCTCGTTAAGCAAGGTTCCAATGTATGTTGTCATCAAGAACACACAAGTGTAAAAATTTTCAGAACTCTAGTACATCAAAAAGTGAGTGAAAAATCTATTACAAAATTCCATCTTTACAAACACGATGCAAGTGAAGTTTAATAAAAGTGTGTAAAAAGGCTTTAAATAATCATTTTTTCTTAATAAACTTACCTTTCTTTTTGAAATTTCAGCGTGTGAACAATTTCGGGCATTTTTTGTCTAATATTCCAGAGATGCATTGTATCATCAGCACAAACTGTAACTAAGGCCCCCTATATTAAAATTTAAAATATAGTATACGATTTTTACAAATATTTTGAGATGAATGTAATGTACAATTAATAAGTTACCTCATTGATTAAAAATAATATCTGGAAAACTGGAGAGTCAATGTCATGTTGAACATATGCGTCCACGCCAGGTCGACCAAACCTTTAATGTGTATTAAGAAAAACAATATACAAAATCAACATGCAAATTATCTATACTTATAAAAGACAATGTTTGTGTGTGTGCGCGCGATGTCCAGACGAATCTGTCGCACTTACAGCCATGAAATTTGGCACACAGGTAGTCGTAATGGTGACTCAATGCACCTCGAAGACGGAATTTCAAAATTTAATCTAGAAAATTTTTTATTTAGTGTTTTGCGTTGTATTGGGTCATGTTTGGCACGTGTACGGCTTTAGTATCTTTTCTAATGATCGCTGAAAAACAATCAATGCATCATCGAATAGAACAAACAATTTTCGTTCTAATGAAGTTTGTTTTGAGCTTCAAATGTAATTTACTGAATGTTGAGAAATTTTTAAAAAATAGTCAGTTTTGCCATCGAAATTTTATTTTTGATTTTAGATGTGCTGCATCCGACGTTCTAATAACACTATTATTTTTAATTTTTCTGCAACGGTTCTGTCGGATTTAAAACAAGAACGATTAAAATAGCTTTTTCCGTTTTCTTTAAATTAATTTTTTCCTGGTCAATTGAAAGATATTTTTCTCCAGCGAGAATACTCCAGCAATTTCATTGGCTGACGGTGTAGAGCGCAGGATACGTCATAACCTTCAACTGAATGACTTCTATTATTATTTTCGGCAGTGTCTTAACGAGTTTATGTCTCGCATATTTTACTTGCTGTATAATAATCATTTTCACGCTGCAACTTTTTAATATTGTTTCGGATTAACGAACTCTGCATTGTTTTCCTACAGTTGAAATGTCATTATCGTGAAGAAAAATAAGCGGGAAAATCAATAATGTGTATCTTTTGTTTCGTTTTCAGAACTTTTTCATGTCATTGTGGGCGGTTTTTTTTTCCATTTTGATGAAGACCTGATTCCACGGGCAACGCCGTGCGCGTACTGCCAGTGTATTAGATGATGATGTTGGCAAATTATTTTTTTTATCCTTACTGACTCCCATCAACATCACATTTCATATTTCAAAATGACTTTTTTAATCCAAAAATAAAATGGTTCTATATATAAAAATCAATAAAACACCAAATATAAATTACTCAGAAAGGATACAACCTAAGTGAACCATTTTTTGAGGCTAAAGCTAAAATGCGTTGAATTGGATCAAAAGCTATTGCTGTTGGCTGGAAAGGGAACCCATGGCGAATGGTCTGGAAATAAAATAAAAAATTTAGAAATACAAACAGTACAAAAAACATAAGTCACAAAACAAATACGATAAATGAAACAGTAAGTGAATACTACAATAATTAATGCATTACTATGAAATTCATTTAGAAATGCATAGTTTTTGTAACATACAATATCAGGTTCCAATATGAAATGAATAAGAAATATTTTATTAAAATATCAATAAGAACGTTTTTAACCCTTTGCACTCGGAAACGTAATTAAATGCATTATTATTCGCCGATTAAAAGGGCTCATTTTATTGCTTCGAAACGTAAAAAATATAATTGTATACGTACATTTTTCTTGAAAAAATTATTCTGCGACTTTTTGCAAGTCTGGAGATATGTATTTTTTTAACCATCGAAATCAAGAAACGTCAAAATGATGCACAGTCTAGAATGGAGACTGAGAAAAACCTCTCGAGTGCAAAGGGTTAAAAATGTACTCTGTTGTTTCAACACCACTCGCAACTCAAAAAAGTGTATTGTCCAAAAGAAATGCGAAAATCAAATAGCGACTGCTTTTCAATTTTGAAAAGTTCTTACACCAGCAAAATTAGCACATTTTTTGTCATTTGGGTTAAGTTACATTTTCTTCAAGTATAATTTTAAAATGTTTTATTGTTATTTTTAAATAGTAGTTTCATTTTTTTTTTCAATATAGGATTTCTGTTCATTATTTGATTTCAGTTTTTATTTTAACCTTATCTAAAATTCACCCTTAATTAAAAGCAACTGAAAAACCTTATACCGTATAAAATATCATTTTTATAACAAAAAATGAATAAAATTTGTGTATATTGCCCGAAATTCTCAGATAGTTACATCGTTTACATTTCAGATAAAAGAAATATACGACATACATTAAAATGGGATCTATACACTATACAGGGTGAGTTTGACTTAATCTGCCAAACGAAAGAGGGTGATAGAATAGCCCATGTGAATCATAAAACACCATAGCAATGCTGCCCTATCTTCTAACCGTTTTCAAGTTATGGCGAATAAAATGAATATGCTACAGGTCCGGAAAAAATCGAAATTTGAAAAGTTTTTGACAGACATACACGCAAAACAAGCATATATTTTGAAAGAGCGGAGAAAATCCTAAAAGATGACATCATTTTCATAAGGAAACTTGGATTTAAAGCCGAGCTACAAGCGCAGAAACATTGGCGAAATGCTAAATCGAATTGTCGCGAAAATCTTTATTATTGTTACAAAAATCGTCTGGTGGGTGTACGTGAAAGCAGATTAGCAAGCAGGATAATAAAAAAATGAATGACTTTTTATTCCACGAAAATTTCAGCAAAACACTAACGTAGCACAGATAACAAAATTGAACAGCACTTGTATAAATTAACAACAGAGATCGGCAATAAATCTCAGACACAGCACTTTCACTTTCAACAGCGCTCACAGGTTTCTCATTAGCTCAACAGTTTGCTTGCGGATCAAACTCCAGCTGACTCTGGTTGAGAGCTTGCTTTTATACTTTTTCAACAGGAAGTGACGTCAATACATAGGAATTGATGTAATCTGTAGAAGGTTCTTGATATTTCTGGCTTCCAGTAGAGATCGGACCTCAGTTCAGGACTGCTTTTAGAAAATTCCTTGTCGCCAAATTGGTCGCAAGCTCGCCAAATCCGTCGCCAAGGTTAGCATGTCAGGGAAACAACTTTACAGCTTCGTAACACTGCTCCCCTCTTCAAAAACTGCACATCCCGGCAGTCTCATTACATACAATTATGATCAGTGGCCCGGTATGGTGCTATCTGATTAATGTGGATGAATTTCGGCTTGACGTTGGGTGACCTCTGTACTCTATAGATAGCATCGTTCAGTTTCTTGGCAATAGTATAAGGTCCTTCCCAGTTCTGTTGTAACCTGCTGACCTCTCCGTCGTTTCGGGTTGTACATGTACATACAGACTAGATAACCCTCCTTAAAATGGTGGTCTGTTGCTCTATAGTCGTAATGAGTTTCCATTCGTTCGCTGGCCAGCTTAATTCGCTCTCTGGCAAACGTATGTACGCTTTCCAAACATGCCTCTCAATTTTTCATGTATTCATTGGCATAGGCGGCTCGTCCGGGGGGGCAAGGGGGGCAACTGCCCCCTCACTTCCAAAAGTAAAGGGGCCTTGCCCCCCCCCACTTTTCAAAGCTCAAAATTAATTATCCATCGAAAAATGATGGAGGGAAACCCAATACACATACCGAAAGAAGAAAAGGAGTACGATCTAACAAGAGTTATAAAAAATGCATCAATTCAAAAAGTCTCTGAAACATATGATCTTGATATGGAAAAAATAAAGGGAGAGATACAAATTTTTCAGAAAATGTATAAAAAAATATATCGACTCTTTGCCAGAAATATCCACAGAGATAATAGAACTGAGGAAAAGGTGCAATTTTCTTGTTGAAAAGGAACTCTGTGATATATTTCCATACTTGACAAAACTAATCCAAATTCTTCTGTTGATACCTGTCTCAACTGCATCATGTGAGAGAAGTTTTTCATGCTTAAGATCTTTAAAATCATACCTTAGAAATAGTATGTGTCAAGACAGGTTTTTTGCACTTGCTGTTCTGAAGATCAAAAATACTATAGATATTGAATTTACTAAGGTAATAAAACAATTTGCGAAAAACAAAAATCGCAGGCTATTTTGCTTCTAATTTATAATACGGATGTATATTGTATAATATCAAATAAATACATTTATAACTGACCTGCTTTCTCTGTGTTTGGGAGTACGCCGTTCTGTGACGACATCATTGATAGATTCACGAGTTTAAAGAAAGAAGAACTGACTTAATAGGTAAGTGTTTCATATTTTTCTCATGTTATCATTTCATAAGAATTGAAATGGAACTTTGAATTGAAAGGAGGAAGTCTACGGTGGTAATCCGTTCCGATTTTTGAGGCCGTGTCCCGAATTTTTTAGAAAAGGTCGAAGAATTTAATCAATAATGACGTTAAAATCCAATAATATAGCCCAATTTTACAAAAAAATAGCTTTAGGGACCCCCACCCACACACTCGCATCTCTTTTGACCCCCCACTTTTTTGGTGCACCAGCCGCCTATGTTCATTGGGCGAAGAAGGCGTTTCACTCAGTCGTCCAAAGAGGATATCACAGGGTAGTCGCAGCGTTCGACCAAAATGCATTTCTGCTGGAGTCGATCCGGTCACTTCATGTTCCGCCAAGAGAAAGAGTGGCAAATGTGTACCCAATCAGCCTGATTCTTCGAAACTAATAAAGACAGATGATTTAAAATCTTTCGATTAAATCTCTCGACCATTACATCGGACTCGGGATGTAACGCTGTTGTTCGGGTTTTCAGAATTCCCAAAAGCTTGCAAAGCCCAGTAAAGAGCGCGGGATTAAAATTTGTACCTTGATCCGAATGCAATATCATAGGCGCCCCATAACATGAAATCCAGCTTAGAACGAGTTCTTCAGCTACAGTCAAGGCTTCCCGATCCTTATAGGATTTTCCCTGCTCTTTCAAAATCTGTGCTTATTTTGCGTATGTCTGTCAAAAACTTTTCAAATTTTGATTTATTTTCCCAACTTGTAGCATATTCATTGTATCCGCTATAACTTGTAAACGGTTAGAGATAGGACAGGGTTGCTATAGAGTTATATGATTCACATGGGGATCTTCTATGATCCTCTTTCGTTTGGCAGATTAGATCCAACTCACCCTGTATATTCCATTTTAAAATATCCTTTGTGATTTAAACAGGAACAATTTTTCTGTTCAATTTTAATTTTTAAA
This sequence comes from Araneus ventricosus, assembly GCA_013235015.1. NCBI lineage: Eukaryota > Metazoa > Arthropoda > Arachnida > Araneae > Araneidae > Araneus > Araneus ventricosus. The sequence continues at coordinate 2,178,684 of BGPR01000028.1, read as the reverse complement.
TCTACTTCTTTATATTTTTAAAAATATTTTCCCTTAACTAAATACAGGGTGATCATAATTAAACTTGAAAAAAACTCAATTATAAAGAAAGTACTAGACCAAACGCAACACCATTTCGTATCAGGAATGGCGCTAGAGTTTGCCCGACAGAGGGCACGACCTACTGTACGGGGAGACGAGTGTAATGAAATTGGTCTCAAATTTTCGCCAGATTATTATTTATCAACTACAGTTGAATACCCCATACAAAATTTTCCCCCGATGGGGGGGCACAGCATCCCCGACGGGGGGCCACGGCTCCCGGTCCCCCCTCTAGCGCCACCCCTATTTCGTATACATACTATTTTAAACCATTAGTCCAGTCAACGCAGGGTTTGAAAAAAAAAACATTAAATCGAGTCAAGAAGTGCATAAGTGTAAAAATCCAGTTAGTGTTAAAAATGAAATATAACTACTCAAAATTTATTTCTGTGTTAAAATGTTCATTAAATTTTAATCAATCTCATAAATCGCTCATTTATTTAATTATTATGCTTATTTTACTGCCCAAATTCAAAATGAAGCGCCACTTTGGCCCCTGGTGACGAAATGTGAACTATTTCCCCCCTTTATAAATCGATTCCCTATCGTCTACACAGCGTGTGTGGCCCAGTACTTTCCTTGTATTCGAGCTGTGAACACCGATACTTTAATTCTGATCATCCTGTATTTACGACCTTTGTTTTTTGTACCATTCTATAAAGCTCAAGAAATTTCATTTGTGCATTAATTCGTATCTAAATATTCAAAAACCAGTTTTAATTTCCTTTCTTTTGTCTCATGATTTTTTAAAGCTTTTTTTTTACTCACTTTTCATATAAATTCCATAACCTAGTGTTCTAATAGTCAGAAAATGCGCTATCAATTACTTGAATTTATTTCAAAACGGTGTTTGAAAACGGTGAAACGGTGTTTTTTGTTTTGTGTTTTGTTGCTGTCCTTATTTTAAGGACAAAATATTATATTTGGGACCTAGGGGAGTTCTTAATTTAAATTACAATATACAGAAGATAAAAACTGAAGCAAAAAGAGAATCCAAAATACTAGTCACATACTTAAGTTCCCATCTGATCAGCAGTTCCCATGATTCAGATATTGGATTAAATCACCTCATCAGTACATATTTAATTACTGATAACGAGCATAGATATGTATGTCTTGGTTTCATCATGACCAATAACGAAAATGATGAAAAAAAATTTTTAGAAACACGTTTTTATTAGTGCACTCAAAAGTATAAAATAATTTATTTACTCAAAAATATGGAGGTCAAATCGAAATTGTAAAACTGTTCCTAGAAATACTTTAAGTAAAATGGAATTTTAATCACATTTATAACATAATTTTAATTTTTATGTTTAGGAATTTTCGTTCTTGTGATATTCGTAATGGCTTAATTTCTATATCGTATTGTTTTCAGCGCCCCCACGCTTTTATGATTTTGATTTGACCTCCAATTTTTGATAAATAACCATTTCCTACTTTTGAGTACACTAATAAAAAGTATATTTTTAAAAACTTTTTATTTATCACTCTTTTCTTTTTAGTTTTAAATATATTTCATGATCCATTATTACAAGTATCACGGAATCTTGTAAAAAAAATTTTTTTTCTAAATTTCACTACCAGATGGAGAGTCTATTACGTAATTAACCCTTAAAGTCCCGATTTTTTAAAAAATAATTTTTAAATGTTTTTGACTTTCATTTCTTGAATAAAACATGGGGAAAATACTTTAAAAAATCCTATTTTGTTTTAATTATGGTTTAAGGCTAAAAAATAGTTTGAACCCATAAACAAGACTGGGCTTTAATTGAAAAAAAAATCTCCTTGATAAAATTATATATCAAGCACAGATGATTTTTAAGAACTAATAATATAGACAAGGAATTTTCTTCAAAATTATAGAATAAAATAAGTTATTCTCAAGCTTACAAACAAAGCTAAAAAGATGCCGCCTCAAGAGAAAATCATTAATTTGTTTTTATTTTTTTATCAGCATTCAGCAATATCTTGTTGTAAATTGATTTAATAACAATTTCAGTCTTATTCTCAAGAATTTTAGAGGCCAAAACTGGATATGTTGCTCAAAGGCAACACTGGACCTTTAAGGATTGAAATCAATCGATTGTTTGAAAATTAAGCCTGGAAACTATTAAATTATTGCAATGTCATCGAGAAATGCAAGTAAATTTTTTTACACAAGTGTACAAAATTTCAGAACACTCGCACAACAGGAAGTGAGTGAAAAATCAATTACAAAATTCCATCTTTACAAACATGAAACAAGAAAAAATTAAATAAAAGCGTGTAAAAACCGAGAGTTCTGAAAAAAATCGCAAGGAACCAAGATGGTGCCAGTGGGAAGTTAACAGAATCAGCAAACTTTAACGCGGAAAATATAGTTAAATCAGGGTTCCCACTCTTATTGAAGAAAAAAATTCAAGGACTTTTCAAGGACTCTCAAGGACCTTTTTAAAAAAATTCAAGGACCATAAAATTGCATATTTTAGAACACAAAAATGCAAAGGACATATTTAAATGAAATATTTTCAACTTTAACGTTCAAATGTGCCATCACTTTCTTACTTATGACTTTTAGATGCTTAAGTGAAGAGTAGCAAAGGCACATGTTTTGGACTCCTTGCAGTTAGTAAACCAAAATCTACAGTGCAAAGTGAGTTTCGAGATCACAATTCAAGCACCCTTACTATTAGCTGTAGTGTACTACTACTAGATGCTAATTTTACACAAAGTACTACTAAGCATTACTCTTTAGCTCACTTCACAAACACATTAGCTGAAACAAAATTCATTAAAAAATTGTTAGCCCCACAAGAACCTATATTCTTATTTTGACCATTGCTTGAGAATGAAGGGAAAAAAAGCAAGAGACAGGTACAAATCAACACACTTTTATTTACATTTAAAAAAATAAACTTCAAAATACTTTAAATTTACATTTTCAGTTGCTCTATTAAAGCCTCAATGTTTTCATTGATCATTTTGACTTCATTAGAACTTTCTATGGCTGTTTTCTTAAAACTATTCGATTCTGCAATAGATTGAAAATCTTTACTTTTCTCAGCTAGTTTGTCTGCAGACTTCTGCAGTGCAGAAACCAATGCAATGCAGTTCAGTGTGATGTATGACTCACAATTATGATGAGCCATTAAAATTTTTGCCATATATTTATTTATCTACTAACTGAATAGACAGTTTGTGTGAACGGAGTACAAAAATTCACCCGACTATTTGCCATAAAGAAGAGTAGAACAACAGTATAATCTGTCACCACTTGCTCTTTTATGTTCAATTTTAGCAATCAAACCAATCATATTAATCCTCGAAGAAAGTTGAAAAAGAAAAAAAGTTTTATTAATAAGAACTAATATAAGTAAAAATTGATTACTATAGGCACCCGGATAGGATTTTTTTCAAAACAGGAACAAAAACTTTTTGAAAATAACTGACACTCAAGAAATCTGTAGCCTAAAATTAATTTTTAAACTTATTAGTTATCTTAATTAAATTATTACTCATTACTTCCTATCCTCTTTATTTCACACTTCCGTAATTTTTCTGTTTGGGAAACATGTTGCAGAATTTTAAAAGGGGAAGGCCTCCCTTTTCCTGTGTGACTCATAATAGTAGCCCTCACAGAAACAACTCAAAATGACAGAAAAAGACTAAAGTTTGATGAAAATGAAAATGTGCAAGAATCGCTCGAAAAGGTTTGCATGTCGATCTTCGGCAATACGGAACTGACCCCTTCCATTTTAGAATCCATTTCTTCAAAGGGACCTCTATGACAACAACGAAGACAGAAAAACTATTGGTCCTTAAAAAAAGATACAAACCTTCTGCTTTATAACAAAAGCTTTACATTCCCTGCGTTGCTGATTAAAAATATAAACTTTAAAAAATCTTAAGCAAAGTAAAATCTTAATAAAAATATCCATTGAAAAAAAAACATTAAAAGACAAAAAATATGAAAAAGGCAAGATAACGATTTTTTCCAATGTTTATATATTAAAACACGGAAGCGTAATATTTCTTCATTATAGAAAAAAAAATTAAACTTTTGATTCCAACCAACTTTTTTCCAATACGGCTCAAAAAGAAAAAAATCAGCTCAAAGAGAAACAAAACATCAAAAGACAAAAAAAGAGAAAAAATAAAAGAAATAATAAATTAAAATACTGGAAGCATAACTTTTCTTCTCACCTGTGTAAAAATAATAATGGGAGAAAAGAAAATTCGCAAAAAAGGGCAAAAAACGCCGGAATTTACTGCTTAAAATTAAATAAATAAAAATCTAATTAAATTTTTGTAAAAATATGTATGGCGTGAGCTCCCTCTTGCACTAATTCATCACTTTACCAAATTTAATTGTAAGTCAAACCGTTTGGGAGGGCATAAAGAATAAAAACCGAACATGCATGCATACATACATACGAAAAAAACCCCTCTTTTCTATAATAGATAATTTCCGTCCAATACTTTGAAGATCCCATAATTTATCAAAATGATCCGTATTCATACCAGAAAAACGAATACACAAAATTTTAAACAAAAAATATGCTGACATAAAAATATTGGTGATTGACAGCGTTACCATAGCAACACCCTTTTTTGCCACTCCTCCCCCTTCCTTCAAACTATAGAAAAGAATAGTGACTGACAGCGTTCCCATAGTAACACCCTTTTTCCGGTGGTGGAATTCTCAAGACAGTACATTTCGAATTTTTTACGGACTTTTCAAGGACCCAACAAAAAAATCAAGTACCTTTCCGGACTTTTCAAGGACCCAACGAAAAATCAAGTACTTTTCCGGGGCCTCGAGTATGGCAAATAAAATTCAAGGAGTTTTCAAAGATTTTCAAGGACCGTGGGAACCCTGTAAATGTTTATTTAAAAGTGAGGGAAGAAAAAAAATTTAATCGAACATACAATGGGGTGACAGAAAAATATGAACACCTTTGGAATTGCACATTTTTTCAAATATCTTCCGAATACCTGAAGGGGTTTTCCTTGAGCTTCGACAGTGTAAAGAATAGGTTTAATCTCACAATTTACATTGAAGATTTGGTCACAAGGGCATTTAGCAGACCGACCAGAAACTGAGGAAGACCTAAAGAGATTTGGGTTCACCCCGCTTCACAGAAAGCTAATAATAATTTGCAACTTTCATCAATGGTTATGTTTAATATGCACATTGCTTACCTGCATTTTCACATAAATAGCACGTATATTCTGGAAGATATAAAGGTTTTCTTTAAAAATCCCAAATTTCCATGGCTGTTTTTTGTAACATGCAAAGAGTATGCTAAACGTTTAATTTCAAAGCCAGATATGAAATTTCAAGCTTTTCAAACAAATTAAATAACTAGCATATGAAATTCATTTCTAGTTTTACTAAGAGAAAGTTAAGTGAATGTTGATGTGACGATTCTGCTGATGGAAAGAAGAAGAAAAAAAAAATCAGAGCTCCACATGCACACTTCCCTCCTCGCCCACTTCACTCGATAACACTCTTCCAAAAATGAATATCTTTTTCAAAAGAAATCTAGTCTTCTATCAAGAGAAAACAAATAATCAATCAACCAGCTGTGTTTCTGTCGACGCAACACAAACAGCCAATGAGATTGCAACTTGTGTGAGAGTGAGAGAAAAAAAAGAAAAATATATTTAGAAGAGCATCTTTTTCTCGTTTAGTTGGCTCCGTGCCAGCCAGAGCTGTTCGGCCTTGCAGCCCATACCCCGTCTTAGTTAAAGGGAGAAAGTGTTGCTTTTTCTACGCAGTGAACGGAATTTTTTTTTTTTTTGGGGGGGGGGCAGAGTACTTTACAGCTCAGACCTGCGTATCTCTTCATTTGGATTCCTTTTATGCCTTTTTTTTTCAATTTTTTATATCTTTTTTTGCATTTTCGTAAGTCATTGAACTCTGAGAGTGAAGAAGTAAGCGAATAAGATTAAAAGCGAAAATACAAGTTTTAAAAAAATTTCAGGGAATGCTGCAGGGTGGATTCGCTTGGTGACTTTTTGTCGAACACCGATTTCAGTGATGTATTGCCAACGAAAGACTAAATTTCTTCTGAAATAAAACATTGATATGGTTTATGGCAGACTCATTCGGAAGCTGACAGAATGGACAAGTTTTTGGTATTTGCGGTATTCAATATTAAAGATTTTGGCGACAATTCGATTTTGCATTTCGCCAACGTTTCGGCGCTTGTAACACAGCTTTAAATCCAGGTATTTTGATGAAAAGGGTGTCATCTTAAAGGAGTTTAATTGCTCTTTCAGAATATGTGCTTGTTTTGCGTGTAGATCTGACAAAAACTTTTTAAATTTGGATTTTTTACGATTTTTAGCAAAATCATTGTATCCGCCATAACTTGAAAACCGTTAGCGTTGGACACGGTTACTATAGTGTTTTATGATCCCATGGGCTCTTCTATCACCCTCTTTCGTTTGGCAGAATAGGTCAAACTCACCCTGTATATAGATTTGAAGTAAATACTTTGAATATTAGAGGAAATATGAGTATTTGTAACAAATAATTTTTTTACTACGCATGTGCAAGACTTAGCGCAATTTTTCTTTCACAACTTCACAGCCAAATATATAGGGCAACTTATATAAAAATTCCCGTTGAATACCATCAAGATTTAGAAAGTTATCGGCATTGCAGCGAGTAGAATTTTTGTTGTTCTCCAAAAGGAACAAAATGATGAGAAGTTTTCTACAAATCAATATTTTTTAAACTTGAATCTTCGAGAATTAATCGTCGAATTGGAATTTCAATTACGTATTTAATTCATAAGTATACAAGTGTACTCAGGATATTCAACTTTTTTATAAAATTGAATACTGTTGTTCGAAGATTCAAGTTTAAAAAACAATGATTTGTGGAAAAACCCTCATCATTTTATTTCTCTTAGAGAACAATAGAAATTCTGCTCGCTGCAATACCGACAGCTTTCTAAATCTTAATGGCATTTAACTGGAATTTTTACACAAGCTGCCTTAGATATCTGGCTTCGACATTATGAAAGAAAAATTACGCTATGTTTTGCGCATGCGCGGTTAAAAATTATTTACTACAAATACTATTATATTGTAGGACATTATATCATATTTCCGCAAATATTCGAGGTATTTATTTCAAATTTTAATATAATGCTTTGCTATTACATTGTCATGTATTCTGTAAATTTCGTATGATTTGGTTGAGAACTATGTGTATTATAAGCATACATAAAGGAAACCTTTCTATCCCCCGAATATATACATGCTATTTTTACAAAAATGCATGTAGACAATGTGCATAGGAAACAAAACCACTGATGAAAATTTCAAATCATTATCGGCTTTCAATGAAGCCGGGTAAGACAAAAGTCTTTTCGCCTTCAACAATTTCTAGACGGTCCCCTATATGCCCTCGTGATAAAATCTTCACTGTAAAATGTGCGTGCCAACGATTGTATGTCCCACGATTCTCCACAACTGCTTGTAAACCATTGCATTCAAATTAACTTCAAATGTTTCTTATTTTACCAATCTTGCAATACTTTTGGCCAGTAGTGTATTTCCAGTCGGAAAAAAGCTTTAAATGACCTACAGAATTCCAGTCAAACCTTGGTATAACGAACTTTTCAAATGGTTTCAACCGAACTCCTATGTAATTAATGTATTTTAAAATGCTTGTAACGAACTTCAAAAGCAAGGAATTCGGATCTAGCGAACCAAAATTCCCACTTTTCCTTTCTGTCAGCTCTGTGTCTCAGAATCATCTGTTCCTCTCATTCCGGGGAGACTTCTAATCCACCAGCTGGGCCACACAAGCCGCACGTAATTAAAACACTTATCACCGGGTATCATTGCCTCAAGGGAAAACCGTATTAACAACCACCACCCTGTGATGGTCATTTTCAATTCACCACTCAGTGTGACAATCGGTGGGTCCACAAAGGAACGGTTATCACTCAACCGCCTTCCTTTATACTCCAGAAGGAATGCGTATCTGTTTCCCTTGTGTCTGACAAAACTGCTAAGAGATGAGGTACATATGTCACAACACATTCTTTAGTTTCGTGCATCGTTTGAATTGCTGACATCGTGTAAATTTAAAACGGGGCTGTGTTAATAAATGGAAAGCTTTTTACATCGAGGATAAAGTAAAAATTATTAAGAGAAAGAAAACGGTGAGAGTCAATATGGTTTGCAGAGAATTTTCTCTTTCTAAATCTACAATCGGGGCCATTTGGAAAAATCGCATCGTCAGCCTAAGAGAAAAATCTGAAAGGTGCTAAGAAGTTGTGGAAATGCAAGTACAATTAATTTCGCTCTTCAATTTTTTAAAAACAAATATTTATTTTAATTTATTATAGCCCATAAATAATTGTAATTCAGTGTAATTAATTTGTTCAAAACAAAAATGAGTTTAAGGATTATAGCAAATTTTGTATAACCAATATTTGCTATATTTTGGAGTAGCAATATTGAAAAATCGGATATAGCGAACTCTCGATTATAGCGGATTCTGGATCAGTTTGTTAAGGGTTCGTTATAAAGGGGTTTGACTTCGTTATAACGGGGTTGTTATTTGAGTCAATACATGTACAGCTGAAAAAATTACGAAGTTTGAATTTTTATACGGTCGCCCGGTCATATTAGTGACATTTAGTAAATATTCTTGACACACTGACATTTCAAACAAAACAGTACCAATCTCCTACGACTAAATCTGACCGAATTATGAAGCTTTGAATTTCATAATTTTAAACCAATCAGCGGCCGCGTCGAGCAAGCGCTGCGCATCCATTGGAGGATCTTCCTCGAGGCGGCCATTGAAATGGTCTAAAGTGGTCTCAATCAACAATATTCAAAGTTCCATAACTCGGTCAGTTTTAATCGTAGAAGAGTGGAACTTTTTTTTGTTTGAAATGTTAGTGTGGGCATGTATTAAGATAATATGGCAAATACGAAATAATACGATCAGTATAAAAATTTAACCTTCATAATTTTTCAGTAATACATTTATGTACTCGAAAAGCATAAAGTATAATTCTTTACATCATTTGAAATATTTTTCCAACTGGAAGTATATGCAGTGGCGGATTTCCGCACAGGCGTTAGAGGCGGCCGCCTCGTACTTCGAGCCGCTAGGGGGCCTCAAAATCTACGCTAGAAACATCGCAGTGCTAAGCCGACGGCGAATTTACGACTTTGCAATCTTGTTCCTAGTATAATTCTCTCCTCACTGAAAAGTTTCTCCCTCTTTGCTTTCAAAAAATTAATGAGTGAACGAAACATTGGTGCAAATAAGTCACTTAATAAATACATTACTTAGTTGTAGTTCGTCGATAACTATTGGAAGATTCAAATTTTTTTTAAAGTATCATTTGTGTAAAAACCCTCATCGTTTAGCTTCTCTCAGAGTGTAAGTTAAATTCACACCACTGCAATGCAGATATCTTTCTGAATTTTGACGGTATTCAACTGGAATTTTCATATAATTTGCCCTATATATCTGGCTTTGAAGTTTTGAAAGAAAATTTACGCTATGTCTCGCACGTGTGCAGTAAAAAACTATTTACTGCAAATACTAATATTTACTCTAATATTCATAGTATTAACTTCAAATTTTAATGGAACACTTTTGTAACACATTGTCAAGTATTCTGTAAGTTTTGCATTATTTGATGGAAAACTCTGCATGTTATAAGCAAGAAAACATGCGGGAAAATTTAGGATTTTTAAAGAAAACCTTTATATCTTCCAGAATATACTTGCTACTTTTACGAAAATGCATGTAAGCAATGTACTTATTAAACGAAACCATCGATGAAATTCGTAAATCATTATCAGCTCTCTGTGGAACGGGGTAGCCCAGATTTTTTTTTCCTTCATCAATTTCTGCTCAGTCCTCTAAATGCCATCGTGACTGAAATAAAAAAAATTAGTTTGTGGATAAACCGTAATAATTTTGTTTCTCTTAGAAAGAAGCAGAAATTCTGTTCACTGCAGTGCCGATATCTTTCTAAATCTTAATGATATTCTACTGGAATTTTTATATAAGTTGTCCTACATATCTGGCTTTGAAGCTGTGAAAGAAAAATTACGTTATATCTCGCACATGTGCATGTAAAAATTTATTTACTATAAATGCTCATATTTTCTCTATTATTAAAACTATTTATTCCAAATTTTTATACAATGCTTCTATAACATATTGTCACGTTTTCTGTAAGTTTCGTATAATTTGGTGGAAAACTCTGCATGTTATAAGCAAAAAACAAGAGGGAAAATTTGGAATTTTTTAAGAAAACCTTTATATCTTCCCGAAAATTTGTGCTGTGTTTACGAAAATGCATGTAAATATTAAGCAAATAAAACATAATCATTGATGAAAGTTACATCGCATTATCAGCTTTCTTTGAAACAGGATGGGTCAAACTCCAGTTTCGCCTTCATCCCTTTCTGGTGCCTCCCCTAATTGCCCTCGTCACCGAATCTTCACTGTAAAATGTGAGTTAGAGTCCATTCTTGAAATGGTAGAAGTTCAAGGACAGTCGGTTTAGCCTTTCCGGGGAAATTATAAAAAATGTGAAAATCCGAAAGTGTCCGGATACTTTTGATCAGATAGTGTATATTCTTTGTAAAAATGAGATAAATGTTAATGATGTTAATAAATGAGATAAAATAAATGTTAGAAATCAGATAAATAATAATACGAGAATTAGCTTCAAACTGAATGACGAAGATAAACATAGATCTAGAATTAAAAGCATAAGTAGGTTATTTTAAGTTACACATTTATATCATCAATAGAGTTTTTTTAGGAAGGGGCCTCAAAATAATTTGCACCCCGGGTCTCATATCGTCAAAATACGCCACTGAGTATATGCCTATATCTAATAGTTTAGAAATCAGCTATCGGAGCACGTTTAGAATGGACACCCTGTATATTTTCTTTTTAAAGTAGTCAATCAAATATATTTAGACATTTAATCTACTAATTAATGGCTAGTTATCATTCTTTTGAAGATGGATCCTAATGAAATTCTATTCAATTCTTCATCTCATATAAAGTCAGGATTTCTGTTATAAGGGCACTGCCAGCAGCATCTAAATGATATAATAATCATTTGAGGGACAGAAATTTTCAAATATCTTTCATTCAATACAGATAGTGTTTTGATCATACAGCAAAAATACAATACAAAATGTAAGAGATTTTATACTTTTCCGAGGAATAGTGAATACATAAATTTTTCTTCAGAAAAAAATAAAAATTAGATTAATGCAAACAATGCTATAAAACAGTTCTCTCTTCAATCCAGAAACTAAAATATTTTTGCTTCACTGGATCACTTTTCTACGTCTCTTTGTATCTATATTTTGCAGAAAAATAAAATGGATGTTTATGGCTTTAATAGTTGTCTTTTTTAACAATCAAAGAGTTTCAAACCTTTAGAAATTACACATATAATTTCATTACACTTCCTTACCCACAAAAATTAATATTGTTCATCACTCTCTCACCAACTGCCAACAAACATGCTGGCAGGGAGGGAGAGACAAATTTTAGTTATTCATATACAGAAATCATGGATAATAAAACTTAAGAAGACTTTAAAAAATATATAAGAACAAAGAAAATTATCACAGTAATGAATCCTTTCAAAAACTACTTTCAAAAAGTCAGACTAAATGGATACACACATGAAACAAAACACTAAAATAGAACATCTATCAAATCTTTTGACAGAAATGAAAGGAAAATAAAGTTTATAATTTGTCACTAAAAAATATCATGCTATCCTTACTTAACACATTTCAAAACAAAACAGGTCATTATTTCTCACTTTTTTATGATTCGAGCACTCTTGAAAAAAGCAAAAAGTTGACAATGTTTTCATGTTGATCAATAAAATTAGCATTAAATGAAAAATAAAATAAAATATAACAATACAGTTCTGTATACTGCATTTGATGCATTAAATTTTATAATATTAATTATATATACAGTCTATATAAAAAAAGTTGATCTACCCCCAAAAATGTACATTTTCAGGAAATTAATCTTGTCTAGTCAGAAATTTATTATCAGTCGATACATAATTAATTTAGTGGTTTTGGTTTTTGATTAATCTAGGTATATTTCAACAAATAAGAATACAACACAATAAAATTTTCTTACCTATAATTGTATCAAGACAAGACAAATACAACTGCAGATTCCTACTTTATTCTCACAAAGCAGGGAAACAAGGCATACTGGGGTGTATTGATATATTTTAAATTATTCTTTTGCAATTTTTTCCTGTGACTGTATAATTTCGACATCATTATGTAACACATATGTCAATACTAGAGTATCAGATTCAATTGTTCTAGAAACTACTTCCAAAACAATACACACGATAGTAGCTTAATTACAAATTCAAGTGACATGCAGACACTGTTCAGATTTAGCTTGAAAACTTTCACAGAAGAAATGTAGGTCTCAACATAAAAGAGGCTTGATATTTACAGGCGAGTATCTCCTCAGATTTATGATAATAGCAACACAAATTAAAATGGCCAAATATAAAACCCCAGAATATTGTTGAGGGAAACTGAAAATGCTTAACTTGGAGTGATTTGATACAGTAATTCAATTCATTCTTCTACCACAGAACTCCACTCATCTGTCTTAGCCACTCAAACACTATACAACTGGTATATTTCTGCTGGATTGGAAGCTGAAAGGTAACAGCTGAAAAATTCTGAAAGACAGGTTTCTAATCATGCTCAAATGATTATCTGCAAAAATAGAAGAGAAAGTTCTAGGAATTATCAAAGCTGGATTTGAAAAGATAGAAATTGTTTCACTGAATATGAATAAAGTATTAGACCAAATTTATCTGATGATAATAAAGACAACAAGAATCATTAACATGGAAGGATTCCTTATTGGACTGCTGAAAAAACTTTTAGGAGACAACTGATAATTAAACCAGAAATAAGAAATCCAAAGAGGCTGTACACCTAGGAACCAGAAGGAGCGTTCTCCCCTTGACTGTCTTGCATACTTACATAATATGGCACATTTCGCGCAGCATAGTGAAGAGAATCAAGTACGCATTTGATACCTCTCCCCTTTGACCAACTGCATCCAAAATTTGATATAATTTTGGTGTCAAGACCACATACAGAATTTCATTTATGTGGCTTACATACTTTTTTTAGTTGTCATGTTCACATATGCACAAACAGACAGACCATAGGGAGATTTGGCCCAAATTTCAACATAGATCTACAAGTTTAGTGATAAAACCATATGCTAAATTTCATCCATCTAGGTAATGGTGGTTTTGAGTCATCACATTTACATGCCCAGGGATGAACAAACAGATTTTTTGTAGATGGATTTCATTCAAAATGTGACAAAAATCTATATTTTTTTTTATAAAGACCACATATCAAATATAATCCATCAACTTTGTTCTGTTTTTAAGTTATTATGTTCACAGACAGACAAGCATAATTCCAAAAATTGATTTTTCAGACTCAGGAAGGTCAGAAACATGGAGATTATCAAAATTAAAAAGTTTTGAACTTCATCCAGAAAAATACATAGAGTCAAGTTTGTGAGGAGATACAAAAACAGTTTTGATAAAGAGTTAAAAATAAGACCTTTAGGTATCTGCAGAAAGTGAATGCTGTTTACATGGAGATTCATCAAAGTCTAAATATCGAATTTTGTGATGATACAATACTTTCCCTTCCTATATGAGAAAATAAAAAGAATTATCAACGAGGAGTCTGATGTTCTTCCAGTTCAGACGAGATCTCATCAAACCAGTCAAATCTACCAGAAAACAATTATGTCAATCTATCAAGTAAGGATGATAAAAAACAATACAAGACTGGATCGGGAGTAACAGCAGCCTTTTGTGGTCATCCAGCATACAAAGAATTAAATGAGGCAGATTTTGCAACAGTTGAAATGGTGGTAAAATCAAGCACAAATCCAGATAAGATTTTGCTGGTTGAGCTGTCAGATTGAACAAAACTTCAACCAGAAAACAAGGGCCATAAAGGTCAAGTTTATGAGGAGATACAAAAACAGTTTTGACACAATCGTATGAACAAGAGTGAAAAATAAAAGTTTTGTGTATCTGTAGAAAATGAAATGCTGTTTGCCTCTCTCTAATATATGTGTATCTGGCCAATTGAAATTTGATAAAAGCATTACCTTTTAGAATTTTGTAATCTGCAATATAATAATGTCTGTAGTAACATTATATGCTGTTTGTGTTATAATACAGTAAACAATAAATTCACATAAATACATCAGTATACAATAAATTCACATAAATACATCAGTATACAATAAATTCTGTACCTGTTATGTTTAATAAATCTTGAAATATATTTGGACATGATATAAAATTCTAATTTTCCAACTTTTATCAAAATATATCAGATTTGTTTGAAAAACAATCAATTCATACATCATGCCACCTCTTTTTGTCTCAAACTTGTTACAAATATGGTAACAAATAGATGCATCAAATCACTCTGACCCATAAGGTGACTTGATACAGCATTATTTTTTTAATTAATGTACAATGTGAAACATTATGAAGAAACCCATTTATCGGGACCCTTTTTATTGTTTCTGTAAGAAAAAACATGGTATTCTGCAAGAGTATGCTGAATAGATAGGAATGAATGGTACTCCATAGGTGTAACATCAGTGAATATGATGGGTAAGGTAACACATCAGCCAAATGACTACGAATGATTCCTCAGCAGGTTTTGCAATGTAAGGCCTAGCACCGTCATGCAGAAAAAGAACCTCATTATGTGTTATGACATATTTCAAACATTCTTACCTTAAGGGTTGCTCATATTCATTCATGGTTGTTGGTAATGCTCAACAAAGTGGCAAGAGGGTACAGATGCCCAGGAGGCCAGTTTTAAGGGATTTCACAAAGACAAAACAATGCATTTATGTCACTTTTTAAAGCAAAATGTTATAATCGGGGGGAGGAGAATTATACCATGCCCTGAGCACTATTTATCCTTGATATATCAGTGATGATGACTGTGGGCAAAAAATCATATACCCTGAGCACCACCTATCCTCCTTAACCCTTTCCGGCGCGGTGGTCGCAAAAGAGGACACCAATTTTAAAATTTTCTATAAAAAATCCTTTCTCCTTTCAAAGCTGAAAATTGGTGGAAAATGAGCAATTGGTTCCCTTTTAGAAAATAGATGGCAGACGAACGATTTTAGATGTTTTGTGGCATTAATTTTATGTTGAAAAACCCATTTAGCCTAAATTTGAGGAATTTTTTGGAGTTCTTATAAATTGCAATTTTAACAAGTAACCACCCATTTTCCTACAATATCCTTGGTTTTAATATATTTTGTACAAGACTTCAAATTAATTGAGATGTATCAAATGTATGCTGATCGAAGGTGTCCTCATTTGGGACACTGCCTAGGATGTTTGCCATTGCTGCCATATGTTTGAAAGGTAGCAGATTGATACTTGCAGAGAACGCATGGTGATTCTGTTTTTTGAGGAGAGTTTTGTTTATTTATCTTCGAGTTCAGGAGAAAGAACACCCATGTTTAATTTTTAGATAATATTTGTATTAAATTGAATGGTTCTTAGTTTTCATTATATATTGGTTTAATTTTGAATTTTTGTTGTAGATATACAGATTTCCTTATTTTTAATATTATATGATTTAAATACTGCTACATGAATAAAAATGTTATAACCAAAATATCTATAGTACTGCTAATGTCATAAGGAATTTATGCAATTATCTCTGGAGATTTTCTTATGAATTAGACTGTATGTCCAAACGAGACACAGAACCTATGGAAGGAAAAGTTAAAAATTTTTTGACTGTAAAATCTATGTCTAGATAACTCGATTTATCACATTCATCGTGGTTTTTTCAGTTATATTTCAAAAAATTTTAATTTCGCGCTACTGAAAAGGTTAACCTTTAGGACGAAAAATATTTGTTAAAGATAACATGAATACAGGATTCAGGTCGGGGCTGAGGTCATAAAAATTTTGTATCGTCGTGACGAATGTCGAACCTCATGGCTTATGCAAACTTACTTACCTGACAATAAGAATCATGAAAAACAATACAATACTTTTGATAATTTAATAAAAAAAATACACTGAAATTACTAACAAAAAATGTCTTTGACCGCGTCAACGCTACAAGTACAAGTGGAATGACTAGAAAAGTAGGAAATTTTAGAACCTGTCAAGATGGAAAGCAATGTTGTCACATTTCTTTTATTTTTTTTAAAGGGGGAAATTAAGAACAAACAGTTATACTGATTTTAAATAAAATCAAGAATTCTTACTTAGCTCTGGGGGGAGCTGCAGCCCGATAGCCCCCTCGGATTCGCCACTGGTTAAAGACATTCCCACAGGACGGAGACGCAACCATCGGCATTCTCTAGCGATGCACGGTTAGTACGCCCAGCTGTGAGAGACGTTCGTAGGTGATGCATATATAACCTGGAGGGGTTAAGCCACTGCCTCAGAAGTGATGGTCTGACCAAGTTGCAGACATAACTTTGCTTATACCAACACTCTGTTTTAATTTTTATGGGTTTAGTTCACAAAGCTCCAACCATACTTTCTTTCTTTTCTGATGAATAACTTTTAATGAATAGTCACAATAATGATAATGAATAACTTTTTGTCAATAGTCACAATGCACTGAAAAAAATGTTTCTCATTTTTTTTATCTATATTTCGCATATACAGGGGTGGAGCCAGAAGGGGGAACGGGGGGCAGGTCCTCCCATCGGGAATACTGTGCCCCCTCGCCAGGGAAAAATTTTGTACGGGGTATTCAACTGCAGTTGATAAATAAGAATCTAGTGAAAATCTGAGACCAATTTCATTACACTCGTTCCCTGTACAGCAGGTCGTGCCCCCTGTCGGGCAAACTCCAATGCCATTCCTGCACATATAATTAATCATTTTGCAATGTTGTTTTCTTTCAAATTTTATAGGATCTAAAACTTTGTTTCTAAATCAATCCAATTGTTTTCGAACATCTGCATCATTTGATTTATCAGCATTTAAGATTTCTATTAATTAAAAAAAATGACATAAATCTTCAGCTAATAATGATTTAATTCATCTTCAAGAATTTTCAGTCTACTATAGTATTTTTCATTTTTCACATCAAAATCATTATTTTTAAAAAGTTTAAATAAATTTCTACAACTTATTTTAGATAGTGGAATGGTCATCATAAACTTTCAGAAGCAAATGATGAGTTTTTTTTTAAAGTCCCATTTTAAAATCTATTTGCTGAACATTTTGTAAATAATGCAGCTATTCTAAATTACATGCAAATAATAGTGCTAATGTCATCTATTAGCAAGCAGAAAATACTTGCACAAGGATCAAACAGATGATAATGCAAATGTATTTCTCAGATCATTATACCTAGAGCTACCAAATTGAACAATATTTTAAATAGCAATGAGTGTGCTTTAAGAGTGATAGTTTTAAAATTTTAATTTTTAAAGTTTTGATTTGACATTCTAGAATTTTATTCAAATCATTTGCATTTAGTGTCAAACTTACATTACACATCAAATGATGTTGCATGAACAAGATATAATTTGTACATACTTCCTTTTGTAAAAAAAATATCAGTCCCCTCGTAAAATTCGTCAAACACAATTGTCAATTATTCCGTTTAAGACTTTCAGCCTTACCCGAGTAAGCTAAAATTGTATATAAAAGTAGAAACATTATGTTTTAAGTACCTACTATCAATAAATGTGTAGAAGTCAAGCAATATGAGAGGAATGAATTGCTGGGAATTACTATTTTTGAATAAAATCAGGAATTTTCCTTTAACATGTGGTTTATACTGAGTGCATAAGAGAGAAATACCAAACCTTTTTGCCAGTGACAAAAGAAGACAGCAAAGGGTATAGAAATAGATAATGTTAATGTACCACTTACTTTATTTAACGTATATTGAAATGAAAACAAAAGAATTTTAGATAACCTCTTCAAAATCATACTGAACATTTTATAATTATTTGATTGGTATTTCTTTAGTATAAACACTCCTTCTCAACACTGTGTTCTAGGCCATGGCCTGGGTTGGCCTTATGGGAAATCAGGCACTGTTTATTTGTTTAATATCCATAAATCAAAGCTTCTTAAACTCTAGATCCCAACCTCTAGTGGGGTTATATCATAAATTTTGAGTTCACAAAAATACATGCAGCAAGTGCTTTTATCAGCTGCTCCAATACAGCCAAGTGAACGGAATTTTTTTTTAAAAAAAAGGCCAGCTTGATTTAGAAAATTTCAGTAAAGCTCTACAAATTAACAATCTAGATTTTCTTGTTTATCACTAATACTTCTTTACCTATTTTTCTCATAGTTATTATGTACATTTGAAGTTATGAAAAAATATTAGCGTCAAGGAATATTTTTGCTGCTGAAATGGGATCACTAGTAAAAAAGTACAAGAAGCCTTGGTATAGACAGATGTAAATATTTAAATCATTATTTCTTGGTAACATACAATTAAAACATACAAATATGCTAATTTATAAATGTTCATAACATAA
The DNA here is from genome assembly GCA_013235015.1 of Araneus ventricosus. Lineage (NCBI taxonomy): Eukaryota > Metazoa > Arthropoda > Arachnida > Araneae > Araneidae > Araneus > Araneus ventricosus. The sequence goes on along the minus strand of BGPR01000028.1, from coordinate 2,159,993 downwards.
ACAGACATTAACTTCATCATAAAATAGATGCAGTTTAAAAAGGTGATAACCAATAATAACACAACCAATGGTTAATGGAAACAAGCAAGATTGATAATATTTTGTTATGTTTACCACTCAGTACAGAGAATTACAGAGGCAATCAAACAGAAACGAGATAAAACCAATAATATGAGTAAACAAGGGGGTCGACAAAGAGAATTAGGTTAGTACTCAGATAGAAAGAGTTCCAAATCACAGCATAAAAATAAATATTACAATATACATAATAAATAGTTTTATGACAATAATATACCAATATGCCTAACATAATACTTGATTAACAAGATTTCTTTCATCTCCTTAACATGCCTATCTTAACGTAACATTTGGCGGAACAAATGTAGAGCATAGCACACTTTTTAAAATGGTCTAAGTGAGAAAACTATTATAATAAGACCCCATATCACACTTACCTCCAGAACTGACCAGATTAAATTTATATAACACAATGATTATAGAATACGATTAGATTTTTCTGCTGTTCCCTTTAAAATTCAATTTAAAAAATAACTGTTAGAAAGGAGTTTAATTCAAAGTTTTGATAGAATTAGCTTTCTACTTTGAATTAAAGTTGATTGAAAAAAATTAAATGCTATGCTCGTTACTGGAATCAAAGAAAATAGAAAAAGTGGGAGAGGTTTTTTTTAAATAATTTACAGGAACAAATAAAATTTATCAACTATTTTACTGATGAGGAAAACAGAAAGGATCTTACTTTCAATTTTTGAACAGAAAAAAAGCATCACCTTAAGAATTCGGAAGAGTTCCGGCTGCGGATTTTCGTCGGCAAGACATTCTGATCGCTGGCTGACAGAAGAACGCAAACCATCGAGTACCCCTTTGAAAAACCCGCTTGATCTTTTGGTTTCTGGTCTAGGCATATTAAATTGAGCATGAAATTAAATAACATCAAAAAAGAATCATTTTTCAAAATTATTGCAAATGAATATCGCAAATCCAGCACAAACGTTACACGACACCTATTTATTTACAAACCGTCGAAGTTGAGAAATCAAAATAGAGAGCGCGATTGCCATTTTTCGTTTACAAAGCTACGCCCTCGGAAATTTGCAGACTACGTGCCAATATCGAAACTAAACTAGGTTGAAGGTGAAGATGGACGGATTGAGCAATTTGATGAACTACAGCACGATTCAGGGATTTTGAGGAGTTTGGACTGGCCACTCAAAGGATGGACGGTCCAAACAAGAACTATTTTTAAACAATTACTTGAAGAAATATCCGAGCTAGACCATTTCACATTTTTTTTTTTTTTTTTCCAAATTTGGAAGACAACATTAAGCTGAACACGAAGCACTTTATTTTGGGGAACAATATGACAAGAATTATTTTCAGGAGCCAAAGAGTTTTTGAAGATGTGCTATGACCGATCCTTTGCCTAATGTTTTCTGAGAGGCACTTGCGCAATGTTTCACAGTCAATATGTATTAAAAAAAACTGACTCCGAAAGAAAAACGTCATCCCCTCTAAAATTCTCCAAAATTTATTTATCCATTCACTGCCTTTCTGTTTTGCTTATATAATCTCACTTCCACTAACTGTACCTGGAAGCTCAGGTGTTCTTAAATAACCAAAAGGTCCCCCACACTAACGATGGCTCCGCACCAATCCAAACTTACCGTGTGTGGGGGAACGCATATGGATCGGTATGGTTTTAGTCAGCCTGGTTAGATTTTTGACCTGGTTAGATTCGTGACGCAGAACCAAAGGAATCGGTCTTCCTTTGTGTGAAGAATAACCGTGCCAAATAGACTTTTAAAATCGGCTGGCCTTGTCGTGTGTGCTCGATTCCGATCCAAATACTTCTTAGGGGTCTCTTCTGGTACCCCCGGTTGGGTTGGGTTCCGCACGTTAACGTGAGGAACCCCACCCCAACCGGGGGTACTAGAATAGACCCCTTAGTTTTATATCAGGCATCGAAGAGGAAGCTTCTGTCGTGAAGCGTCTCTTTAATTCAGTATTGCATCATACGTCGAAAAGAAAACAGTCGTTTTGACTGATTATGACTACTACTAGAGGGTATGATTTTGTCTTGGAAATAATAGAGAGGTGTAAACAGTACTCAGTGGCGAATCCGGGGGGGCTATCGGACTACAGCCCCCCCCCCCCCCCAGAGCCAAGCCAGAATTCTTGATTTAATTTAACATCATTGCAAATGTTTTTTCTTAATTTCTCTCTTTAAAAAAATAATAAAAACGTTTCAACATTGCTTCCTAGCTTGAAAGGCTCTAAAATTTTGCTACTTTTGTAGTCATTCCACTTATACTTGTAGCATTGACGCGGTCGAAGACATTTTATGGCTAGTTATTTCATCGTAATTTTTATTAAATTATCGAAAGTATTGTATTTTTCTTTATGATTCTTATTGTCAGGTGAGTAAAGTCTGTAAAGTTAAAGAGTTTTGGTTTACTTTTGCCTTGAAGTTTGACATTCATCACGACGATGCAAAGTTTTTATGACCTCAGCCCCCTTCCCCCCCTCCAGACCGGAATCCTAGATTCGCCACTGACAGTACTGCTATCTATGCCAGTTTAGTAACGACGACTATCATACGAATCAGCAGCCTCTAGCGACAGTTGTTGAGCCAAATTTAAATGAGTCAATTGTTTTCTAACTGAAAGCCATCCTTTCTGTTATTTGGATTTCTTTTTATATATATAAATGCAAATTGCAACGTCAGCTAAATTAAGGAATTCTTCCTCTTTCATATCTGTGATTGATTCTTGAAAATGCACACTTCATGGACCCAGACCATTAAAAACTGACCTGGATGGACGTTGATGTGGATCGGTAGTGAATGACTCCTTACATTCGACTGAGGCCAAATGGACTCCCTCGAAATGGTCTCGGGCTTACTATGCAATGCTCCGTCAATGGAGATCTTCAAATTTTCAGCAATTTATGCGAGGATGTCAATAACATTTAAAATCTTTTTTTTTCTATTGTAAGGCATTGAGGATACTTTGAAAATATCAAATTCAATTTTTTTTATTTGTATAGTTTAGTTATATTAACGTCCCGTTTTGAAGCAACACGAGGGCTATTTTGGGACGGACCACGTAATTTTGAACCGCATTCAGATGACGAGGACGACACCTGTTTTATTTCTGTAGCTTTAAAATTTTGTATACAATATGAACCTCTTTATACAGAATGGCTGCGATAAATACTTGTTATAGCTCTTTCTGGCAATATATAAACCTAAATTAAGAATTACTATTTTTTTTCCAGTTTGAATCCGAATATGGTTGTAGTTTTTAATTAATCACTTAAAGAAAATAATAGACAGAAAAAATTGGTCATAAAAAAAGACAAAGAATTCGACTCTTTGTACAAGAGCGAAAACTAGTTGGAACTTAAAGCTCTAAAAAGAAATCAAATGGATTTGTTGATTGCTTAAATCCCAAATAGCACCAATTGCTCTACAGTATTGCTGCGATAACTTCACTATATTAATCAGCATTCAGAATATCGAAGAACATCGTAGAATTAACGTACATCTTTGTGCTAATAAGGAGGATATTAACTAACGGCATAGTAAGCTTGGGAAGCTGTTTATAAAAAATATATTGTTGCGAACCTGTAATGTCGCTTACCTGCAATGTTAGTCTTATGGTTGGAAAGAGACATTGACAGAGGTTTTATTAGGTGCCGGGGAAACAGGCCTAGCCAATACACCCGATCTTGGCGACTTGATGACAGCGATTTTGGTTTTTAAAAAATGAAGGTATCAGAAAATTTAAGAATTATAATTCTATCTCTATTAGGAACGGAAATATGAAGATTCTTCTGAAATATTCTATGTGACGTCACGCCCTTTCGTGAAGGCTATAAATACTGGAGTCCTCAGCGAGGAGATAATTTCTTTGGAGTTTGCTCACTGTGAGAATTGGTGAGCTGTTAGACACTGATTGCTATTGTTAGTGCTGTTTCTGTTATTATTGATTTTTAAAAGGGGTTTTGAGATTTTCAGCTACAAAGACTATTATCCCCTATTCATTCCATAGTTCTTTTCAATCCGTAATCAAAAAAGAAAGAAAAATTGCCATCAAAAGATGGTCTAGAACTATTGCCGATCTGATTCGGTCAATACAAAAAAAAAATGGCGCCCTCCTAGAAGGGCTTCCAAATTCTTTTTTCTTCAGTTATTATTGGTGACTTTCTTTCTGCTTGTGCTGCTAATTTGTACAAGTACTATTTCTCTTGCCATCTGCGCTTCGTGTCTTTTAGAATATTCATGGAATAAAGCGTCGTTCTTCATTATCCTGCTTGTTGGACTGTTTTCACCGTACACCCACAGGACGATTTCGAAACAATATGTATATAACTAGTCCTCTTATTCGCCGAACGAGTTTTGTGAAGAATGTTATAAAACTCATCCATTTTGAGATCTTGCTACGCTATTAGTACAGAAATATCGTCAAATGTCCGTAATATGTCCAGAAATATTAATGCTGAAAATTAGACTCCCTGGGGATTCGTTTATCAGATAACTCTATTTTGTTTTAAACAGACTCGAAATGCAGTTTTTCATATCTAACTTAACTCATCCTTTGGAAGTATTTTCTTTGTTTCAAATAACATAATTTGATATTATTAGGAAAATTTAAAATTTTAAACCTGATAGGGGAACAGTGGGTAAAAGTACGCGAGCTGCTAAACATACGCAGGGCAATTTTACCTTGTTGGCAACACTGCAGAGAATCGTCACTGTGACCTTCTAGTGGTGTTGCTATTGTGTTAAAATACGACGTATTACGATCGGTGTGCTCCACTTCCTTTATCCATTTACAAGGCAAAATTCACTTTTCTATCTAATTTTTCGATCATAGAACGCAAGTGTTTCTCATTATTTAAATTGAACCAAATGTTTAAAGGCGTATTTCAAATTAAAGCACGTATCTTAGGGGTCTATTCTGGTACCCCCGGTTGGGTTGGGAGACGTCACTTTTTCCGCACAATGGGAAAAGTGACGTCTCCCAACCCAACCGGGGGTACCAGAATAGACCCGATAAACTACAAGTTGGTGTAAATTGAGCTTATATATCTATAGCGTTTGGGCACCTAGCGGCTATTTAGTCAAAGGCTAACGAGGAAGCAAAGAGTTCGTAGCATTTTTTCACTGTGTACTTATAGACTCCCTAAGCTAGCGTTAACTTTTACTCCATTTTCTTTTCTTGTAAAGGTCATAAACAATTGTATATAAATGAATAGCTCTTCTATAATATTTTATTGGATTACAAACGTAATATTTTACTGTTAAATAATTTCATATTGCCATGATTCTGTTTTTTAAGTTTTAGTTGTACAAAATACCTCTAGTTGTACACCCTCAGCCTATTTCATTGTTTCTCTCAAATATGTAGTATACCGTGATGCTTTATAATTTCTTTTAGAAACTCATTTATTAGTAAGTGTCGTCTTAAAAAAGGAAAACTTATAGAAAACTCTCATATGGAAATAACTGAAGAGGTTAACCCCAAGTTGGATGTTGGCAGGAGTAAAAGGGAAGTGGCTCGAAAATTCGGTATAAACGAGTGCACCCTGCGAAAAAATTAAAAGCTGTAGGCTAATAGTCCTACTTTCTTTTATCTTTTCTGCATTTGTCTTCTTTTTAGCGATGCCTAGACCTACAGAAAAGGCTACCTGCACTAAAATTGATGTTATAATTAGTTCAATTTTACCGTTTCCAAAGCAAAAAAAAAAAAAAGATAATATGAACCAGACAAAAGGGAGACTTGCGCTTAAATCAGAAATAACTAAGCTCTCGCCTTTTAAAGCTTTTTTAGAAGGAAATGAAAACGATAAAAAAGAAAATACAGAATTTCCTTAAAAATGAAGGACGAGTAGTGAGAGGGTAATTTTAAAACAAGAAAAAAAAAAGAAAGAAAAATTAAAGAAAGGATTGACTTTTTGTTATGACGACAAATAAACCATAAACTAACTCAGCTTATGGTTTCTGCTGCTGATGCTAACTTAAAAAGAGTAGAGGCAGGAGGATTTCAGTGCCTGTTATGTGTGCTATGCCTGTTATGTAGATCCGGTGCACCCTCCAAATAGGCCAAGAGTAAGCAATTTTCATTTTTTTTAGATTTATTTTTCTTACTTAAATGACTAGAGACAAAATCCTGTAGCATAGATTTATTGATTCATAGTTAAATAAAGAGCATTGTGTGAAATTTTGAAATTTGTATTTTACCTACTTTAGCTTTTATAAGCTAAAAGCCACCAGGTGCGTTGACTTACCCTCCTTTCCCCTATAATTATTTTTTCAGAATTCGCCAAGTTCTCCAATTTCATGATTCTTTATTATTGCGGCAATCATTCTGCCTTTTTCTATGTGCAGATGTTCTCCGTCAAACACATTACAATTTACGCAGAATGTTGTGTGCATGTCCACATGCAAATTCCACTATATTCCCGTGTAATATTGGTCATTTTCTGTGTATTTATAGAGCAGAGTACCCGGACATTTAGTGAATAATCTTTATATTTTTATTTTGTTTACTTTACTTTCTTCGCTTGGTTCACCATAGCCAAATTTGGATCTTGCGTCATTAAAACCTATCTATTAACAGTCTTTTTGATGCTATGCAAGTGGGCAGTTGATTTTGAATAAAAAATTCGGAGCTTGAAGAGTTTATTTCCCTTTTTTTCTCGTCCACACCAAAAACTGGTTATTCATTGAACATGATTATATCTAAAAATCCTACTAATTTCTCCAGTAACACAGGAATATTATATATTTTCACACTATTATAAATACCGAATACTGCTCTAGCAATATTGTATAACAATATTTCCGAGATACTAAATTTTCAAAAATATTATGAAAGTAAAGTTTTACGTGAAAATTGTTGGAAATATAATCAAAACCTTAATCGTAATCGTTTTCTCCTTTTTGTATATTGTGCTTTGGCAACGCTTCTGTTGTTGTTATCTGTTCTTGGTGACTTCTTTTGCGCTGTGTGCCAACTCTCTATTCTTTTAACTTCATATACATATATTCAAGCATCTAATAAATATTTATTTCATCTGCAAAGTGTTCTTAGTGAACACTTTTAATTAAAATATTAATGTTAACTCAAGATTTCACTTCTCTTGAGGTGTTATTTTAAAAAAGACCAATGGAAAAAAATTTCCTTCTTCGAATAGTTATCGTCGAAATGCAATTTAAATAATGTACTTAATTTATAAGTATACATGGGTATTCAGGATATTCGACTTTCATAAAATTCAATCTTAGTGTTCGAAGCTTCAAGTTTGAAAAATATCAATTTGTACAAGAACCCTCATAATTTAGCTTCTCTTAGAATGCAACCGAAATTCATTTCGCTGCAATGCCGATATCTTTTTGAATCTCAACGGCATTTAACTGGGATTTTTATATAAGTTGCCATATATATCTGGCTTTGTAGCTGTTAAAGAAAAATTACGCTACGTCACACACATGCGCAGTGAAAAATGTTTTAATCTAACATTCAAAGTATTTACTTCAAATTCTAATCCAATGGTTCTCTAACATATTGGCGAGTATAATTTTGTTGAAAACTCCGCATGATATAAGCAGAAAACATCCTGGAAAATTCGGGATATTTTAAGAAAACCTTTATATCTCCCAGAATATACGTGCGATTTTTACGAAAATGCATGCATGCAATGTCCATATTAAACATAACCATTTAGGAAAGTTGCAAATCATTATCAGCTTTTTAGGAAATGGGGTGAGTCCCAAATCATTTTCTTCATCAATTTTTGGTCACGTAAATGCTTGTGTTAATCCGAACTTTCACTTGTGACCGAATCTTCAATGTAAATTGTGAGTCCAAGCCTCTTCTTTACATGGTCGAAGATCAAATAAGATCCATTCATCCTTTCTGGAGAAATTCGAAAAAATGTGCAAATGCTAAAGTGTTCACATTATTCAGTCACCAACCTGTATATCAATCATCAACTGCAAATAAAAGAATTCCATACAAAAGAAGAGCTAATTCTGGTGGTATGTTTTCGAAATCCTATAAATGATGCAAATAATTCAACCAGAAATTTGCTCAAAATTGTGGGGAAATAAACTAATCTTATTACCTGATGTCTGAAATAACTAAATTAAAGTTTTTAAGAAAGTTTAAAGACATTATTCAAATTGCACATTGCATTGCCTTTGCATGTTTGATTTGAATTCACTCTCTGGTCAGATATTGATTTAATTATCTCATTAAATATGTCAGAAGAAAGAAACACCCCGAAAAATATTTATTTATAAAAGTACTTAAAATTAAAAAAAAAATAACTAAAAAGCAAGATAACAGAGGAAAAATATTGTTACGAACTTGGAATAACGCTTTCCAGCAATGTTAGTCTTATGGTTGGGAAGAGAGTTTTACAGGGGTATTTATGGTATGCCGCCGGCAGCCAGGCCTAAACCCCTGACCTTGGCGACAAAATGAAGGTCTTCAAATATACTAGAATTTTCTTGATGTCTCTATTAGGAGCGGAGATATACAGAATGCACTACACGATTCCAAGTGACGTCACGCCCTGTCGGGAAGACTATAAATATCGCAGTTGCTGAACGTCTGGGAACGTGTTCACCGACTGGGATCGTCTGGAATCTCTCTTTGGAGTTTTATTCGCAGTGAAAGCTAGTAAGCTGATAGACGCCGAGCGTGCTGTTACTGTTATTATTGCTTAATTGCTGTCTGTTTGTGCTGCTAATTTGTGCAAGTGCTGTTATTCCTGTTACCTGTACTTCGCGTTTTCCGGAATATTCAAGAATAAAGCGTCTTTCTCCATTATCCTGCCTATTTTCGTAACAATATGCATAACACTTAATGTAGGTAAATTGCAGTAATTATTCCAAATTTATTTTTTCCTATTCATACTCTACCTCTGTCATTTATGTAATTCGGATTCTATTTTATGACACAAGGGTACTTCGATGGATATAGATCCAAACTAAAGGTTTAAATTAGAATTGCATTCGATTTCGGACACAATCTACTATCAGACTAAGTTTCACGAAAAAATAGGGTAAACTTCGCAATATTTTAATTTCATAATATAAGAAATATTTCTAATTATCTCAAAATTATATACAACTAACTGAAAACTACGGACGGTGTACAAAATAATACGAACACTTGTGAAATATGGGGAAATCTTCATTAATGGGAAGTTGTGACATTCTTTGACTTCAGCACATTGAATGGGGCGTGGGATGGACGCGTAGAGATCAAACACAATATTTAAGTGAATAAGAAGCCATTCTACCAGCAGAGTAATCTCTCATTCTAAAAGCGTGACTGAAAAAATTCAACTCCAAATGTTCCCCCTAAGCTCATTGATGTTGAAATCAAAGGTTTCATGGGGAGGAGGAGGGAGTGCAGACGAGATTGTCCTACTTCATTGTCATCCTCCTCGAACCATACTTCAACATGCTCGTTCAATGATGTAGATAGAAGGGCTGGACGATGACCAGAATCCAACAGAATCGATATATAGCGATTTTATAATTTATTATAATAATAAATTATCTAAGTGCAGTGTACGTGTGATAAATTGTTTTCTGAGGTAACGCAATAATATTTGTATTCCTGATGCCATCATAAATTGATGTTTTTATTCTTTCTGCCAACAAATAATGTATAAATAATTGTAAATAATGCCTTCTTTCTTCAACTTCCATTTGGAACAGGTCTTTGAATAGGAAGGATGATAACCCTTATAATGGACGGATTTTCTCGGTTTCTGTACAAGCTGCTTCTTCATATTCCAGTTGAGAGCAGGGTGGACAGAGAGTGCAAGTTCCATGGCACCCCGTTTTCTTTTATCAATATAACATGTCTGATTGGGATGATTTTTCCATCCCTTTTCAACGAGATTAATGCGGCGTGCTGCAGTCACTCACTGTGTTCGAAGTTCTCATACGAATTCATCATTCGTAATCGAAAATTCATCCTTCGACATTACTCCCCTTGTATAATTATGAATTACAAATCCCGAGACTTTAGCCCCATAAATCCCTTGTATCTAGTACTTCTCAAAGAGGTATAACGACACTGGGAAAAGTATAGTTAACTGGTCTCCTTACTTCAAACATCTCCCCGGAACTAAACCACTTATTTCTCATTCTCGAAACCGAGGAGGCTCCTGGGTCCGGCGAGATAAAATTTAACTGCGTAAGCAATTTAAATGCAGAGGTGAATGGCATCAGAAACTACGACCACCAAGACATTTGGAACAAAAATTATACTTTCTACAAGCAACGTGATCAACGAAATTGAAAAAGCGACTTTCCACATCGATGAATTGTGAGGTCATAAACAAAATCTAAACCGATTTAATGTAACTCGTTAAGTAATAGCATATCTTGCAAAGTAAAAACCTTTTAAAGATTCTATGCTTTTTTTTTTACCATCCCCCAATGCTACATGTTAAGATAACGACATTTAACGTTTATTCATTTATAACATAGTTTTTCTTAAACGTATTGCTCGACATCATATTGTACTTGGAAACAGCAGCGTAGCAGAGAGTAAAAGGCAAAGTATTCATTCGCACTAGTTTTATTTGACTTTGTAAATCTGAAATAAACGTCTCAGAGGAGCTCCCGAAGACCTCACGCAGTATTGACGCTCACGGCGTCAATACCCCTTCGCTACAAGTTCAAGTTCTTTGTGCCCACCAACACAACCAACGGCTGGATACAAAATGTTTTATGGCATAAATTACAATTCACAGCTACTGAAACTGTTAAAACCAGTGGGAGTGTTCTCCCCCAATTTTCTTGTACACGTACACAGTATAGCGCATTTCGAGTAAACCATAGTAGTAGAGTTAAATTAATCGAGCACGCATTTGGACTTCTGTTTAGCCGATTAGGTTCAAAATTTGATGGAATTTTACAATTTTAATACCCAGATCACTTACCAAATTTCATTTAACTAAACTTGCGCTTTTCGGTTATAGCCTTCCGATACCCTCGAATAGACAGAACTAGTAAGTTGGACATGGGACAGTCAACGCTTTGATGGATTTGTTCCAAAATTTTATGTACATCTACAAGCAGTGATAAAACAACGTTCCAAATCTCATCCATCTCCCTCGTGGCGTTTGAGTTGTAGCGCTCGCATACACAGGGTCGAACATAGACTTTTTTTTGACGGATTTCGTCCAAAATTGGATAGAAATCTACAATTCAGTTGTTACGACCACTTACCAAATTTCATTCTTCTACCTCTTTGCTTTTTTTACTTATGTTCACACAGACAATTCCAGAAGCAATTTTTTCCGACTCGGGGAGATCTGAAATGTGGAGATCTATAAAATTCTCGAGGTTGAATTTTGACGATTCGAATACTTTTACATCATTTACGAGGAAGTAAAATTAGGCGTATAAAAATTGTGTTTTAGCTTGCTCCACTGCTTTGAACATTGCTCCAAACAGATTTGGCATTTGACGTTATCATTTTAAGGAGAATTAAACTTGAGACTCGGGTTTTCCCGAATTAATATGCAAAAAAATTTGTTTTAATTTTGCTGCATCAAATATTTCTAATCGGGAAATCATGCGAGGGAGATGCAAGCAACTTCAGCTATGATTTTCATGGATTCACTACAAAGAAAACATCCAGTATAAACTTCATTACGATCAATAACATTAAAACAGGCCAAATACAAACTTTCAGTTTTTGCCTAACGTGTTCACCTACTGCGGCGATCTTTAGTTTTTTAATGCTGCGTGTAAATTAGGTTACGCAAATCTTTTGGGAAAAAATAAAGTTATTGCCTTAAAACTTAAACTTGCTTGCATGACAATTTTCAGTTACAATTCAAAGAGCTCAGTTTGATGGAAATATTTGTGCAACTTATCAGATAATTACAGTTATAAAATATAATAAAATACAAGAAAGCGATATTTACAAATTTGGTATACAAGGAGTCAAACATTTTTTTACGTTATCACTTCAGATTAAAGCTGACACACAGACATATAGTCCATTGCAATTAGACCGAAAAATGGCAAATAGGGGAAAAAATTTATATAGTTTTGAAACTTTGGTCAAATACTTCTTTGACCTCAAGGATAACAGAACCGAAAACTTTCCACCTCTCCGGAGGGAGCTTCCGCCTCTAGGGGTTAAAAACTGAAGTGAAGTGGAGTGTTAGGTCAGTTTTTTCTAGATTTCTTCAACCCTACACATTCAATGTTAGAAATGGTATAGATGAAACTCGTAGAGCATAAAATTCTGCGTCGAATGAGTATCAACACTCTATATTTTGGTGCAGTAGTACGATTACAAACTCTTATCAAAGTTGCAATGATTTTTCAATTTTCAAAAAAAAATTATTATTCTTACAAAAGACGACGCATACAATCAAATATTCTATCTAAATAAAGTTTGTATGTGTAAGTATTCACTTTTGTAAGCACATGCATATGTCAGAGCACCAATACCAGAGCGCCAGTGTGGTGTGGAAGTTAGGAGAGAGAGTACAACTAGTCCATTGCAATGAGACAGAAAAACGACAAATGGGAGAAAATTTTATATAGTTTTGAAACTTTGCTCAAATACTCTTCTGACATCAAGGAAACGGAAACCGTAAAGTTTCCATCCCAGAGGGGAGGAACTTCCCAAACCCCCTCGAACTTGCAATACCATCAAAGCACAAAATGATCATACCCAGCTTATAAAACAATAATTAACATTGCTTATTTTTTTAACTGCAATAAATTATTTTCATAAATATTCTAATTATATGTAGCCTCTTGCTGGCCATGTTTTATAATATCTTTGATACAGTTCCAGAGCGACCATTTGGTAACAATGACAACCTTTACTTCGTTCTTGATGGAGGCTCTCTTATTCATCGCGTAGTATGGCCAAAGTAAGAGACTTTCGGTGATGTTTACACCATATATACATACGTCTTATATCAAGAGGCATTACGGCGATGAAGTAACAGCTGTTGTGACGGATATACCGAAAGCAGTGTTAATACAAAGGTTATCGAACGCCTAAGGCGAAGTATGAAGCGTACCTCAAGAGAAATAATTTTTAATGAAAACACAGTTCTCCTTGACCCTCAAAAACAATTTTTAATCAATCTTGCAAATAAGGAGGGTTTCAATTCGCAAACTTGCTAGCCACTTGGAGAACGTATGCATATGCACGTTTGTAGCAACAGCTGATGCTGCTGTACATATTGTGAAGACCGGTATAGAGACATATGAGAAGATTCAGAAACATGTTTATGTAATTGGCCAAGATGTTGATATTCTTGTTTTACTTACTGCTCTTACTCCGGACTATATAGATATTCTCATGTTGAAAGAGGGTAAGGGTAAAGTCAAAGATAGGTTCTATAGCTCTAAAGATCTGCAGAATTCTAATCTTGTGATCGAATGTGCACAAAAAAAAAATCCATTCTCTTCGTTCATGCGATTAGTGGTTGTAACACAACCTCAAGGTTCTATGGAAAGTGAAAACTACAAGCAGTGCAATTGTTCAACCTCAGTAAATACCTGCAAGATATCCCTGAGATCTTTAATAACACTAAATCAACTTACACTGAGATTGAAAGAGCAGGAGAGAGGTTCATCATCGCATTGTACAGCAACACGAAGAAAGAGGAAAGTAGCCTGAATAAGATGAGCAATTGCACTGCTTATAGATTTCCCTTTCTATAGAACCCTGAAGTTGTGTCACAACCACTAATCATATGAGCGAAGAGAATGGATTTTTTTATATACATTCGATCACAAGATTAGAATTCTGCAGATCTTTAGAGCTATAGAACCTATCTTTGACTTTACCCTTACCCTCTTTCAACATGAGAATATCTATATAGACTGGAGTAAGAGCAATAAGTAAAACAAGAATATCAGCATCTTGGTCAATTACAACTTGTTTCTTAATCTTCTCATATGTCTCTATAGTGGTCTTCACAATATGTACATCAGCATCGTCTGTTGCTACAAGCGTGCATATGCCTACGTTCTCCAAGTGGCTAGCGAGTTTGCGAAATGAAACGCTCCTTATTTGCAAGATTACTTAGAAATTGTCTCTGAGGGTCAAGGAGAAGTGTGCTTTCATTAAAAAATTATTTATCTTGAGGTACGCTTAATCCTTCGCCTTTGGCGTTCAATAACCTTTGTGTTAACACTGCTTTCGGTATATTCGTCACAAACAACTGTTACTTCATCGCCGTAATGGCTCTTGATAGAAGACGTATATGTGGTGTAAACATCACCGAAAGTCTCCTACTTTGGCCATACTACGCGATGAATAAGAGAGCCTCCATCAAGAACGAAGTAAAGGTTGTCATTGTTACCAACTGGTCGCTCTGGAACTGTATCAAAGATATTATAAAACATGGCCAGCAAGAGGCTACATATAATTAGAATATTTATGAAAATAATTTATTGCAGTTAAAAAAATAAGCAATGTTAATTATTGTTTTATAAGCTGGGTATGATCATTTTGTGCTTTGATGGTATTGCAAGTTCGAGGGGGTTTGGGAAGTTCCTCCCTCAGGGATGGAAACTTCACGGTTTCCGTTTCTTTGATGTCAGAAGAGTATTTGACCAAAGTTTCAAAACTTTATAAAATTTTTTCCCTAATTGTCGTTTTTCGGTCTCATTGCAATGGATTATTTGTACTCTCTCTCCTAACTTCCACACCACACTAGAGCTCTGACATATGCATGTGCTTACAAGTGAATACTTATACATACAAACTTTATTTAGATAGAATATTTGATTGTATGCGCCGTCTTTTGTAAGAATAATGATTTTTTTTTGAAAATTGAAAAATCATTGCAACTTTGATAAGAGTTTGTAATCGTACTACTGCAACAAAATATATAGTGTTGATACTCATTCGACGCAGAATATTATGCTCTACGAGTTTCATCTATACCATTTCTAACATTGAATGTGTAGGGTTGAAGAAATCTAGAAAAAACTGACCTAACACTCCACTTCACTTCACTTCAGTTTTTTCCCCCCTAGGGGCGGAAGCTCCCCCCGGAGAGGTGGAAACTTTTCGGTTCTGATACCCTTGAGGTCAAAGAAGTATTTGACCAAAGTTTCAAAACTATATAAATTTTTCCCCCTATTTTACCTAATTGCAATGGGCTAATACATTTTGAAATGAATTTTAGACAGGTGGCAAAAATATTAATAAAAAATACTTGCATTTACTAGATTACTGAAAAAGAATAAATGTTTTAACAGTCCAGACAAGGTTAAAAAATTTAATAAAAAACGGTTTTAAAGACATTTTTATTTAGTGTACTAAAAACAATTTTTTAAAATTATTTTCGACATCTAATATGACATACATATAACTACATTTACTAATAAAAATATAACTACATTTAATATAGTTCAAAATTCATTATTATAAATATTATGGAATCTTGCAATCAATTTTTTTTTCAAAAATTCACTAGCAGGTGGTTTGAATCGTATGCAATCAACTTGATTATCAGTTAAATCGATTAATTTAATTAAATTCTGAAAATATTAAAATATATTGCCATCTAGGACAAAAAAATCTAACATATAAGGAAGCGAGTGAAAAATCGATTACAAAATTTCGCCTTCACAAACATGAACAAATTAAATAAAAATGTATAATTACACAAGGGATAACAAATGAGCACTTCAGAAATCAAACCAAAAATGTAATAAAATTTCTATAAGTACATTTCAAGTTTCAAACGTATTCTCACTTCATTTCATTTCAAACTTTTAAAAGGAATTTCTCAGAGAACGACTAAGGGTTTTCTTTATACCCATTCTGAAGCAAAAATTCCAGCAAGTTTAATAAGAAACCATAAGATCATTTAGAACCTTACCGCTTTAATAGCAATTATGAAAAAAAAGTAATGAAAAAAAAAGTTCTCCACTTATCGCATCCATTCAATACTTGTAAAAAATTGAATATTACTAAAAATAAAACTATCCACCTAATTAAAAATTAACGTTAGTCGTTAATTGTGTGAATGCATCATATTTTTACTTAGAACATATTGATCGCCATGGTGAACAAATAAGTGTTTTCTAAAATCTGAGGATTCCCGATTAGCTGACCGGTCAAGCCATCAGTCATCCTTTGCTATGAAAACAAGAAAAAAAATTATTAATAAAAACTCCTTTTAAAATTCAATGTTTACGCGTTTGTAGAGGAATTATCCAACAAAAAGTTAAATGAAACCAAAATACTTCAGATTTCAGATTTTAAAAAATTGCTACCACTATCATTAAAATTTTAATTTAACTAATGTAAGAAAAGACTCCTACGAAAAAGAATTTGGAAGTGGATCCAATAAATGAGCGATATTAAACTTATTCATACATATAATACAAAAATTATTCTTAGGCTTTAAATTAATCTTAAAAAGTTTGATAATAACTACGCTTTATATTCAGTTTTAACATCTTTGTACTTTCTAACAAAGAACTTTTTGAAGGCATTCTAGTAACTTGAGATGCAGAAGTACACAAAAAGAGAAATGCAACAAAGTATTTTTATCATAAATTTGCAAACTTTTAACCTTCATAATATTGAAAGCATTTTGCGGCTAACATTTGAATTATAACCATGAAAATTCGATTGATTCATAAGACTTGGCTTAGTTTGTGTAATGACTAAAATTTATTCCGAGTTTAAAATTAATTACTAATTTTCTGAAATTAAATATGAAACTAATCAATTTCAAAAAAATCTTTTAAACAAGATTTCTTACAAACAGATATACTTTTAATGTTACGTTAATCTTTATGTCTCATCTTTCATTATCACCCGTCTAGTTTCAAACAAAACTAACTACAAATCTCGATCATGTTACGGATTAACACTGAAACCTCATGGCTAAAATTCGACTAACTAAAGAAAACGGTCTTCACTTCAAGTTTAAGGTCTTTAAAATCAACCCTTGAAATGCGGGATGCCAAGATTCTTGCACAGGTCCTTAACCCTTTGCACTCTTGTGTCGAGTCAGACTCGAAATTCTTAATGATGTATCTTTTGCACATTCTTGTTGGATAGCGCTTATTATAAAAACCATATAATAGCAAAAACACATTAATTCTTAGGAATTGAAACAAATTAATAACAATATTTTTCAGCTTCATAAAGCGCTAAATCAATCCTTTAGACTCACACGTATATAATTATGCATCTTATTTTTCGGAGTGCAAAGGGTTGGCAATCAAAATTATAGATCTATTAGAATGAAGCCACTTTTGTTGCAAGTGAAGATATTTTTTTTTTAACACAGGAGTTCAACATCGGTTATAAAATGATGCTGAGGAACCAAACAAAATTTTATGCGATTTCAGACTCGCATTTTGTAAATTACGTGAAATGATTATTCGAGAAATTTCCATAGTTAGAGTAAAATTTATTACCTGTCAATAAGAAATTTTACAAATTCAATAGAATCGTATTTAATCAGATAGCTACAAAAATTTAAAACTTAAAATTCCATAGTCGATCATTTAAAATAACCCGAATAAATCGTTGACAGCAAAAGCAAATTTTGAAAACTGCCACTCCAGACTGCTTTGACTTTGGTTTTCTTGCCTTAGTTGTGCCATCCAGAGTTTAGTGGTCTTCATGTCTTCAAAAGGCACAATAGGCTCTTCCTATATCATAGCTTTGTTTGTTGCGAGTTTTATGGCACAACAGCCATGTTAGGCTATACTGCGCCAGACCTCAATATCATGGGTTTTAGAACCATTTGCATAGAAGGATATGTCCTGGAACTAAAAAAAATACTTATTGCTATTATAACCTTTATCTGATCTGAGTTAATGTTGAAATTATTAGACTTCAGTGTCCTAAATTTAGTGCCAAGAAATTTACTGGGTTTTCCAAGTCTTGGCACGCTGACCAAGGCTGCCACATTCTGTGCTTTGTTAAAAGTGGAAGGAGTCGTATTACTGAGAGATCTGCAGCAAGGGTTGTGCAGAAAGGTCCCGGCAGGAATATTTCTTTGAATATTAAAGGTCCTTGAAATGGCTTCAACAAACAACAACAAATCTTCAAACAAGTTTCTATTTCCAAACAAGTTTCAAGCAAACGATTGACGACATGGATATTCCGAACGCATTTTCACTCCCCGGAGGTGTTTTGCGTTTTGATAATGTGTTAATACCCAAGCCATCTGGAGATCGTTCTTCCACTATGTACATATAAGATCGCAAGTTCCACAAATAGTCAGTTATTACAGCTCTTGGATGTCGCCCACCTTCAATATTCTTTCAAGTGCGCTGGAGCACCAAAACGAACATGACGAAAATCTTGCTCTAAAGACCCACTTTGGTTCAAATTGGAGAGATCTGGAAAGGAACAGATAAATTTAGAAAAGAGGTGGATTACTGTTGATCAGATACGATTCCAATTCTTAGAATGCGAGTTGAACTATAGAACAGTACTGATCATGTAATACTGTTCAATTTGTATCAGCAACTTGGAATCTATCTAGCAACAATTTGCTTAGGATTTTAATATCAATGAAACTAAATTTAACTCTACGGACGGAGCCGACTGGTGAACGAACGTCTCTGTGGACGCGAGGTATTGGGCCATGCAGCTGAGAAAATATGCACGTTGCACTTCTGAATTGTAAAAACTAAAACTTTATTTAACATAATTTTTGGAAAAGTCCAAAAAAACGTGAGTAATTTCACTATACCTATGCATTACTAGACTTTTTGCGTCTGTATAATGAGGGTTAGACAGGATCATATTTTTTTATTGCCTGGCGAGTCATTATTAGAATAGGCTAAAACAAAACATAATCACAGGTGGCTTTACTTAGAAAGGAAAAACAACTATTTTGTTCACACAATATTTTTTTTAAGTTTTTTCATAACACTTATATATTTTATTTGTTCGTTTTATTTCTTCTTGGCCCCCAAATATTTTAAACATTTTCAAATTTTCGAATACAATTTAATTCAGTAAATTTAAATATCCAATGGTCACTTCTTTTCATGCACGTCGAGTATACTCGTTATAACACAAAATATTGTCATTTCTCCATTACAAGTATATTCGTCAAACTCAGCTAACTGGTTGAAAAGAAATGTCGAACTGTCACATTAAGCATTCTGATCGGCTAGCTTTAAAACGCACAAAACAGTTTCGGCTCAGCTAATATAACAGAAAGTAACAAAGGCTTAAAAATTTCATACTTTTTAGCTTAATTTCGAAATTTCTAATCATGCATTATTTATCAAGTTTCAGGTGAAACTAACGTATCAAATTAAATTTAATTTTTTCCCTTAAGTTGAAACAAGGTTTGCAAATTTTAAACAGTTGGATACCAGTTTTTTCGATTTCTCCAATTTTCTCTTTTAATATAGAATAGATATCCTAATCGTGCGGAAATTATGATAATTGGTGCCCTGAGCTATTTCGATTTGAAAGCAAAGTTCACAGAGCATAGGGTGTTTGAGTTTTAGAGCAATTGAAGCAGAGAAACTGAAATTGGCATTTGAAATCTCTATGTTTGGACGTATCAGCAACTGGGGTCAATTTTAAAAGTAATCACTCGGAACATGATTTCTTTCAAAATACACAAAATGGTAACATACTAAATGTTAATAAAAATTTCTTTTAATACCCGTATTTCTTAAATATACTTGATTGGGTCAATTTCTTTTTCAACCATATAAATGGGGAATAATCTTTATGGTTACTATTATAGTTTACACACTAAATTTAATTGAGCGTTTTCTGGACTCCAAAAGGAAGCGAATGAAAAAATACTTCTTTTCGATCTTTTAGTTCAGAAAACCGCTCCTTAAAACACTTTTATCACCGAAAACCAGTTCCCACTTCCTGTCCGTCAAAGAGCAGATAACGGAATCGGAATTCTCCTTTCTAGTTCGATCGTTTAAGGAGCGTTTTCTAATTACTGTTTCACTCACGAGGGAGGGGGTGTCCGAAAAATCATTGGTTAACATCATCACGTGACCTTTCCTTATCTCTGTTTCTACACAGACCCGATAAGATCAGGCGACATTTTGTTTTATTTTAGCTCGCGTCCTTCATACTTCATATCAGTGGAAGCATTTTGGAGCGAAAAAAGATTATTAAATCTTTTTAATTAACGGTAACATCGATCCGGCAGATGGATAGAAGCTTTATGATGGTGAGTAACATTTTCAAATTCTAAAATTGCCCTTTAACGCATTTCATAGTTCAGATATTTTTCATATGACACCGCTTCACGCGAAATCCCTTATAGACTGTGTGCAAAGATTATTAGTAGCTTAACTTCACAATACTCTTTGTGAATTCGTCATTATTTTAATATTTTTCTACTGGAAATTAATAATGAGTCTGATTTTCTAATATGGCAATAACCCCACGTTACGCGAAATTTTTTTTTGCATCGATCGTGTTTAAAAATTGTATTAATTAAACAGATAGTAAAATAAATCAATACTGTTTATTAATTGTTCATTATTTTAATATTTTGGACATTGTTTAATAATTATAAAGTATCTGCAGTGTTTTATAAATATTTTTTTTGATTTATGTGTTTATTTTGCTTGTATAAAATGTGTACTCATCAGAATTAACTTCCATTAATAAATATTTGAACATCTTGGGGGAATTTTAATTTGCCTGTCCACAAAGTGCTTGTGTTTTGGGAGGCTATTTTAGTGGAAGTTTAGTTAATAAATTATATCTATTGCATATAATATAATTAAAATTACATTTATGCACATTCTGCAAGAACTTTGTTAAATGATCTAATTCCATTCCGAACATATGATCCTTGACATATAACATATCCCTGACATATGTTATACTTGAATGCAAATTTGAAAATTCCCGAGACATTAAAAATAATAAGAGTAAAAATAATAAGACATCTTCATCCTGAATACATTGTTTTAGGACACTTTATTTTTAGAAAATTATTTATCATTAAAGATTATCCATTAGAAAGTTAAGGAAGAAATTTTAAAAAATGAAAATTAATTTCATCCCCTGTCATATTAATCACACTTATTTTTATTTTTAATTTAATGTGTATGTAAATTTGGTTTCAGCTGTGAATGCATGTTGATGATCCCCGAAGACCAGCAGAGCTATATCACGTCCATGAGCTTGTACACCCTAAAGAAATCCAAAGTCAATAGAGGATTCAAACAAGATCCTTTTTGGAAAGCCCCAGGTCGAGAACCCTGATACCAGTGACGCACCAGGTATGCATGTTTTAAATGTGTTTTGAAGTGCAACTTTGGGAGAAAAAAGATTGCAAAATTTAATTTGCCTGTCCACAAAATGCTTATGTTTTGTCAGACTAATCTAACGAAAATTTAATTATCTAACATATATCTAATACATATAATATAATTAACATTATATCTCTGCACATTCTGCAAAAACTTTGTTAAATTACCTAATTCCCTTTTGAACACATCCTTGACATATATTATACTTGAATGTAAATTTTAAAATTCCTGAGACATTAAAAATAATAAGAGATATCTTCATCCTAAATCCTACATTGTTTTATGCCACTTTATTTTTTAGAAAATTATTTATCATTGTAGATTATCCATTAGAAAGTTCAGGAAGAAATTTAAAATAATAAAAATTATCTTTGTCCAATGTATTAATCACACTTATTTTTATTTATATCACTTATTAAATTTTTTATATATACATTTTCAGAATGTTAGTGAGAATTTCTTAATCAATCTGGGTTTCTTCTTATAGATTTACTTTCCATTAAGATTATTAAAATTTTTAAAAAATTTAAGAAGTTTTGTCTCCTATTGATGTACCAATTACCTAACTGATCAGGTCATTTATAAGCATAAAACTAGTTATTTTTATTATTAATTGTGCATTGGGATGAGTGTTTTTAGTTCTAATTTTTCCACTATTAGAATATTGGGGGGGGGGGCGGGGCGGGGGGATAGATTATTTGGGTACAATTAGCTTTTTCCATCTCTCGCATCTTCATACTTCCCTATAAGAATGTACTCTAGATGTTGAACTCAGTGCTGTAGGGTAAATATCTTTATATATTTTAAGAAATTTGATTTTTTTTTATTATTGATTTTAGGCTATGCTATTTAATCGACACTGGCATCTATAAAATGCATGGATGACATGTTTCAATGCCAAAATTTATTGCAGATAGATTCTCTGAAGAAGTAGATGGAAAGACTGAATAAATAAAATTGATTTTTTTCATTGTTGATTAGTAATGAATTTGCTTTAGAAAGTTACATAATGCATAACTTCTTTACTAAATATTATGGAGAAAGTAGACGTATTTTTATTCCATATTTTATTGTTGGTTCCACTCACCACACCTACTTCACATGTTACACCACGCACGAGACTCGACTCTGTCTGCCAGAACAGATTCTCAAACCGAATCTAAAGGGGGTTACCATAATCTCCGCGGCGCCATAGTTGGGTTTACCACAGAGTATCCCCCCAGTGACTGAGGGCTAAAACCCAAGGGAACGAAAGTAATTCAAAATTTTACTAACATTACTTTTTTGTTTGTTTGGGAATCCGCACTGGAAGAAATACATAAATAATGTTGAATATGAAATATACAAAGAGAAAATAGGAACATAAATGAGATATATACATATATATACAAAGAAAGAAAAAAATTAAGTTATGTAAGTAGTCAGTTTTTTTGGGAAATGTACACGTCTTCCTGATCTTGTGACATATGTTGGAGGTTCGTCGTTTTTGGATGTATGAACATCAGTGCTTTTTAAGTTTTTGATCACTGGAGGTGGAGATAGCACAGTTTCCGGGAGAAGATGTGCCGGTTTGACACGGTCCAGGGAAACTGTAGTTTTTCGACCATTAATGTCAACGGTGATTGTTTTATCTGTTCTGCACAACACTTTATGAGGACCAGTATAAGGTTGACGTAATGGCGGCTGCACACGATCTACTCTTAAGAAGATATGAGATGAAGATTTCAGTGAAGGATGGATGTAGAATCGATCGGTGCAGTGAGCGGATGTTGCGACAGGATTTAGCTGTTGCATTCTATGACGAAGATCAGTTATGAATTCAATATCACAAGGAGGAATGTCTGATACATCGATCATGTCACAAGGAAGACGTAGGGTTGTACCGTACACAAGTTCCGAACAAGAAGATTGCAAATCTTCTTTCACGGCTGTTCGGATGCCTAGAAGGATTATTGGGATTAACTCTGACCATTTCTCATTTTCATGAGCTTTAATTGCCGATTTTAAATGTCGATGAAAGCGTTCGACAATTCCATTTGAAATCGGATGGTACGGAGTTGTTTTGATCTTTTGAGTTCCCAGCATGCGAGTAAATTCAACAAACATTGATGAACGCAACTGGGATCCTTGATCAGAAGTTATTACAGATGGGCATCCAAAGCGAGAAATCCATGTATCGAAAATTGCATGGCATATAGTTTTTGCTCGCATATCTCGGATAGGTATTGCTTCTGGCCATCTGGAGAAACGGTCAATTATCGTGAGAAGATAAATTTGACCTTCAGAGGGTGGCAAGGGACCTACAATATCGATGTGGATGTGTGTGAATCGGGCATCGGGAAGAGAGAATGTGCCTAGAGGCGTTTTAGTGTGCCTCTGGATTTTCGATCTCTGACATGATTCACAACACCGGACCCATTGTTTTATTTGGTATTTCATACCTGGCCATACGTATCTAGCACAAATAAGTTTGGTTGAAGCTGCTATCCCAGGATGCGCAAGATTATGTAGATGATCAAATATGCGTTTTCGAAAGGAAGTAGGAACAAAAGGACGTGGAACTCCAGTTGAGGTATCGCAAAGTAAATGGCAGTTGGAAGTTTGGCAGGGTTTGAGTTCTAATTGTAGAGAGAATGCATCATTGTGGAGGAATTTTTGAATATCTGAATCATCCTTCTGTGCTCTTGCAAATTCTTTAAAATTTAAAATTGGAGATTTAGTAATAGAATCAACTTCGATTCTAGAAAGTGCATCAGCAACTATGTTCTGAGAACCTTGCACATGCCGAATGTCGGTCGAATATTGAGAAATTAAATCTAAGTGGCGTAATTGTCGAGGGGAACATTTATTTGGGTTTTGCTTAAAAGCGTAAATTAGCGGTTTTTGGTCAGTATATATTGAAAAATTTCTGCCCTCTAACATATGTTTGAATTTTCTTATAGCCGAATAAATTGAAAATAATTCCCTATCGTAGGTTGACCACTTCTGCTGACTTTTGTTCAGTTTCATGGAGAAAAAGGCTATCGGTTCCCATTTCCCTTGCGATAATTGAGATAAAGTGCCTCCTATAGCAACATCTGAGGCGTCCACCCATAGGCTCAATTGAGCTCCTGGAATAGGATGTCTCAAAAGAGTGGCTTCGGCAATCGCGTTTTTAGCGGCAAGAAAAGCTTGTTCTGCGTTTTCATTCCATTTGAGTTGTTCGAATGATTTGCGAACACTGGAATGAGATTTCC
The DNA here is from genome assembly GCA_013235015.1 of Araneus ventricosus. Lineage (NCBI taxonomy): Eukaryota > Metazoa > Arthropoda > Arachnida > Araneae > Araneidae > Araneus > Araneus ventricosus. Next base: position 2,135,426 of record BGPR01000028.1, on the reverse strand, counting down.
TTTTATTAGTATGCCCTTCTAAAAACTGTACTATGGGAGCAAGTATATGTGCGGCTTTAGGTATAAAACATCTATAAAAGTTAAACATTCGCAAAAATCTACGCAACTGAGTTAAAGTATCTGGTTTAGGAAAATCTAGTATACATTTAACTTTATCAGGTAGAGGCTTAATTCCGTTTTCTGAAAGATTGAAACCTAAAAAGTCTATTGTCGATGTACCAAATATGCATTTCGAAACATTTATGCATAGGCCGTATTCATCTAATCTTGAAAATAAGGTCTTTAAATGTTGGTAATGATCCTCATGATTTTTAGATGCGATCAGAATGTCATCGACAAAAGCGTAAACTCCTGGTAAACCACGAGTAACTTCATCTATAAAACGTTGAAAAGTCGCAGATGCGTTACACAGTCCGAATTGCATTCTTGTACTTTCGAATAAACCGAAAGGAGTACAAATTGCAGTTTTGTGAATATCTTCTGGGTGAATGGGAATTTGATGATAAGCTTTTATTAAGTCGATGCGACTAAAAATTTTTGATTCATGTAATTCAGCTGTAAAATCAGCGATACAAGGAATGGGGTATTTATCTTTTAATGTTTGAGAATTTAAAGCTCTGTAATCACCAACAGGTCTCCAATTTAAAGTTCCTTTTTTGGGAACCATGTGAAGTGGGGAAGCATAATTGCTTTTCAAAGGTCGTAAATGCCCCAGGTGCATCATGTTTTGGAATTCTGATTTTGCGATTTTAAGACGATCTGGAGCCAGCCTTCGGGGTTTTGCCACCACAGGAGGACCTTTTGTTACTATGTGATGAACAGTATTATGCTTAACAGGTTGATTTGGATTAGGCAATTTTGTTATAGAAGGAAATTCTTTTAAAAGCTTATGAAAAACCGTATCCCTAGAAATAGAAATTTGAACCGAGTGGAGATTAGCATATTTTAAATGGCCTACTGATTGCAACTTTGTTTTTGTATCTCTAAGGCATTTGTTCCGGAGATCTGGGACCAATTCAAAATAATGGAGGAAATCTGCTCCAAGAATAGGTGTACTTACATCGGCAATCAGAAAAGTCCATATAAAGTCTCTTCTTAAATTAAAATTCAAAGATAATGTTTTCTGTCCATATACATTAATGTTGGAAGAATTTGCGGCCAAAAGGGTTTGTTGGGAAGAATTTCTTTTCTGATAGACATTAGCAGGGATTAAAGACACGTCAGAGCCGGTGTCGACCAGAAAGGAGATATTTGTTATCCGGTCTCGAATGAACAGGCGACGTGATTCTTTCGGCAAAGAATAAGTCGCCGCTATTCTTTGCTGGTTTCGTTTCCCTGCCATGTGCACGGTTGAACACATTTCTCTACTCTACATTTGTTTCCAAAGCGCCTGTGATACCAGCAAATCGAAAAGTCACGCTTATTAGAAGTGCTTCTTTCGCGAGAGTTTTTGTTTTGACGATATGGCGAGCGACCGCGAGAAAACGAGAGACGATCTATTCTTTTATTTAATTTTTCAATTTCCAGAAATAGTTTAGTTTCGAGTGATTGTTCATTTTTCTTAGAAACTGCAAAAGTTTCAATAGGAGAAGGCGAAACTTCAATAATTCTGTCTGCAATTTCGGCAGCTTTGTCTAACGTGAGTTCGGAAACCGCAGCTAAAATCGTTTGAACCGAAGACGGCAAACGTTAAGTTATCGTTAAACGTTAAACGTTAAGTAACATTAAGTTATCTGCTACATTCAAGGACTCTGCACGGCGTTTCATGTTGCGCAACAGTTCGGATGGTTTACGATTACCTAATTCTTCACCCGAAAGAAGTTTTCGAATTTCTTGCTGGGATGATTCACCCGAACGATTTATGAGTTCTTTTTTGATTTGCGAGTAGGGATCAGTGGCATCTGGTTTCATAAGTACGTCTCGAATTAAAGACGCACTAACGGGAGGGAGGTGAGAGACTATGTAATTGTATTTGGTTACCGATTCAGTTATTGCTTTTGGAGTAGCAAGAGCAAAAGTACTTTCGCACATTACGAACCATAAACCGGGATCTGACCTATTAAACACTGGAATTTGCCCAGCATTTATGTCGGACATTGTGCAAGGCTTTAGAACAAGGTTACCATATAAATAAATATATATAATGATCTGTTATAATAACAAGAAATATTATAGTTAATGATAATTTGGCATTTTTAACCTTATGAAATATGATTTCATAAGAAAGTTTTTATATGCAAATAATTAATACAAGCATTAAAGATTAAAACGAAAGTAAAATATTAAAACGATAAAACAATTTCCGATTTCAAATCAAAAGCACAGAATAATGAAACAGAAAAAAAAATCCACTTATCTGCCAGACATTTAAAAATGCTTGCCATTCCCGAAAAAGAAACCGGGAAGTCGTCACTCTAATGCCAGGAACAAAGGGATGGAACGATGAATATCGAATTGATAGAGGTAGGATCGTCATGTACTTTTTTTTTTCGGACGAAAAACTGTTCAAAAGGGGGTTCACAGGGTCACCATTTATGGAGAAATTAGACGTATTTTTATTCCATATTTTATTGTTGGTTCCACTCACCACACCTACTTCACATGTTACACCACGCACGAGACTCGACTCTGTCTGCCAGAACAGATTCTCAAACCGAATCTAAAGGGGGTTACCATAATCTCCGCGGCGCCATAGTTGGGTTTACCACAATATCATGGTTTTTTTCATAGAAATATAACTGTGTTTATGTGAACTAATTAAAAATTATCATATGTTTAGGAAAATCCATCTATTTAATATAGCTGCAAATGCTTTGCAACTTATACTAAAAAAATTGCACAATTTTTTATGAATATTTTTATTTCTCTCATTCATAAAGAATTAACTTTTGCTTTAGTTCAAAATTTTGCATGCCATTGCTTGGTTACTAACTAAAGATTCTTACTGTAACTTTTATATAACAGGTATTTTTAATTACATTTGGAAAGTTACTAATTGAGGTCATACATCATAGTTTAATTGCTATGCCTTTGCTTTTGTCTAAGGTTAGCAGAGGTCCTATGATATACTTCAAAACAAAAAGTTAAATATTGTTTTAAAATTTGAAAATATGTGTGCGAAACAAATGGATGTGTACCTCTCTTAAAAATGATAACCAATCATAATAGAATGGTGTGGGGAGTACATGACAAGACCTAATTCCATAATTTGTTCAAAAAGTTCATTAAAACCCTCTTTTTTACTGTTCTGTATATAAGAATAATTAAACCAGTAGTTTGTAAAAGACATTTACAGAACATTTTTAACTAAATGTTTATATGGAAACCAGTGGCGAATCCAGGATTTGGGTCGGGGGGGGGGGTGAGGTATAAAAAGTTTTGTATCGTCGTGACGAATGTCAAATCTTATGGCTTATGTAAACCAAAACACTAACTTTACAGACTTTACTCACCTAACAATAAGAATCTTAAAGAACACTACAATACTTTTGGTAATTTAACAAAAAACACAATGAAATAAACTAGAAAAACATGCTTTGACCATGTCAATGCTGCAAATATGAGTGGAATGACTACAAAAATGAGAACTTTCGAGCCTGTCAAAAACCAGGAAGAAATGTTTTCCCTTTCTTTAAAGGGAGATTAAGAAAAAACAGCTGTAGTGATTTTAGATAAAATAAAGAATTCTGGTCTAGCTCTGAGGGGGGGGACCTGCAGCCCGATAGCCCCCCCCCTGGATTTGCCACTGATGGAAACAAAACCAATTGTTTAAAAAAAATCTGTGTGAGCTATGTCCTTTACTATGTTGCAGAAAAATTTTCTCTAATTAAATAATTTATTTTGCAGGTTTCGGGAGATTAAAGGCTTCATTAGGCAATCAAGGAAAACTAAAACCATTTTATTAAATTATTTATTTAGAAGTTTATTTGTGAAAAATATCTTGAAATATTTCAGTTCAGAATTGCATTTATTATATATTGCATTGAAACAAAAATAAATGTATAAAAAGCAGTGAGATTTAGTATTTTATTTGTGATATGTGTTTACTAGTGTGTGTTTACTAGTCAGGAATGGTTGTATATAAAAACTTATAGGTTTAAAAATAGAGAAATGTTATATTAATTGTAAGTGAGAATTTTATGTGATATTTTTATATGAATTTTACCAAAATATAACTGTAGGTATTTTATACAGAAGCATCAGTTTTATTTGTAAATAATTAAAGATTTTGCTTTTGAAAAGAGTCTAAAATGCACATTTGCCATGTATGCAAATATTAGAAAAACAAATAATGAGATTTTATTATTGGAAAATTTGTTTCTGCATGTGCATGAGTATAGCAGAAAGAAATTTACACAGGAAGTGGCTATCTTTTATAATATATTTGATTACCAAGTGAGATTTTTTTTGGCGGGGGGTAACTTTTATGTGTTTATTTGTGATTTTAGAAGTCAGTTTTTTATGTGTGCAATGTATTTCAATAAATTCAGACACTTTGTTAATTTTAAGTATAAAATTTACAGATAAATATGTGTAATATTTTTATGAATGTCAAAAATTTTGCTTGGGGTGTGTAATCAAGAGAGTTTTAAGTAACATCTTTTTTACTTCTTTATGTTTCACCTTTATTTAAAACTGCCTTTACACCAATAACATTTACACACTCTAGTTTGTTACATTTTGCTTCCATGTAAATATAGTATAATTTTAAATTTAATTGTAACTGTGAAGATTCCAGAACAGCGGCTAAAATCGGCCCCGCCAAATTAGCCACCTGGATCTGTCGGCAAAACTCCACAAGAGAATTCGTGCAAAGAGCTTCTTTTCACTCCATATCTAGTGACACTTGGCACACAAAGCCTTTTCGGAAACTCCCAATTAAGAAGGAGTGATGGATGTCCGTTCTCAGTTGAACTGAGACGCGACGGTCCATAAAAGAGACCGCTAATAGCCAAGACTGTCACTGGATATAAATCAACCGCCTGGTGAAAGGAAGACCTCATTGGTGGACCTCACGAATTGCGGCGGAAAACTTCACTTGTTGGGCGGACCTCGTCCCTAGAAAAACGAAGATTTAAGCGGCGGCGGGAGAGAAGGAGAGTTGATTGTGATCGGTGATCATTTTTTTTGATCGGTTCCCGATCTTAGCATTCGTTTTTGGAGTGCTGGATCTTCGGATCGGTTGTAGAAGAACTGAGTCCCTTGCGGCCAGTTGTGAAGCAGAGTTCAGAAGCTGTACGCTTCGCTTTAACTGTTTGAGGAGAGCATAGCTCTCGGATCTGAACTGTTCGAGTTTATTCGAGATGAGCGGATGCTCATGAACTTTCAATTATTGAACATTCAATAGATTTCAGTAGAGCCGTTGCTCTAAGTGACTGGTATTTCTACCTGCAGAGGCGGTCTCAAACACCATCCAGCAAATTTACTCACGTCTGTAATATTCTGTATATAACTTATTATTTATTCTGTAATCTATAATAATCAAGATACCTCGAGTAACTTTAAAATAAAATTATTAGAATTAATCCTAGTCTAGCTGTTGACTCACGCTACCCGTGGTCTCACGACGTCACATTTAAGTATATTCTTTCTCTTCAAATTTATTTTAAGCTTTTAACCCATGTGCAGTTCTGATTTCTCATAAATATAATAAGTTTTTATTCTGTAATTTATCATCAGTTCGATTCTTTTTCAGTAAGCTTTTTTCATCTTGGTTGTTATTGTAGGAAGTGTAATACTTGGTTGTACTACAGTGAATTAGTGTAAAAATGTATTTTTATGTTGTAATAAAAGTATAAAAATACTGTGCTGCTGTTATTTGTTACTTGAGTTATTATCTATAAATTAGTATCTTATGTGCAGTATTATTTGTAATAATAAATGGAATAAAAAAACTTATATTCATTTATAAAAGCATAAGTTTTTGATTAGAGCAATTAATTTCTTATGATTTGTTAAAGAATAAAGATTTGAAGTAATATTTTGGCAGTTTCTCTTGTTTAAATCTTTGCAAAAATATATATTATTAGGTACGTATAATTGTATTATTTTTATATTTATGCTCCAACATCTTATTCTGGTACTCATGCAAAGAGCACTAATTAGTTATTGAAGTTTTGAGCAAAGATCATTATAACCTTTACTGTTAATATAATTTAACTTGTAGTAGAGTAGTAGTGCAAAGAGTAGTTTTAATGTTTCTTAGAATTCTTATGCAGTTTTAGAAACAAAGTATTTTGTTAAAAAATTTCCAGTATTCTTTTACATATAAGAAATGTAATATACTGTTTCAATAGATTTTTTAGGATATTCATTCCATTTTTTAAAAATTAAATTTCATAAAAAAATTTTTTCATTTTAAATAACTGGTAAAAGTGTTTTTAATAATGTATATTGTACACATACAGTGATTCTGAGTTGGGAGAAAGCCAAAAAACTAATATAATTAGTAGCCTTAATTCAAGGAAATTTTTTCACGGTTTCTGTAGCCACCCCCCTGTATTATATTTTTTAAGCTGACTCAGTCTGTCAAGACTTTACTAGTCAGTGCAAACTCAAACGCCTTATAATTAATATTTTCTAAAAATTATAATTCGTAAAAGAATAAGTAAAATTCATGCAAATAACTGGTGTGTTGTGTGCTTTAGATGTTCTTAAAGGATAAATGGAAAATAAAGCTGCAATATTAGAGAATATGGTGAAAAATATGTATTTAGAGAAATGCAGATTTAGATAATGCAGTTAAATCTTCAAAAAAAAAACAGATATTGGTCAAGTTTAATGACTTTGTGAAACTCGCTAAATAACTGCAAATTGAATTGAAGACAAAATGCAAATTTTTAAAAAATCTACAGGATATTTAAAGAAAAAATAAAAAGAATTTTTTGCATATTTTATTAAATTAAATTGAAGAAAAAATGCAGTTTTTTTCTGTATTCAAAAAATCTGCAGAATATTTAGAGGGAAATATAATAAGAAAATTTTGCAGATTACATGGAAGAAAAAATGCAGATTTTTTGCTGTCTTACAAAAATTTGCAGAATATTTAGAGAAAAATATAATAAAAAAATTTATGCCAATTAAATTGAAGAAAAAAATGCAGATTTCTTCTGCCTTCAAAAAATCTGAAGAATATTTAAGAGAAAAATCTAAGAAGAAAATTTTCTGCAGATTAAATTGAAGAAAAACTGTAGATTTTTGTCTTCAAAAATCCTGTAGAAATCTTTAAGAAAACCCCCAAAAAAAATTTCTGCAGATTTTTTTTAGCTGGGTTAGATAAAATTATTTATTATAAACCGTGCTATATAGTTTACTGTTTCCATTAAATCTGTTGTGCATTGAATATGCAGGGTATTAAAAGAGCACCCCCCCCCCCCCAATTGTCTCTACTAGTTTTAAAATGCAGAAGTGATGAGAGTGAAGACCGTTATGTTGGTAAAAAGATTTACAAGGATAAAATAATAAGCGGCATTTTACTACCCTAAGGATATTTATTCATAATCTCTTTATAAGGTACTAAATCTTCTTCTCAATATTGCTTTAAAAATGTTTTCTTTAAACGTCCAGAAATGTTGAATAATTGATATCAATATTAGAAGCTTTAAAAAAAGCGTTTTTTTTAAACGCTCTGAATAAGTTTACAAACTGATCAAAAAGGAGCGAAATGAGTAATGAAAACATTTCCAAAAAAGAGCGTTTTTTCTCAAACGCTCCTTTAACGATAAAATTAATCAACAAAGAGCGAAATCATTGCTTAAAATATTGCTCAAAAAGGAGCATTTCTTTTAACACGCTCCTTTTAATATTAAAAACTAATGGAATAGGAGCGAAATCGTTCAATACAAAAAGAAGCGAAATTCGCTCCGCGGAAGGATTGTAAAACGCTTCGAAAGGACGATGCACTTTCAAGTACGGAAAGGAGCGAATTTCGCTCGTTTGGTTTAAGCGTGTACACCCGAGTACTTTTAGATGTCTACAGATTTTTTGCCCACTACTTTTTGAGGTCAATCACTTCCACTGAGGGACCTGAAACATGTTCAAAACCCTTAGTCTTGGAGGTTTTATCATTTTAACCAATATAAAATTCTCCCACTTTTGACAATAGTTCGAAAATTTGGTATCTAGCCAAACAAGATCGACAATCTGCAGCACAAGGTACGGCCTTTTAATATATTTTGCGTTGCATCCATTATCTAGATTAACCGCCGCCGATCAATCTTGCATTGCGATTTATAATCGTACTTCAAAAGCATTTTTGCGTAAATGGTACAAAATGTTTCAAGAATACACCGAGGATGCGTAAAACATTGCGATGCGGTTTGGAATGCAATTCCACATATCGAGCAAATTCAGGCTTCTTGTCATTTTGTATTTCAAATAGACAGAAAGATAAATTGTGGTTTTTGTTTTATGTGGTTGCGACACATGTTTTCATTAAATTTAAACCAAAAAAAATTGAAATTCTGTAGTTGAAGCGAGGTTTCGGTTTGAAATTAGAAGTATCTACTTTAACTTGACTGAAATATTAAGACAATTTAGTTTGTTACGTCAGAACATTTCCAGATTTCATGCTTTCAAGCTTTTGCCGCAATAAAGATTCGACATTTCGTATTTCACTTCCTATTCGAAAAAAAAATATATATTAAATAGGCGGAAAAAATACAGAGTTTACATTTGTTTTCCTTTTTGATGCCCAGACTGGGTCAACCTCAAGCAGAACTCTGATAAAAACATCCCGATACTTGTCAATCGTATCTTCCACAGAAATTTTAATATGCCAAAACGTTGTCAATTTTTCTGACAAAATTCAGTTGAAGAGGCAAAAAGTTAGCGATTTCTTCGATTCGCAAATGACACGCACAGATTCCGCATATAATCTGGTATTGCTCTTCAAATTTCTCTAAAGCACGAGATCATAAAATCAAAGACTTTTTCTTAGAGCCATCTACATTTTTATTCGTACTTGAACACATCGTGACAAATTCTGCAAAAAAAAATACCCCACCATCTGCGTAGCCAGGACATAATACCCCACATCCCATGAGTGAACAACGTCGCATCGAAGATTTGTTATTTGTATATCAATGTATTTGCCACGCAATGTATTAAACAAATGTTGCATTGTCATTTTCCTAGTTGCATTCTAACTAAGTATTTTAATAATTGTATGTATGAAATCATTTCTTCGAGGAGTGAAAATGTTTAGTTCACCGATATTGAATTGTGATTTTCAATGAAATGGCAACCATGAATTGAACAATCAATAAATTCACATTAACTTTCTATTCAGTTAGATTTCAGGTAAACTTAAGTGAACAGAATCAAAAGCCTGATTGGCGGGATTGAAAGTCTCTTCTGGAATTGTAAATAGGAAAGTGAGAAGATTTAACAGAATTATTCTAGCAGATCTTTCGAGGCATACCTGCCATGCCTTAAGTAAAAATAAACTTTAACGGAGAGATATTAATATTAAAGATTCTAAATGTGAATAACAAATTTATGCACGTCATAAGGAACGAGGTTCGTTAATATTTTTTCGAATTTATATTATTCTAATAAATAAAAATCGAATTATCAGAGATGAAATTTTGGAATACTTTTTATCTCTCCCTCCTTCCGATGCAAATCTTACCAAATAAGACTACAGACAAAGTCAGCGGTGAACATAAATTTTCCTCCCGCAAATGGGAAAACTGCGCCTTCCTTCCGATTGCAGCATCATTATTTTGAATTTTTGCGTTTGATTTCGCCTTTGGCGTCACGTCTCAATTTCTAGCAAGTTCCACTCTTCAAGCAATTTAAAGCCCTTCCGACAACTTTGAAATCCAATTCCATTAGTGTTTCTACCGGATTACTGTTTATAATAGAGATTCAGAAAGCGACCATCTCAAAGAGCTGCGAGATATCCCGAAGATTCTACAGTCAAAATAATTATACTCGTTTGAGTCAAATAACGTCCAATAAACTATCAAGGATGCAAATTACCTGCTGTTGCTGATGATAGAGCAGAATGCCATACAAATGAATCTGGTATCCTACGCTGACGCCTTTTCACGAACAACTTGCTTCCAGTACTGGAATTACGATACAAAATCCTTTTTCCACTTGAAGACTGCTGCATCAAGGATGCAGACCGCATCAGCTTCGATCTCGCATTACAAAGTCGTTTTCAATGAAATAATAGAGCTGAAAAGTAAAAATTTGATTTAATCGATTTGAAAAATAATTAACAAAAGTTTTTATACTCTTATTAGTGTACTATAAAGTAGAACAGAAGTACTTTAAGATTTGAATTTTAAGTCACTTACACGATATTTAATTTTTACCACGTTCGCGGACACTTAGCTTATGTTATTTTCTGGGACACTTAAGCTGATTGAATAGCGTTTCGTCGACAAAACTGTGCTGTGTACGCCGCTTTGCGTTTTAGCTTGTCGCGAACTGGGACGGGAAATCACGCTTTACCGCAGCAAGCAGAGCGGCATATGCCGCTTTGTCCACGAACGTGTTAATAAATGATTAGGAATTTTCTTACGATATTCACTGCAATTTCTTCATCGCGTTTGTTTTCAGCACTTCGAGCTTTTGTTTTCATTTTTCAGATTTTATAAAATTATCTGTTTGTTGTGACGGACCAGTGTGATTATTCAGGAATTCTAGCCTTAAACAGTGAGCCCTATACTCACAGGCATCTTAATATATCAACAGATCCTGAACAAATCTTCTTCACACAAATTCCATTAAATTTCTTTATTCCGGATTATAACAATTATGAGCCTTTTGCTCACACGTCATATCCGGAACGCTTCTAACAAAAAGTAAACAATCTTTGGCGTTTACAGTTGGCAACCCCGCCAAGGCACCAAACACAGTTGGCGCGTCAACATTCCGGGGGGGGGGCCTTGAAATATCAATTTCAACAACAAAATTTAAATGGAAAAAATATTTTTAAAAAATATAAAAACAAATAAAAGAAAACAAAATTACACAAATACAAAACACACTAATTGAAATATCATAGCTCAATAGCAAATTAACACAAACGTGACACTTATTACTTTAACTTATTGCACCATTTCATTCATTTACAGGTAATACACCCCTGTTCTAATTATTCCAGTAGGAGCTCTTAAATATCAACTCTGTCAATACAGCATTTAATAATGTCTGCTACTCTACTTAGACCACATTTACTTGGCTGTAAGTTATCACTCTTCATCAAAACTAAATCATTTAAACCAACCAAGGAATTTAAAGTTCTTTAAGAATTTTCTTTCCTGAGAGAATAATTTCATCTTATTTTGAAGATTACTTAAATAATCTCCTCTTCATTTATATCAAAATTGCTTCTGAACAACACGTTTCATATGGTTCACCATTGAAATTTTACAAACAAAAGTATTCAATAACACTCACATTAATTTACAATCTTTAGGAAAAACAATTGGATTAAATCTATCAAGGTAAATGCTAATATTGATCAACTCTTAAGAAAGAATTTTATATAAATAGATATTTAGTTCTTTTAACTTCCTAAATACTCTTCGATTAACTTATTACCAAATTTAATTTTATTTACTTACTACTGTTTACAAGAATTATTTCTGCCCTTTGTGGACACTTAATTTCAATTTTTTTAACTTTCTTACCTGTGCAAGCTTTATGACATTTCTAGATGTTGCCTATTTCCCAGGAATTCAGGAGCAACATTCTGGTACACGTGATTTTTTTAAATCTAGAAATCTGAAAATAAACTTAATGTTCTGATTAATTTAAGAATGTTGTTAGTCCATGGTAGCAAGTGTCCAAAATTCAGTTTTTGTGCAAACAGTCTTTGAAACAGTCTCACAGTTCTTTGAAACACTCTCCATGAGCAGAGTACGGAATGTCACTAAATAAAACACTTCTTGTTGAAGAACAGTTGATCAATTCCCTTAAAGGCCGCATTCAGATATCTTTTCTCTATTCACTCCTCTGGAGACCAAATTAGTGAGATTTTCTGCCAATAATATTTTTACTTCTTTTGTTATATTTTGAAAAATAGCAACATTTTGTGCAGAATCTAAATTTTCTAGTTTTTTCTTAAAATCCATTAAATTATTTTTCATTTCATCTTGAAATAATTCGGATCTTCTTATTGCTTTTGTAGCTTCAGAATCAATTAAAGCTACAGTTCTTCTCTTTTCCTTAGCAATTGTTTCTTCGGAAAAAATAATAAAATGCCCAAAAGGGCTCGAACCTTTCAAGTCAGTTTTACCACAAAATTCTGGTGACATTACCATTTCACCAGGTCCCCGACAGAAATTCCAATAGACTCGACCCGGACAGGATCAGGACACACCTCTCCATCCTTGAACACCTTTGGGATTTGGAAGTGGAGTTCTTCTTCTTTAAAACTGACTTCATGAACCTTTGAGTTGGAATCTTTAGCTTGAGAAACATTTGCAAATTTCTTTTCCGTAAACTCAGTACTCGGTTTAATAGTTTTTCCTTTTTGGTGGTAAACTTCCGTAACTGCAAATTTTGTAGTCTCCTCATTTTCTTTTATCTTGAGGCCAACTTCATAAATATGCTCTCCAGGTTCAGCATAAGAAAGCATGCGATCTAAATTTACACCGCATTCATGTTCATTTTCGATTCTGTCAGCAAATGTTCTTTGTCTTATCTGAGAAGGAATTGTGTCATCATGAGTTTCAAATTCCGGTTCCGAGTCTTTATCCTTAAACACAGAACACCAAAGATATTTTGGAGAAGCATTTACAGGTGACACCTTCTCTAACTTCAGTTCTAGATTCCCTTTTAAATCGTGATGGTTTTCTTCTGTCATTTTTTCAAAATTACTGTGTTCATTTAGCAACAAACAATTCTTCAGAGTCTGGGTGCAAGATAGTTTCCCAGAAATGACGTAGCCGAACACAGTGTCTTGTAAGATCAAGGAATCATTTATCTTGATCTTGTTACATTTTAGAATTTAAAAAATGGTTCTATTCCTAATAATAACTGAACCTTGCCTGGCTTAAAAAATTCTTTATCTGCTAATTTAACATTTTGTGGCAGTTCCAAATTTGTAATGTCTAAAGTCTTCGATGGAGTTCTGTCTATAATATTTGAAACTACAAGGAATTCTATTTTGCCTTTTGTCGTGAGGTTACTTTTTAACACTTACAATTTTTACTTTTGCTAGGAGGATAACACATTAAGTAGGTAAAATATTGCATTGTGGGATGAATAAAATGCAATAACCCTAGAAACTTAATTATAACCAAAGCCTTAGATTCGCATGGATGTGTCACACTTGTGAAGTAACCACATAAATCAGTAATTGTAAATAAAAATAATGAATTTATTAAACAACTATGGATATGTTAAACAATACAGCTACTGCACACTTTTAAGAAAATTCTAAATTAATCAAATATGTTTTACTCACTCAAAAAAAAAATAAATTTAATCTCAAACTTCGAAATTTTAGCGCATGTTACGAATTAATTAATCTAGTATGTTTTTTACACATTTTGAGGAAATTGTTAAAACCTTAGAGTTATTCTACTCTAAACAAAATATTTAATCCAGTATGTTATTACACCCGTTTTTTTTTTTTTTTTTTGAAATTGTCATACATCCGACCACACAAGAAAACGGTGGGCGCCCATGCCGCAAAACAAAAAGACAAAGTTTCAAATAATAACGTTATTCAACTGAGACGTGAGGCGGATTCCTCCCCTTAGTGTCCATTCCCAAATTTACATTCAATAATCTTAACATTATCCCTTTCCCTTATTTCTAAATTTAAGCAAAAGTTTACATTAACATGTTACCGCACCGTCACCAATTGCATACATCTGTAATACACATCTCACGCCCCAGATTGAACTGTCCACACATTACACATCAAAGAATAAAATTTGAACAAAACAAGCCAAACACATGACAACATTACTAAAATTCTGGATTACATATTTATCTTGCAATTATCTAGCTTATCAAAACATTACACCTCCAATCTTTCCTTCATTCTCTCAAAAAAAAAAACCAATATCATCGAATTAAATGTTAATTTTTTTACACTCCACCCCGAGAATATATCCCAATAGTTCAGTGCGTCTTGCGGCAACTTCAAAACTTGAGCATTTAAGAGTTCAAATGAGGTAAAGGCATAGTTCATGCTCAATGAATTATTTTTCCTCAATCTTGACTTAAGAAACAAAGTAATGAAGGAAAACATGCACGTAAGACTTATCTTTTTGGTCGGCTGACTACTTCACGGCCCTTCATCTCTCATCCGGTCAGGATTCCGATCAACAGTAGATCTTGTATGCCCAAAAGTTGGACACGCGTCTGGAGGCAGATTCCGTTGGCTCTACCATGGATTGACGTGGCCGCATGCCAAAAGAATAAGGAGATTATCTTCGAAAAAAACGTGCTCCTCTCACGCCTGCATCACTCCTCAGTCCCCTGTCTCATTCCGGGAATCGTTGGCGAAGGGGTAGCTTCGATGTTAACAGATTGACACCCCTCCTTCAGCCCTTCAAAAAAAACGAGGCAGCCGCAATGGCATTCTGCCGAAACAGATCCAATTGACTCCTGACGTCCGGTGGGACGAAACTTCAGCCTCAGGAACCCCCCAAAAAAGCCCCGATCTTATTCGCGCGCTCCCTTAAGTAGGAAGGTCGAGCGACGTCATGATGACGAAATCGCTTGACCCCTGATTGGACAAGAGTCCAGCACTGTCCGAAAAAGAAGCGCAACGTCACGATTCTTGTCCCCTTCAACAAGGTTAGCCATCTTGGAAAGCTAAAAGACAGGATGCGAAAAGAACGACTCAAACGTCCCTCTAAACGCTAAAATCGCTATTTAACCCAGTCTTGCTACTGCTTTGATGGAAACGAAGGAATTTGAAAAGAAAAAGCCAGTTACAGAACGCTTTAAATTAAAAAACCCATTTTGCACATATAAAAGTACATAAAAACCAATTTAAAACACACATGCTTTTGCTTAAGTTACATATAAAAATAATTTCAATTGAAACTCAAATAACTTCTCACTTAAAATGTATAAAGCCCTTTCATTGACACATGAACAAAAGGTAAAACAAGAAAATTCAAAAAACGCATTAAGCAAATAATGATATTTTATAACAAAAAGGCTAATACATTTGACACTCCATTAAAAAAAAAAACTAAAAATATAAAGCCAATTCCTTTGACATATGAATCAGAGAAAAATAAAAACTAAAAGGCTAATTCATTTGACACTCCATTAAAAAAAGAACACACTCAAAATATAAAGCCAATTCATTTGACATATGAATCAGAGAAGAATAAAAACTAGTCATGTCATTTTCAAAAGTTCTTTAAACCCACCCAATAGAGTTCATGTCAAAATTTGAAAGTTCTCTTCACATGCCTCTGAGTGGATTTAGAGCGAGCAAATAAAAAAAATATAAATTGACATACCAAAGACTTTTAGTGAATTCTTTTTGTAATTAAAAATATATAAAATGTGATTTACAAAAACTTCCCTAAAAAATATAGCATCACTACACTTTGAAACTATTTTCTGAATTTGAAATTATTGTTTTTAATTTTGATTTTATTGTGCGAACAGTTCCATTAATTCCAGAGACCGGGGCATTTGCTTTTTCTTTTTTCAATCTCAAAACATTCGCACATTCAGAGGTCATTAAATTCACTTGACTTGCCGTGTCTAGAATAGTGATGTGTCGTTCACACCGGAACGAATCCGCGGATCCGACTCCTCAAAAGGAACGACCGGATCCGATTCCAACCAAAAGGAACGAATCCGCCGAATCCTCGGAATCGGATTCGTGATGAATCCACGGAATCGGATCTGTGAATTCTTGGATTCGGATTTATGAATCCGCGGAATCGGATTTGCTGATTCCGCGGCATCATGATTCCGATTCAGAATCGCTGATTCGGATATATAATCATAGAAGAGTATTCATTTCCTTCTGGAATGAACGATATATCATTTGGGGTCATGAATGCAGATAAATTTCTTCGCGTGGAGCAGGAGATGCAAAGATTCGGTTGATTTGAATGAATGCAATCGATTACGCTGTGCATACAGATCGATTTCTGACGTTGTTTACAAAGGAACCAGTAGAATGGTTGGTTTGACCAATGATTCTTTTGATATTGCTTGAGAAGTAACAGAGTTGCTAGTGAAAAAAAGATGCAAGTAGAAAGAATTCATAATAATTATTATTAAAAATAATTATAATTTTTTGTTCTTGACTCAAGATTTCAATATCAAAAATAGTTTCATTAGTTGAATCTCGGTACATTGAAATTAATAAGTTTATATAAGTTTATATAAAAGTTTAAATATAAAATAAATATAAGTTTAAATATAAGTTTAAGGTAAGTCAAAAAATAGGCACGCTTTTTTAAAATTATTAAGAAATAATATTTTTCCATTTGAGTAATTTAAAGAATTACTCACATACGTCGAATACATTATGTCGAATTTTTTTATATATACCTTTTGGTTTTGAACACTTCATTTAAGTATGCCATCCTTAAACTTATATATAAGTATAGGAGAACTAATAAGTTAGAATAGGAATTATTTAAAATCTATCTAATAATAAATCAGGTTTGAAAATAAAGAGTAAAATAAAATAAAATGCTGAATATATATTATAAAATAACTTTATAAAGAAAATATACGAAATTAAAATTTTCAAAACTTTGTCTTGCAACGACAAGGCCTGCCCGCGACTCGAACCCATGTCAGCAGGGTTCGACGAAACATGGCGTTCTCCCGACCAAGCCATGTATGCACATTACTTGTTTTGCATATTTAAATGACATCTATAGTTTGCTCAAAATTTAAAAGCAATTAATTCAACTGACAGGAGTTTACTTTAAAAGTTACATTTTGTTAATATAGTCAATAACAGATTTTAACAGCAGTGGATCTTTGATAACTGCAAAGAGTTGTTTTATATTCCTTGATGACGATTAAAAGATTTTTTTACCGTACGGAGCTCATTAGAATTGGGTGAGATTATATTTAATTAGAAAGAAATCTGAGCTGAAATTTCATTAGTGAACGCTTCAGTAAATATATTGTTTCCAACAAATTAAATGACATTCATCGGAAGTCACAACCAGATAATAGAAATCAAAAGCGTTTCAAAATACTGAAGGTTCCAGCAAAGTTTCGTTAAATTCACTAACGGCATTTTAAATAATTAACAGATATGTTAATTTAAAAATAATTAGTAAGTAAAATTAATTAGTAAAATTATCATCAATATAATTAATTATCTAATTATGATTATTAATCAAAATTATTCATTAAAATTAATATCAATATAATTAATTATCTAATTATGATTATTAATCAAAATTATTCATTAAAATTAATATCAATATAATTAATTATCTAATGAAAATTATAATTTCATTGATTATGATTCATATTTATATTAAAATACAAGTTCAATAATAAAGATTATTACAACTAGGGGGCTCTGCCCCCTGCTCGCTTCGCTCGCTACATGAAGACACTGGGTGTCCTAGCACAGTTGTTATAAAATCTTTATATATATATAACACCCCCTGCTCGCTCCGCTCACCGACACCAAAGAATCACGTGATTCTTTCGGGATCACTATGTGAAAACAGCTCGCTTCACACGCTTGCCGTAGTTATCCGTTTATGCTAGTATTAGGAAATTATAAGTACATTAATAAATAAAAGTAAATTTAAATTATTTGAAATTGCACGAACTCCTAAAATTAATTTTTCATCAGTTTCTACAATTAAAATCTTCTGGTAGCACAGATATATATGTAAATGCTAGAAAGAAATTTGAAAGGTAATATTTATCAACCAAAGATGATTAAAAATCAAAATTATTTTCATCAATCAGAAATTTAAAACTTCTTGGCATACACTTTTGAGTATTTATTCAAAAGTTTATTTCAACATAACTTCATTCCACTAAAATTTTAAGTTTAAAACTGATAAGATAGCCTTTTCCAAATCTTCAAAATAAATTTTTAAAAATTGCTTTTTCCACCAAAATTTCAAATATGCCCTCTTTGCAATGGAGTGTAATTCAGAAAAGCTTTCCCACATGTATACATGCTTATTTCAACAATTATTTAGTCAAGAAAAATATAGTGTGTTTCTCAGTGCAGTTATTTGTGTTTTAAATCTCAGAAAATTCTTGATTGTATCTTGTCGTAGAAAGATGTAAACCATCTTGGAACCTTTTAGCTAAAAAAGGACAGTTTAAAGAAAATAGTGGCTTGAAACATGTTCATATTAACTATTCAAATTTAAAACCCATAATAATTATTTACTTTTAGCCTTTTATAATTGATAAGATAGCTTTTTTCTCAAAAATTTCAAAAATCCTTGCTTTTTTAAGCAAAATTTTAAATATGCACTCTTTTTTATGAAATATCACACAGAAAAGCAAAAAGTATGCAACATTATCATTCACCATTAGCAGCATGTGGTAATTCTCTTCCAGTGAAAATATATATGTGCTAAAACAGTCCGTACAAACACGGTGGGGAAAAAATCTAATCTCTCTCTATATATACGATGCAAACAGTATGCAACTTTAATCATTCTCCGAGAGCAGTGTGCAAGAGAACTTTTCTGATGTATAATTAGTTTTCTGGTCTTTATTCTGTAATTTTTATTTTTTCACATAGTAAATAGTGCACACAATTAGTATCACAAAAAAAGACTATGGCTCCCTAAGCCTATCGTCGGCTTTCTGGCCGATCTTCGCTGAAATCTTTCATCCAGGGATTCCCTTGCACGCTGCTCTCTTCTACGCAAATTTTATTCAAAACTTCGCAAAGAGTTAATTTTAAATAAATAAATTCGAAAAAGAGTAACGACTTCTCCTGTAATCCGTAAGCGATTAGCTCGGTTAGCGAAATTCTTGGCGTCAGGGTTGAGATTGGTAAACAAACTGATCGTTGCCAACGGGGAGAAAGAAATAAAGGTCATTTTTTTGCGCCACGCATAAGCGTTTTATATAATATAGATAGATTATTATGGACAATAAATCCATTTACGTTTCGGAGATTTCCATTTCCGGATCCGCATCCGGACTCGGATCCGTGGATCCGACTCCACGAAAGGAACGAACCTGACACATCACTAGTCTAGAATCGTCCGAAACATCTTTTTACGGCCATCGTAGCCTTCTACATAAACAGTTGCAAACAATCAATGATTTTAAAATTTTTTATAGAATTATTATTTAAAAAAGAAAGCAGAATTAAAAGTGGACAAGAAAAAAATTTTTTATGCAAAAATTAAAAACATTAAAAGAATTTAATTGAAAAAAGAAATGAAATTAGAAAAATTACGACAATGTTTAAGATGCGCGCCATTGCAGCAGCATAACAAAAAACAGAGAACAATAGACAGATATACCAATAAAGCCTAAATTAAAAAAAGAAAGTTATACAAACAATCCTATAGTATTTGAAGTAAACGAAATTCATACAACAAAAACAAGGAATCCATTCTAGTTCACTTTTTCAAGGGCTAGAAACTATTCGAAATGGATTCAAAATATTTAAGGAGTTTTCTGTAGAAGCAGGCCTATCTTTCAAACTTGCAGCAAGCTTGTTGCGTCAAACTGGTTGCAAACTATAGCAAAAACAGAGAACGAAGACAACCTCGGATTCGAACCCCCGA
Organism: Araneus ventricosus; assembly: GCA_013235015.1. NCBI lineage: Eukaryota > Metazoa > Arthropoda > Arachnida > Araneae > Araneidae > Araneus > Araneus ventricosus. Next base: position 2,115,723 of record BGPR01000028.1, on the reverse strand, counting down.
CAACCAACTTCATAGCCAGGCGCTTTAGCCACTCCGCAAACGGAAATCTGAGAGGGGAAGATGGATTGCGCTAATAGATCGGTGCATCTAAACGTTTTATTTTAAATTGTTTTCTTGATTTCATTAATTTTTTTAAATTTTGAGTTGAGAATATGATTTGAAGAGAGAGCGATTTTCGCTAATTACTATGTTTTGCTGGTAGAATAAATTATAAAATTAGGGTTCAATAGTAATTACTTTTAAAAATATGGGACAAAATGTAAGTTATTATTTTTGAACAAACATTGTCTGTTTTTCAGGTTTAATTTTGTTTATGAACGTTAAAATTTCAACATTAAGAAAAAGACGACATATAGTTTTCTTTAAAGTGCGAGAGAGTTCAAGATAGAGTTCGAAGGCAAGCGCAATAACCACCATACCGGACGGGGCTAGACATGATAGGACAGGTGGTTCATGAAAAGCTATCCTATGTAAACCTTGCGGCAATGGTTTCCGAAACGGTTTGCGAGGAAATGCTTTCGCGGACAGCCTATGGAAAGTGAAATGGCAACCTTTCCGCAACCTTCTTTGCTTTCTGGGTTATAATTGAATCCACATACATGAAAAGCTAGCTGCGACTTTTTTTTTTTCTTTGAAGAGAAAAAAGGGAGGATCTACTTACCTCATGCTTTGGCTACCGAAAAAACTTCGCCTAGACCAAAATCCTTGTCTAGTCGACGTATTATAGTAGATAGCTGTACCTATATAACTTCGCCATCGTATACGTCCCATCGTAAGATCCCTTTATCAACAATAACGAATCCATATACACTTGAGGAGACATTAATTTCCAAAAGCTTCCAATGAAATTTTATCAACTTTATTTCATTGGCTGTAGAATACAGACTTCACAGGTGTTAAGGACCTCAGATGTATGAGCAGTGAAGGATTTTGACAGTATGACCCACTGACGCAAAACTGTTTTGAAGTCCCTTCTCGTACCTAATGTAAATTTGTCGTAAGTTTCGCAATGCGATGTACATCGAACAGATTTTGAGGCCTGCAAGGCCTTGAGGCACGAGGCGAGCGCCTCTAACACCTGTGCGAAAAACCGCCACTGGTGTGGAGGTCGAAGCAAAAACACTACAATTATGTTTATGCTTCAATGTTGTTGGCTAAGGCCCTAAGAAGATAGAGTTCCCAATCTAGAGCATTCTTTTATTCCCCTGGACAGCGTGCTTGCACGAATTGAAACGAAAATGAAAGAAATTGAAAATGCCAAGTCAACATGAAGAAAGTCCAAATGAAAGTGGGACAGTATTCAAGCTAAGAAAAGATTATCTCGATAATGACTGGAAGAAAATCAGCAGCATTTAAATAAAACAGCCGGCAATATGGCATTTCAAATTCGTCCCTACACAGAGTTTTTTTTATAACGAAACAAAATAATAAAATATTGGTATAAGGAGATCCCTTTCATAGATCTGGGGCAGATGAGAAAAAATCAGTTGTGAAGAGAGGAAAAAGCATCATGACCAGCAAACTTAAGAGTCGTGACTCCAGGCTTAATCGTGAACCCTCTAAAACTTCACGATGTACAAAATTACTGACGATGCATTTTGGACCGAATTCAATGTATCGACAAATAGGTTTTCAACAGAAACATCATACAATCAGAAGCTCAAGGACAGGAAGAATCGGAAGAAAATCCTCAAGAAGACACAGATAAAATTTTGTGCGACTTGGAGAAAATGTAGCTATGAGAATCCGAATTTTTTTTTTATGATTGAATCTATTTTTATGGCAAAAAATATATATCTCCTTATATTATAATAATATTTTGCGAAAAGTATTATGTCTCGTATTTTCTATAGAATTTGGCTTATTTATTTAGATTTCAGATTGTTGCAAAACTGGCCATCTCCGAAACAAAACCTTAAATACCCGCCTTCTTCATGTCTCATTTCCATAAATTGCATACTGAATCAAACTGCCCAAATGTCTCGAATGCCATGCAGTCTTTTTTTTAAATCTCACTTTGGCTAGATGCGACAGAAAATTCACTTTTCTGAAGAATTTTCTGTTTTGGAGATGGACATTTTTGCAGCTAGCTACACGACTCATATATAGTAGGGGAGACCGGGACTGGTTGGCTCCGATTTTGGTTGCGAATTATCTTAATTTGTTTGGTAATGATTAGACAGCTAATCTGTGTTACACTATATTCCTACATCCTTTGGCTAAACTGGTTACGAATTTGATTAAAAAATGAAAGAACAGTATTCAGTTGATTGAGCTAACTACACCAGTCCCAACATGCCTCGGGGCCGGGATACGTTGGCACCACACCCGGGGCAGGTTGGCACTATATATTTGCACTTCATTTTTTATTTATAAACTTTTATTTAACCAAGTTACAAAGAATTGAGTTTGACTTGAAATTGCAAAATTCTTTTTCGATTTAGGAATATTTAACCATGGTACAAAGAACTGAGGTTGACTTTCAAATCACAAAAACTTTTCTGTCTCTTTGTCGCCCGAATGTTCAAAGGAGGAGGCAGAACCATTTTTAAATCAGCTCTTTCGGCAACCGAAATTTCAGCTATATTTGAAAAAATAAATGCATTCGGCATTTTAGAACCTTTCCTGAGAAAGCTCACCTTCCATTTGTCGGGGCTCTTTTGATTCAAAACTTTGGCCACGAAAATTTTTGAAATTCTCTTGACTTCATTTAACAGTTTGACTAACACAAAATCATTGACCTCCGTATCTTTTTCCAAATTCAAATAATCTAGGTCCTCAATCGAATCCCATTTGACATAGAAATAGTCGTCATCGTCGAGAGGCACCCAGTCTTCTTCACTCTCAGAAAGCAAGATTTGTCTCCTGACTTTCATTCTCAATTTCTGCGTTTGTCCTTTTGCTACTTTCTTGTTCTTTGACTTCCCTTCTTTATTTTCTTGACATTTTCTTTGTGTAAAACTTGTCTTTTAGCTTTCACAGTTGTTTTTAATTTTTTTTTTATCACAACTTCTTCTCTTTCCGCCTGAAGTACTGAAGAAGTTGGTAGTAGCGCTTTAGGGAGTGCAAAGGTATCCCATACTTTTCAGCAACCTTTGAATATGACAGTTCTTTATGTGAAACCACTTTTACTGCTTCAGCAATGACGTCCTGGCGGGGGGTGGGGGTCAAAACTCGGTCTGTCGTCCTTTTTCTGTTTCTAACCATGATTCTGAAAAAAAAATATTAGATTTGAATGTAGTAGTAGTAGAGACCCACATCGACCCAGCCTACCCTAAAGGGTATAAGGCCTTTAACAAGTCGGTGAGAAAACGTGTTGTGTGCAAGAGAAACCCGAGGAAATTCTCTGAATGTAAGGATGAAGTACTAATCATTAACTCGAGAGGCCCTACCATAAGAACCTTGTAATCTATAGATTTAGGATCAAACTACATCACAGCTGCATTCCTGGACTAGGTCGATCTATGCCCCAGATCCAAACGTCATTTAAGAACATACCATCGTATAAAATCAAACACACATCAACAAAAAAAATAATCAAACACTTACCAAAACGCACACACAAAAAAATGAATGCAAATTCCCACACAAGGGATGAATAATTATAATGTATTATTCGTGAAAATAACTACGAATCTGGTAACAATCCAAAGTATCATCTACACACCAAGCAGAGAGACCGTTGTTTATCAGCCTATCTGATCTGGTAGTCATACTACATAAAATCACAACATCATGTCCCAACCCAAGGTTCCTGTATTAAGATAAAACTTTTATGTACAATTCGGTTGGGCCATTAGTCCACCGTCTACAATGATAAAAATCTTCAACAGACTTCAGTAATAAAATTAATATTACGCACCAATAAAATCTATAAAAACAATAAGATCAGCAGCAATAAAATCAATTTAGACATGTATGAAACAATTTCCCAAACACAAAGCCAATCTGCTCCGCTGGTACCAACATGCCCTATCACGATATTTTGATTTCGATTCAAATGTTTTTCCAAAAATAATTATCTAATTAAAGGAGGCAGTTGCGAATCCAGGGGTACTATGGGGCTGCAGCGGCCCCCCAGAGCTAAACCAGAATTCTTGATTTTATTTAAAATCACTACAACTGTTTGTTATTAATCTCCCTTTTTTTAAAAAAAATAATAAAAACGTGACAACATTGCTTTCTGGTTCGAAAATTTTCCTACTTTTGTAGACATTCCACTTGTACTTGTAGCGTTGACGAGGTCGAAGACATTTTTTGCCTAGTTACTTCATTGCATTTTTTATTAAATTATCGAAAGTATTGTATTGTTCTTTATGAATCTTATTGTCAGGTGAGTAAAGTCTGTAAGTTGGTCGTTGGTTTACATAAGCCATGAAGTTTGACATTCGTCACGACGATATAAAATTTTTATGATCTCCGCCCCCCCCCCCCCCGACCCAAATCCTGGATTCGCCACTGAAAGGACGTATTCTCACAGATGTGTCCTTAAACATCATAATACTAAATGTAAGAAGCAAATAATCATCATTACCAATAATGTCTACTCTAGAAGAAAGTCAAGTGAGAGGTAAATACTTACTTTACAAAGCAAACCAGCGGGAGTGGCCTCCCCTAAACTTTCTCGTATGCTTTCCCAAAAAGGTGCTGTTTCCCCTCCCACCGCGTGGATAAATTAGAAGACCACATACCAAATTTCAATTATCTAATGTAAGTTACTAAAAGATTTGCACACATCTAAGCAGCCTTTTAGCTTGCCAGCAATATCTCCGATCTGATTGTTACAAATTTACTACCGATAGTTGTAGTTGAAAATATCATGCACATTGGCAGAGTGCTTAAGAAATTAAAAAAGCATGAAAAACAGAACTGATGAATCAATTGACACTAATTTTGGTTTGTTACTTTGTAACTTTACTTTTAACAACTACTCTTGTTCTGTCAGAGTAAAAACATTTCAAAATCCACTCAGAAAAAAATGCATTACGAAATATACAAAATAAAACTAACCGCAATCAAATATGCAACTCTTGAAAATGTTTCGGCGTGAAAGAAAAATTAAAAGAAAACACTCCATAATTAATTCACTTTTATTCGAGAAGAATTTGGCGGTGAGCCAAGATGACCGTATTACGGGAACTGAGGTAAGCAGTACGCATGCGTGTAGAGATGACGGATTCTCTTCAAAAGTAAATTATACGGACCGACAGACAGTCAACCTTTTGACGGATTTGGCCCAAAATTTTATACGGACCTACATTCATGACGATAAAACTGTGTAGCAAATTTTATCCATCTGACTTTTCAAGTTTTTGAGTTATAGCGTTCGCATGACCTCGAACATGCAGACAGACAGACTTCCCGTTGACGGATTTTGTCCAAAAGTTGATAGAAACCTACAAATTATGTTTAAAGACCACATACCAAATTTCATCCCCGTAGCTCTAATAGTTTTCGAGTTATCGTGTTCACAGACACACACACAGACAGACATAATTCCAAAATAGTGTTTTTCGGAATCAGGGAGGTCTAAAACGTGGAGATTCGTCAAAATCTCGAGTTCGAATTTTTTGACGATTACAATACTTTCTCTTTGTATACTTCGTATACGAGAAAGTAAAAACACAATTTAATCTCTAGCGTTTGTGGATTCAGTTGAAACTGGCTTAAAATTTGTGAGCGCATTCTAATCCGACTTTTACTGTCATCTAGCAGCTTTTGTTTGCGCTATGAGCCGAGTGCCAACTAGCCCCGGTCTCCCCTATTTATAAAAGAAAATTTATTCCAATGCGTTTAAATTTCGTAACTTTCAGAGTAAGCTATACCAATGATGTAGTCGTGAATTAAGCAATACCTGTACACTCTAACTTGGGTGAGGTTAAATGGATGATAGGGAAGGTAAGCAGGAAATCACTTTATAATAATATATATTTAAAATGCATAGATGTTTTATCCAAGAAATAAGAAATAATAAAATGCCAGCAATGTATATTTTTCAATTATTATTTTATTTTTGATTAAGCATTAACATAATGAGTACTATAGTTCAAAACATAAATATCTTAAAGAATGTTTTTTTAAAAATTTATGTTCATTTTAAGTTATACTAAAATTAAGCAACTTCAACTTGGGGAGGTACTATAGAAAATATCAAGGGGCTCGCCAGTTTATCAATTTGAAATACCAATCATATATTTTCGATGATTGAGATGAAGATTGCATTATTTTAACGAGGTATTTTACAAATTTTTTTTTTTATTTATTTCTCAAAAAAAAAAAAAAAAGGCAGACGGGAACGGCGATAAGGCTCCACTACATTCCTGAGCTATCTATACACAGCTGCGAAATGATGAACTTTAATTATGCATTCCCTATATATACCAGGACACATAATAGGAGAACTGATAGAGTAATAAACTATTCTGAGCATACAGTGGTACTGAATATACAACCGTTCACTACAATGATACTTACAGGCATTGTTTAAAGATGTTTAATTATGGTGACCAACCGTCCTCCTTTTGTAAATTCTGTCCTCTCTTGAAAACTGTGCAATAAACTATGTTACAATTGTTTTTATTGTGCATTTATCTTATTATAATGTATTCTGTATTATTGTTGCAATAAGTAAAAAATCTTTAATTTACAATATTTTTTTCCTCAATTTACTTTCATTGTAAAAAAGTTTGTCACCTTAGAATAATGATAAAAATGTTTTCAAAATATTCATACAAGAATAAATATTTCATCATTAACTGAAAAAAAGGCATAATAAGACATAAACAAGTCTATTGGATTGCTAATACTTTTTTTTCGGGGGGGGGGGAAATGACACCTCATGGTCCAGAATGTAAGATAACAGGGGAATAGGGAGTTTGAAACCGAGGACTGTAAATAGCAGAAGGATCATGTGAGGGACTAACGATTGTAATGTGCCGCCTCTGTTTCCGGGTGGGCACTATCGAACCTGTTCATTCGTGGTTGGTACTTTAAAATTTCCACTTTGAAGTTCTTCAATTTTAAAAAAAATAATTTGAAGTTCATTAAAATCAATTTTATGCCAACGAGTGTTTGTAAGATGAAGCAATGAGCGTAATAAAATTAGTTAATACAGGGTGGTCATAAATTATTGGACCCATTTCAAAAATTAATAAAAAAAACCCCCAACTAATAATGTTACAACTGCGGTTTTTTCTAAAATGAGAGAGCAAATAAAAAGTTTTTTTTCATATAGATGGCGTACCATTACGGCGTTCTAAATTTGCTACAGCGAGAGATTTCCATATGCAATAGCTATTGATCAGCAGAAGCCGATACGCGTTTTTCTGGTTTTCTTTTTTAGTTTTTCTTGAATATCTCGAAAACTATTCAGTTTTCGAACTACAATTGACTTAAAAAATTAAAGAGCATAAAATTCTCTATAAAGGCATGCTTTAATTTTCTTCTAGCTTTAATAGTTTCACAGATAATGACTCTCAAAAATGGGAGATGTCCCATAATTTATGACCAACCTGACCACCATAACGGCACTCTATATTGAGCAGGGCAGAATCGCTATTTTCACTACATTAAGCAGCAGGCTACTCTGATCTACCCTCCATTCGGTCGAGCCCCGACCGCATATAAGCAAACTGTACTTGAATAGAACCATAGGGGATAATGCGCGCTTGTCATTGGCTGCACTTTCCTCCGTGATTACTTTGAAGCGCTGATACGAATCGAAACCGAAACAAACGCCATCTTCTCAAAATGGCTTCGCACTCGAGAAATGTGCGTATGGAAATTAAAAATGAAGTCTTCTTGCCTGTTGAGTTCCAGAATGTTATTGTTGAAAATTCTGATTCAATAATAGTAAGTGTAAGTCCTCAAATCCACATACATCCTTTAATGTAAACGTTCAAGAAAAGGATAGAATGCTATTATAGTATCATTAACAGTTTGATGGGACTTAATGAAACCGTTTACGTTGATTTGAATTTGCAATAAGTGCATTCTCGTTAACTAGGTTTGTCTATATACATAATATTTATTTTAAAAGTTTTGTTCTTGCACATTTCTTATGTTTGTAAATAAAAGCTATATCTTTGCATTCTTATTAAAATTAATACTTTATTTTTAGCTAAGACTTTGTTTTTTATTTACTGTATTTGTGTTTTCAATGATGATTATCAACTATTTATTTGATTTTTTAGGTTTTGATTATTTTTATTATTCGATCATGCCTATCCGTTTTATGACATTAAAAAACTCAGAAGGCAGTTTTTTGTAATTATTTTAATTTGATCTCACTATTTAGGTTCCTTTAAACTTAGAAGATCTAATTTTTTTTTCATGGTTTCAGAATTTATGGAATAGTGCTACAATCCTACAAATCCCCTAACAAATAATAAATATGGTTTATATTTGACATAGGAAATATAAGCATGACCACACGTATACAATAGGGTCCATTGCTTTATTTATTTTGAAATGTGTAAGTTTGAAAGAGATGGATGTTCATTTTATTTCTTTCTCTGACATTTTGTTAGTTTTATTTGTAACTAAGATTGATGAAAATAAATAACTATTTAAATGTTTATTTGTTTGTCTTGTATTCTTATAAATCCATGAACATTTAATTGAACACTATAAAATATTATAGATATATCTATAAATATATTTAAAAATGAAACTGAAAATTAAGCGGGGAAAAATTAGTACCTCACATTCTACACTCGGTGTGTTTGTGTAAACATGTTTTCTTTTTTTTTTTTATAATTGGGCAAGGCAGTAGTATGTTAAAGAAAATGTTACATAACCCATAAATATGCTTTTTACAGTTGAGTGTAAAACACTTTTTCTCTGTTCATTTAAAATACATATACTATCTACAAGAGTTGTTTAGTAAAAGCAAGTATGCAATGTGTTTATGTTGACTAATAATTAAATGAACTAGCACGATGAAAAACTTTTTTACAAATTGCTTTTTAAAGAAAATATATATGTAACATTCTGAATTTTCATGTAATTTATATTTGTTGCACAGATAAAACAAATGGTAATAAAGGTAAAACATATTGCGAGTGCGGTAATAAATAAAAAGAAACCCTAAACTTCATGTTAAAAAGTTGAAATTCTTTTTTAAAAAATTGTTTTTCCTTTTCAATTTAAAAAATTGTGTCTTGCAAGAAGGTACTTGTGTTTATACAAAATAACTAAAAAATGTAAAAATAAATAAAGCATCCAATAAACTAGTGTAAAAAATAATACAAAACTAACTTTGTTCTATACACCATAAAATAATTTAAAGTTACTGTTAATATTTTATGGGGCACTAACCAAGTTAATTTTCTATTATAAATAACAAAATATTTAGTATTTTTCAGCATTCTAACAGTTTTAGAAAAACACGAATATTTTTTCGAATTTACCGAAAACAATGATGAGTTTGGTAGATTGGTGTAAAGTTTAAAGGAATTCTTTAATTTTTACTTTGTGACTTTAATTACTTTCCCTTCTTCATATAGATGGCGCTACCATTTTTGCATAGTTTCATCTTCGATTGCTGTGATTCTGAGATTTTTTTACTCTTTTCAACCTGTGTTTTGTCCTTTTTCAAAATTACTTTTATTTTAAAACATTTTAACTTGTTTTCATCTTATTTTCACCATGGCTCATTGTCAAATGAGTTGAATTTATCGTCAAATTTCGAATTTGTCACACACAGTGTAAAAGCCTTTTATCGGCTAGGAAACTTATGCTATTTCGTTACAATAAAACGTATATTAAGTAAGTGACCATAGATATAATAGTATAATTAAAATAGAAGAGCAAAATCATGAGCGGAGATCCTATAAATGATGAATCTTCGGCATGAGTCGAAAGCAAAACGCTGACACGCCTTTCTTTCAGGACTTGTAATGATTGACAGAGCGATTCGACCAATGATAAGCGCGCATCATCCCCTATGGTTCTACTCAAGTACAGTTTGCTTATATGCGCCCCGAAACATTCCAGCGACGCCGAGGGCGTGGACTTTGACAGGATGGCGACGAAACCGAATCCGTACCGGACGTTATACCAAGAGCGCATGCAAAAACAAATCGTTATGGAGATGGTGACGTTTCACAGAAGGAAATACTCCAACGAGGACGAGCTAAACGCCAGCGTCCAGAAGCTGCGCAAACGAATAGGTGAGTGGTATAATTCTAATTTGCACCAACCTACTGATAGTGGGATGATTAAAATCCTAGGCACGTATAACCAATGTCTTAGAGAACGTGGTTATGATAGCGAGTTCGAACTTAATGATGACGGAGTTATCTACAGTGATTTCAGCTCTGCTGAATCAGTTGCTAGCGATTTAAGTGAACTTAACCCAGATAGCACGTAAGTTTGCAGCAAGTTTGATTTTGACTTGATATTCCCTTGTCACGGCAAAATTTGACGCGTCAAACTTGAAACGAACTTGTAGCAAGTTCGCTGTAACAACTAGCGCCACCCTCGCTTGCAACGCATTTGCTGCAAGTTCGATGTGACAAAATAGCGCCACCTCCCTTGCAAATCAAATTTGCTGCAAGTTCGATGTGACAAAATAGCGCCACCTCCCTTGCAAATCAAATTTGCTGCAAGTTTGCAAAACAAGCTTCCTGCAAAGACAGCACAAAGAGATAATTATCTTTGTCTCTGTTTTAAAAAAAAACATCCGATTTTTAATAGCATCTCCTAGACCGTCCTTCTTTTTATTAATTCAATAAATCAATGATAATTTGTAAAAAAAACTAACTTTTTGATAAAAAAAATTTTGAAACATTTTCCATCTTTTTACTAAATATATCACTCGCACTTTAAAGAAGACTATATCGCCTTTTTCTTAATGTTGAAATTTTAGCGTTTATAAACAAAATTAAATCTAAAAAACAGTCAATGTTTGTTGAAAAATAAACTTATACATTTTGTCCCATTTTAAAGTAATTACTTTTGAACTCTAATTTCATAATTTATTCTACTAACAAAACGTAGTTATTAGCGAAAATCGCTCTCTCTTTGACTTCAAATCATATTCGCAACTCAAAAAATTAATGAAATCAAGAGAATAGTTTAAAATAAATCGTATACGAATCGAATGGAACGATGTATTAGCGAAATCTATCTTTTCCTCTCAGAGTTTAACTGGCCCAGTGGTTACCGCGTCAGCTTCCGAACTGGTAGGTCGCGAGTTCTGTCCTGGGTTGTGTTCCTGCTCTGTTTTTGCTATAGTTTGCAATGCAAGCTTGCTGCAAGTTCGTCCTATGGTGACTTCGAGGCTTGCGTTAACTTGCTGCAAGCTTGTTTCACACTTGCACACTTGTCGTGACAAATTTGCAGAAAGCTTGCAGACTTGCAGTGCAAGTCTGCTGCAAACTAAAATTGCTATCTGGGAATTATGTTAATGAAGATCTTAATCCAAGTAACGATACTGTGGAAAATGCTAATATTAGTAAAGATAATTCTATGGAAATGGAGCATAGTGCTAATAATGTAAATCTAACTGATATGGCTACTAATGTTAAATCTGATAATATCGAGATAGATAGTATTGGTGAGGTGATTAATTCTGTAATGGCAAATAATTGTAACGAAATTGATATGTCTAAGGGCGAAATGACCGAATGCAATGCTGAAATCATGAATATTGATCCTCCAGATAGTAATTCAATTAGTAAGGGAAATGACGGTTACCAAACGCGGGCGTGAGAGAGGTAGAGTTCCTTCGGACGAACCCATCCCTAGCAAAAAACTAACTAGAAGCAATAGCCTTCCGTTACAAAATAAATTCAATGCGTTAGCGAATCTACCAGATATGGGCAATAATCAGGATCCAACTAATGCAATATCCTTAACTAAAATCCCCAAAATCCCTCCGGTAACGTTGAAAAAACCCGATAATTACAGGAAGTTACTGAAGCAAATAAACGAAACAGAAGGGATTAAATGTAATGCCAAAGAAGCCAGAGAATTCATTAAATTATTTTGCGAGTCCCCTAAAGACGTAAGGAATCTAACAGATTACTTAGACAAAAATAATAAAGAATATTTTGTTATACCCGGAAAAATAGTTAAACCAATCAAAATTGTCATTAAAGGATTTCCGATTGATATGGATCTTGATGAAATAAAAACAGAGTTAGTCAACAAAAAATTCAGAGTCGATAAAGTAAATCAACTGAAAAGGTATAAAACCCGCGAACCACTTAACATCTATCAGATCCATTTGTTTCCTTCTGAAAACATCAAGGAAATTTATCATCTGACCTCCTTATCGTACCACTTCATAACTGTAGAACCCTACGAAAATAGGCAAAACCACCAGTGCTACAATTGCCAGATGTGGAATCATGGATCCAAAGGATGTAAGCTTAACCCCAAATGCGTAATTTGCGCTGGAAAACACCCCTCCAAGGAATGCCCCCACAAAGGTAAAAAGGAAACCGAAACTAAATGTGCAAATTGTAACGGACCACACACGGCGAGCTATAGAGGGTGCCCTAATTACCCTAAAAATATAATGGAAAAATAGAATTCAACCAGGGACATCTTTTGTCACGGCAACTAGCCAAAACGTAAACAAACCTGCACCCCCTCCCCCCAAACGCTCGATACGGGAAACGCGAATTTCCCTCCACTCAGTACAAAACCAACCAGCAAAGTAAATTCTACATCTGTGAATGATAATACCATGGCCCCCAACCAGGAAAACCTACGTAATGGTATGGAACTTGCTATGGAAGTTAGTAAAATATTCCAAAAACATCCCGGAAACCCTCAAATTACTTAGGCAAGCCGACGACGTCTGGACTAAATTCATGATTTTAGCTGAAGCTTTGCAATAAACTTTTTTACTCTTTTACCTCTCCGCCTTTATTTTCCTCGACCTACATGATGGCTTTTCTGCATTTTAATTTGGAAAAAATAATAATAATAAAAGTACTCTGGAAAAAAAAAGGGTCTCACCAATACCTTTAAAAACTTTTCTCTTTTTAAATTACTGTTACCTTATACTTTTTATTAGGTGCAAATTAGTATTTTATGCCACTAACCAATTTATTGCAGCTAGAATGGGAGATAAAAGAGGCTATGCGCTCCCCCAGCAACCCCCCAACCGGTCTATCTGAAAAAAAAAAAAAAAAAAAATTTTAAAAAGGGCTCTCATTAAAAAAAAAAAAAACGTAGCTGTAACATTAGTTTTTCAATTAAATTTTGAAATGGTTCCAATAATTTATGACCATCCTGTATAATATACAGTGTATATTAGAGCATGCACACTTCCATAAACATGGGATACTCAAAAACTCAAATTGTCCACAACGATAACCTGTCTATAGCAATATTTTTTCTAGGTCCCACAATATCGTTGTCAATAGGTTTGGTCAAAATTGTTTTCCCAAGATCATGCCTAAAAATATTTTTTTACAAATCAATGATTTTGTTGGCATCTCAATGTTTATTATTTCAATTTATAGGAAGATATCAACAATGACGATTAAACTGTTACATTGTAACATAAATGAATAAAATACATTCAAAAATAAAAAATAAGGCTGGAATGCTCCTTGTTTGCTTTAAAAAATTAGCAACTAAAGAATGAAATCGCATCATTAATTACCAAAGTTTGAATTTTAAGTGAAAATTAATTTTATCTTTGGAAAGCATTTAAAAATCTTTGTTTTCTAAGAAAAAGAATCTTTATTTTTCGTCATTGAAGATTGAATGCACATACATTCAGTTACATAATTTTCATTGCGGTTAAAAAAAAGAAAGAAGCATCTTAAAATAATTTTTCCTTTATTTATGAAACAAAAGTACATTTTCTTCTACATTCTGAAACATGATTTGAATTATTTTTTTCAGACTGTCTTAAAATATTTCAGGAGACCTCAAAGTCCATTTTCCTCTTTCATTTTATACGAGATCAAGAAACAGGTTGCATCTAAATATAGATTTGAGAAATAACATTATTTTACTTACAGTAATACTCTCCAAATAATATGTGAAAAATATTGTTAATGCATAGTTACGTCAAACCAGAAATATTGTGTTTCAGTGGATATACAAATACAAACAGAATAAAATATTCATACATGACAAAATAATTGCTGAATTTTTGTCACAATAACAAAAATTATATCACAGAAAGTTCCTTAAAACACAATTTATTTCTAGCATAACCTATAGTTCACTTTTTTTTTACATTGTACTTGATGCTGGTGAGGAAAAAAAGGCAAGCACAGTTCGATGCATTTCTCCCCACATGAATACAGAGATAAACAAAAAAGAAGAGAGAACAGAAAATGTGGTGATACAAAACAAAATGCATACTTTTAAAAATTAAAATCCATTGAGACATTTTACAGAAGTTAAACAATTTCTGGGTTATTTAAATTTAAACCAAATCTAGAAAGTAACAAATATGGCATGTATTATAATAATCTGATGATTTTAAGATGTGGAACAATAAATAAGCACTTGCATACCCTTTACATTAAAAAAAAAAGCAAAAATATCTCACTAAAACTACAATGAAACGGGTTGAAAAAAAATACCACACCATCACACCATAAATAGCTTATTATCACTATATGTATGCATAATATAGATGTGTATATTGTATATGTAATAATCACACATATTTGCATGTACTGCATGTCATTTTTTACACATAAATAACGAAGCTTAGAAGAATGATTAATGCATGTTAAATAATTTCCAAAGAGCGCATATACATACAATAATAATTATCTATAAGAAACTTGCATATATGTACATATTCAATATATTACAAATGAATTATTTTAAATAGTATTATTAGTACATTCGAATGGTCTAAAAAATATCTTCATATAAACACACACAATTAAATATTCTAGACATCTGAAATGATTCCGTGATTTTCAAACTCTAAACTTTTAAGTATAAATCTAAAAAACTAAACATATATTTTGCAATAATTAGAGCTACAAATAAGCAAGTACAAAACTACTTTATACATCATTATTCTCCTATTAATATTTAAAGCCATCACCAAAGATATTCTAAAAATTATGCTGTATCTTTCAAGAACTTTCGATAGATAGATTTACTTATACAAGTTTGTTTTCAACTGTCAGCACAGTAGCTTGAAACAGAACAATATATATGCAGAAGACAACCTTTTAAAAAAATCTGTAGTTAAAGATCACTTGGAGTATTTAATAAGAAAACTAATCCCAAGATTCCAGAATAAGGTATTAAAATACACAAAGCACTAAAAATTAATATAAAATTACACCGAATAACAAAGGCAATTAATGAGACAATTACATTATACTGAGAGTTTATTTTATGTACATTGAGCATTTACACGAGTATCACATCAAAATTTTGAATAACACTGCATAATGAATAGACAGCCTTTCACAACATCACAAAAAATTCTTACTTAAAAAGTGATTCAAATAAAAAAAAAAATCACTCCAAATATGCTCATAACTGTCTTAGAAATACATATTAATGACATGTAACTGAAAAAGTAAGATGACACGATTACAGTTTTATAAAGAAAACAGTTATGAACAACAATAATTCTACTAGTTATTCAAAGCTCTAGAGCATTAATAAAATATCTTTGGTAATGTTTTCCATAGAAATAGGAGGAACTTTCACTGTCACACATATAAATGAATTTCGAAGTAAATAAATTAAATGCTCTTTGCTTCAATATGCATAAATCTGAGCTTTTGTGCACCTTTTGTAATACTATCATGTTAATGAATAATTACTTTGTTTCCTTTTCAGCGCATAAAAATTCATTTCGTCTAATTTTTTTTTTAAAGTCACAGAATAAAAACTTTATTTTAGGTAAAATGAAAATGATACAGGGTGGTTATAATTAAAACTTAAATGATTCAGATCAACGAGCCCCTTCTGATGATGAATTTCATTAAAACTTAGTCATGAGAACCCAAGGGGGGGGGGAATAAATCTGCAATAATAATAATTAAATCAAATTTTGACTCCAAGACGCCGTGGAAGGGAGGATAGAGATGCTCTGGGCGCCATGGAGACAACAGTTTACAGAGGTTATGTATGTTTTTAAGCCTAAACATGATGAGGTGACAAAAAAAATACCATGCCCCGGCCCTCGCAACGTCACTGCCAAGATGAAGCTTTTCAAGTTAATTAGAAAAGATGTTATACAAATCAGGAATTCTTTAAAATGTCAGCATTCACAGTATTCGATGCTGGTAAATCATTTTTTAACATGCCTTTAGAGAAGAAAGATAGAGATTTACTACCCAGTTGTTTTATCAGAACTACAGCAATAGTTTCACTGCACTGTAAGAACATTGACATCTGAAAGGTTTGCGAAATGGGTTTATGTCGAAGAATGGTTTGAAAAAGATTTAAATTTGGAGAGACTGGACAATTGGGTGTGTTGCCAAGAATAGGACAGAAACATACTTCAAATGCAAATATGAACAATGAAAATGTGCACTGTTGCTATGATTATCAAGAGTGTTCTGTTCCCCATATTCTTCCGCTAGTGATTGAATGAATTGTCAATCTCTTGGCCTATGGTACGAAAGGTTGCGAGACTCACGTGGAGCAAAATCTGCAACAACCTCAAGGCCTGTATAAATACACTGATTTTTGCTTGTCAGTTTTTGGCGAGAATGGCCATAAACCTTGGCCTTGGAAAATTTCGTGGTCAGGAACGACACACCTGATCTTCTATAGGGCAATGAATACAGTGGACTCCCGTATAACATGAATACAGATAACACTATGAAAAAATTATGATTAGTTCTCATACAGCACAGTAAACAGTTCCGTATTATGCACAAGATAACATGTTCATAATTTTCGTGTTTTTTTTGTTTAGAAAAGCAAATGTATAACACTTATTTGTTGTTTATACATGAACAGGAAAGCTGACAATTTCAAAAATAACATCTCATAGCAATAAACGCAGTTACAAATTAGAGGCATGTTTGAACTTGCAAAAATTCGTCAGATAATGCATGTCCCGTATAACGTGTTTTCCTATTAAGCGGAATGCATCTCCGGTGTTGTACGAGAGTTCACTGTACTCGAAACTGTCGTATAATCTTGTGCATGAACAGCCTCTGCATTCTGATTACATAACTCTATGGTGTGGATTTACAGCTGACGTCATTCTTGGTCCCTTTCTCTTTAAGAAGATTATTCCTCAAGGCCCAAAAATCCCATTACGAGTGCCCACTGCTGTGAAGTTCTTCAGCAGTAAGTTATTCCTGTCTAACAAGAAAAAGAATGTTTAGAGACTAACGTCTTCAAGCAAGATGATGCAACATATCCATATTGACCAACAAATAAAAGAACTATTTCGTGCTCATTTTGGAGACAATAAGGCAATCTCAACAAATTTTCCGAACGTCTGGCCTCCTCGTTTTTGGGACTTTCTGATTGTGGAGATTCCTGAAAGATAGTAACTATGGAGAAAGCCATACAGCAATGCTTGAATTGAAAGCAAGTACAACACACCATGTTGCTGCAATTCCTCAAGAATCTCTTTGCACTACTACATAACATGCTATAATGCACTTTGAATATGTGAGTGATGGAAATTTTATGGTTACTGAACAAATGCTATGATTAAATAACTTTACATTTATGATTAGTTTTTCTTTTTCTTTATTCGACACATTTTCACATAATGGTTGAAATTTGAACTATTTTTATTGCAGATTTCTGTTCCCTTGATGCTTATAAAGTATATAACAAGTTTCAATTAAATAGGTGAACAAGAATGGGTTCTAAATAGGTTAACTTCAATTATAACCACTCTGAATTTCAAAGAAACCCTTTCGTCTTTTGAACTAAAATTATTGTTTAGTAGTTAAAAGAATCTAAAAGTATTCGTAAGTGTCAAAACAATATATATAATAATCAATTTAACACATATTTTTCTTTTTATAGTAGGAGTCAGAACTTATAAACAACAGCAACTAGCTGTAAAAATCAGTGATATTTGAAAAAAAAAAAAAAAAAAAATGAAGTATTCATTTGAAAATGGTAAGAGAAAAAAGAATTCAGGATCTCATAATTTCTAATGACACACCAAGAAGAAATTGATCTTTATATTGAATAATACAAAATTAATACATAAAACACAATACAAAAATTAGATGGTCATTCTCATTTGTGAGCAGTGACTGGGAAAAAACTGAGTGATTGTTGGATCACTATAGTTAGTGAAAACTGAAATTGACGGTACATAGACAGATACGAGAGACCATATCATAGGTGAATAATGTAATACGTGTTTCTATGTTTCTCAGAAAGAGTTACATGAAGCTTAATGTTCAATTTAAGTATAAAGTTTCATTACACAGAATATCAATAACTGGCATTTTAAACCAAATTCTGTCATCAGATAGCAATAATTTTTAAATGCAATATGATTATATTTGACACCATTTAACTGGTCCATAACTTTCACTGTATCAATAACTTTACATTATCAATGACTATAATCCAGATTAATTCTTTCTCTTCACAATACTGGATGAAAAATTTTACTTCTTAAACTCATGTATTTAAGAAACAAAACTGAATCAGTTTCTTATGACTGCACTATTTGTAGCTTTTGATTTACATTTTGGATATTCATTCTTGTCTGTATAATGATAGCATTTTGCTTTCTTTTGAAATACAGAAAATCTTGCACTGGAATAGTAATTTTTTTTTCATTTGGGATGCCAGCCAGTAGTGGCTTATCCATTAGGGATGCAGCACCCCCTGAAATTACTTTTAAAAGTTTGTTTTTCAGTTTTTTAATCCTATTAGGTTATTTTTTCTAATTGAAAAGTTCGAAAAGCAACAAAAATGAAGGAAAAGAAAAGAAAAAACAAAGAAAGAAGACAGAAAATGCATCAATACACAGGAGATAACAAGTCGGAGCTGGCTCAGACACAGCCCTCGTAAGCATCAAAATTTGCTCACTGCACAACAGCTAAGCGAGTGCTTCAGAAGATGCCAATATTTCCTCCTGTTGAGTTTTGCGGTAGTTTAAGCTGCAATGGCTGCAGTCATTGGAGAAAGGCCAACTGTGTGATGCTCCTTTTTTCTCCCTCTCACCCAAAGATAGTCTGTGCTCTCATGATTTATTTATTTTTTTGCTTGCCTCTCGTTTGCTGTTATTTGGTTATGGTTTTGCTTTCACATTGCTCAACGGAAACTCATCTGCTTTAATGAGTATTTATTTTCTTTTATTAGATATGCCTATAATTTTTTAAAACACAATTCGGATAATAACAATTAAAAATTTTGGGCTATTTAGAACTAAAACTTTTTATTAAAAATTCTATTTTAACTACATTATCTTGAGGGTTCTTTTTTTTTTTTTGCAGCATTGTTTGTTTCTGAGTTGACGAGCCGCCACTGGATGCAGCACACTTTTCTACAATATCAACATCTTTTACCACAGAAAAAAAAGTCATATTTCGAATCTAATAAATTTAAACTGAGTATACGCAAGTAGAAAGGGAAATCCAAATAAAAGTGCCTGGTGGGTTGGGGGGACGATGACATTTTGTTGATAAATGTTTCCTTCAGTGAGGGACTTATTGAACGTCATTGATATTAATAATTATTGGTTTCATTTAATTAAATCTTAACTTGTCAGCTTTAAGTCGATTAACACCATCTCAAATGTTTAAGTATTTGAGATATTGTTGTTTGATATTAAGCTAATAAATTGTCAGTAGAGAAGTCAGAAGCTTAATTCATAATGATAAACTAATCACTTCACACAAAAGTACAAAAGCTTCAATAAATGCAATCCACAAGAATTAGATTCATAGAGTAATAACAAATAGGTAATTAAAGCAAAAATGAATGGAATGATGTAGTTTCTTATTTGCAAGAAATTTTTTTCACTCTCCACCTAAAAAGATGTAGCAAAGAATTTGGCTAAAGAAATATACTTTTTATGCTCTTTATATAAAGTAAATTCATAGAGAATTAACATGAAAAAGGAAATTAAGTTAAAATAACCAGCAGCCAAGGAAGAAGAGATCGAGAGTAAATATAAAAATTGCGACTTCTGCTATTTCTTTGTTCAAGACATTCAGTGAAAAATACATTTTGTACATTACAAGGGAATTAAATGCAAAAAGAAAAAGCAATTTGAATAAAGGCAGAAGTCGTCTTACAAAAAAATATTTTCCACCCCTTATATTCACTTTTTGTAATACAAATAGAAAATATGGCTATACAGGGGCGGATTTAATTCAATTAGAAAACGGAAAAATTTTGAGAAATTTCATGCAGCTGTTAGAATAAAACAGATAATTGTTTTAAACAAAGAAAGTAAACAGGGAAAATAAGTAAAGAAAAAGACATTGCTTCATATCACAAAAGAAAACTTTAAAAGGGCAGACTATTTCATTGTAACACTGTTTTAAGATGATTTCAGATCAGAATAAATAACTGGGAAGAAGACACTACCTGAGGAAGAAGAAAGAAACTGAAGAAATGAAAACACAAGTAGCGAACAGCAGTTTTATGTATTTATTTTCTTAAGCTGAAAATCATAATCCCTCCATTATGCTGTGGAACTCACAAGATGACATAATCACACGATATTTGAGTGAGATTTTGAAAAAGTTTTGAAATGAGGGTCACATTTCAACTACTTTTACACACTTAAGGCATTCTTTGCATAGCTTTGGATAAACTTTATTCTAGGCAATTGCTTAATCAAGTGTGTAAGTAAAAAAGAAATGCTGGCATGTATACGATGAGGGGTGGACGAAGCTGGCTTAAAATCTTGCTTTGAAAAGACACTGATTTGCAAAACTGTAGGGGATTAATCAGAGGACTGGCGAGTTTTTTTCTTTGCTCCCCAATTATTTTATTAGGCAGGTATTTTCATTGGGTGATAGATGATCAAGTTCCTAGCTAAGGCTCTGATGGGGTGCAAAATTAACTCTAGCTCAGGATGCTCAAATTTGTTACAATGGTCCTGAGAAGATCTGCTTGTAATCGCAGGGAACTTGTTAGATGAAATATTAATCATCAAATAATATGCAACAATAAAATGAGTTATTAAATAAAACCGACTTTATTGGTTATAAAAAAAATTT
Source organism: Araneus ventricosus (assembly GCA_013235015.1). Classification (NCBI taxonomy): domain Eukaryota; kingdom Metazoa; phylum Arthropoda; class Arachnida; order Araneae; family Araneidae; genus Araneus; species Araneus ventricosus. The sequence continues at coordinate 2,094,598 of BGPR01000028.1, read as the reverse complement.
CCAAATGAATCAGTTTGTTACATATACACTCTGTCCCAAAAGTTTATAGAATCTTGTATTTTGCCTATATTTTTTGTTGTATGTGATGTATTCCGATGTAACTTACTGTATAGATATGTTATGTCTATTAAATTGAAAAAATAGCAGTTCTACCCTGTATATTTAATGCTAATTTTTTAAATCGTAGAATAGACTGAAATAACCTGTCCCAAAAGTTTATAGACAAATGCAATTTTATGCAAATATGGTATCGGTAATCATGACGTCGATCTTAAGCCTAATAAATACTTTGTAAGAAAAGGAAAGCGTTCGTTTGCTCTGCGTTTCAAGATGCCTAAAGCGTAGCAGTTCTCTAATGAAGAAGTGAGTAAAATTCTGCATTTCAAATTGCTCTGTAAGACTGCTAAGGAAATATTGAAATTTTTAAATCGTTCTAAAAGCATGATTTATCGTGTATTAACTCGTAAGACGCCATATGAGCCAAAACCTCGTTCGGGAAGACCACGTGTGACGAATATTCGCAGTGATAGACGTACACAAAGAATGGCTTTAAGTCAGAAAATGTCGGTTCGCGAAATTACTTGGGCTTCCCGGCTGCAAATCTCCAAGAATACTGTTCATAGACGACTTATAGAATCTGGTTATATGATCCACTCGAAAATGGCTCGCCGATTACCACTCTCAAAGCTTCACATTAGTAAGATATTACAATGGGCTCGTAATCAGATGTCATATGGTGATAAATGGATGGCTGTCCTTTTCAGTGATGAAAAAAATGGAACCTCGATGGACCTGACGGGAATATAAAATAGTGGCATGATTTACGAAAAGAGCCCAGGAGCTTTTTCAGTAGGCAAAGTGGTGGTGGATCTGTGATGGTGTATGCAGCTTTGAGTTTCGACGTTCAAGAGGGTTTGGCTTTTTAGATGGCTGACAAAATTCTCTTAAATACATAGAAACACTAGAAAATCATCTTATGCCATTTTCAGAAAATAGGGGGACGAAATTGGTAATATCAGCAAGATGATGCTCCCATCCATTACTCTAATGCTACGAAAAATTATTTAAACTCGAAAAATGTTACTGTTCTTGAGTGGCCACCGATGAGCCCTGATCTAAACCCAATTGAAAATGTGTGGAGCATTATGTCTCGGAAGGTATATGCGAATGGAAGGCAATTTTATTCAATGAATGCCTTGAATACAGCCATTGAAAGTGTATGGTACAACTTGAAACCAGAAATACTACAAACCTTAATTATGACGATGGAAAAACGTGTATACAATGTCATACTGAGAAATGGAAAGACTTTAAACTATTAAGAACATTGTATTGAGAACCTTTTGTTGAAATGTCATATATTCTATACACTTTTGGGACACCTAATATTTCCATTTTGTTATATAATTGAAATACAAATTATTTTTTCTAAATATTTCGTTGAATGCAAGTCGCATATGGTTTGAATAAACCTATTTGTAATTGGTGTTTGTATGCCTTTCCGTTTTGCTAAAACATATATTTTACTAGAGTCTATAAACTTTTGGGACAGAGTGTAGTGTGTTTTACTTTTTCTTATGAAATCAGATAGAAATCTGTTGGGTTTTATCTCTTCATCGTACTGCCATTCAAACAGCTTTGAATAGCATCGCATCTCAAATGTGTTTATACTCTTAGTAATCATAAGCTTTCCCACATTAACATGATCCAGGAGCATTAAGATATTTAACACTTTAATGAGACTGCATATGTTTAGAGATGTACTTTGATGGCCCGATTATGAATAAAAACAGTTGAGTACAATGCTGCTGAGAGATCCCAAATGACATTTAATAGGCAGTCAATAAAAGCATGAGTAAAATAAATAAGCAGTCAATAAAAGCATGAATAAAAACGGTTGAGTACAATGCTACTGAGTGATCCCAAGTGACATTTAATAGGCGGTCAATAAAAGCACAAGAGCAATACATAGGTGGTAAATTGAGAGTGATTGTTTTCCAATCACTGAAATAGCTAAATGAATGCAGAAGAACAAGTCTTATCTAATGAACTGATCCATTATTACAATTTACTACTGAAGTATTTGATAATCACTCAAAATGAAAGCTCACCATTCACACTAACCATTTTGGAAAGCTCACCATTCACACTAACCA